>JAVGWX010000005.1:62740178-62937678 GCA_036924085.1 Ariolimax columbianus | reverse complement strand
TTACAATCCACTGGTATGAATGGGTCACAAATGACAAAGTAACCTGACAGACAGGTCTTGAAAGAACATTCAGGTTGACGTCTGACAGCGTACGACGGAGAAAGCACATTCACCATGCTAAATTGTCACCAATTGACCCTATTTAGACAATTGGCTCATCTGCCAAAATGTCACCTCCCATCAGCTCTTAAAACAGGCCGTGGACATGCAACATAGTAAGGGATCCTATCCATCATGCCTCTGTCTTTGCACCACCTGGTTAAGTCAGATCAAAAAGACACCATATCATGGGACTTGGAACCTCATTGTGTAAAAAAAACTATTGCTGTGAATCACACTGTAAATTCTGGGATCAAACTTTCTTATACGCTGGTTATGGTAAGCAATATGTAGTATTTGATTTATGCTTCCAGAAGGGACTGGGATCACACTTTTCTATAAGTTGATTAGAGTAAGCAAAATGCAGTGTTATATCTAGGCTTCAACAAATAGATGGAGTAACAGGAATAACATAATTGTATTGTGGAGATATTTCAGAAAGAATATTACTTCATTCTAGGCTAGATATATGCAACATTTTGTTTGATTCTAAACAAGATCTAATAAACACATGCAGATATGATTACATGGCATTAGTCGAATGCTGCTGGATTCGTAACAACAAGTCCATATTAACTCTGGCAGACTTCTACACTGAAGAGTAGAAAAAAAGTGACTAAGTAAGTAAGTAAGTTTGTATTTTGTTGCAAAAACTTCTATAAAAACTATACAATTCATGTTTAATTTGTAACAAAACAAGGCAAATTGTCCATTGTGCTTGTATTAGACTGATTATGAGCACATAATCAACTCTTCTCTGTTATTTAGCTGCAAAAATCCACAGCTACATCGACTACAACACAAGGCCATGTGATGACTTCTACCAGTTTGCCTGTGGAGGGTGGTTAAAAGGAAATGAAATACCAGATGATAGGTACAGTTACAGTCCCATAGATGATCTACAAGATCAGATCAGCACCATTATCAAAGGTAAATCTTGGTCCATGTTAATAAAAGAGAGTTGGAAGCAAATCTGGTTTTGTTAATCTTGGTGATAACATCATGGTTTGCTCCTCCTTTCAATGTTACTTCCCAGTTAGGAAAAACTGGTTTTCTTCCAGTTATAGCACTTGGTATCTGTTCAGTTTTATGCTATATTCTGTGTTCCTTTTCTGGTCTTGTAATAGGTTTAGATTATATTTAGCTCTCCTTGTTCACCTTACTTGGTGCATTTTTAGTTTGGACTGCAAGATCTTTGCAACATGTGGTGGCCTGATGATGTGTCTGCACCTCGCTTTACAATTAAATCTTGTAGTTTACTTCTGAATGCTTAACTGGCACTGATATGGTCAATCTGCTTTTCTGTTATGTGGTCTGGTGATCTCCATGTGGCCTTGTTTACATTCTTGTGTGAAAACTTGCTTCTTTCAATTATCATTTTGTTTAGCACAGACATAGATCTGCAAACATTTCTTCATTCTCTTTCATCTGTCCCATTCCTTGTCTTTCCATAATCTGTTCATAACCCAGGCCGTTTGCTCTCACTTTAGCTTTGAAGTTCCTCCAACGGTATTATTTATTTTTCTGTGTGTCAAATACCTCTTGCCGCTCATAATAAAATGTTGTTTTTTTTTCTCTTCAGTTTCATTTGTTGGGGCATAGCACTGAATGATGTTCATATTATTATCCTTTTTGTTAGGTCTTAAAACCTGCGCTCATAATTCTATGGCAAGTAGCCTCCCCCTTCTTGAGCATTGTCTATGCCTCACTAGAAAGCATCAGTGCCACTCTCTGTGTGTAGTCGGAATTAGATTCCCACTTGTTTCCAGTGTAAATAAACAATTCCCCTATTGCCAGTCATCTTTCCTGATTGTATCCATGTATCCATCTTGTTTTTCACAATTCTTTTCCAAGGCCATATGCATTTGTTTTGTTGTCAGTGTTTCTGAAATCTACTGTTTGTTTTTAATGGATTTGGAGAGTCGGCCCTAATCAAATCTATTATTCCGTTTCTAGTCTATTCTCTTCTCCAGAACCTGTCCAACCCAGGTGACCCTTCTGGTCAATTTTGCTCCCACTGGTTTTTCTCCTGGGGTCATTGAGACATACAAGCTTCCTCACCACTTCAAGTTATTGAACTCAAGGGAGATTATGTCACTTTGTCTACATATAAATACTTTTTCACATACACAAAATGGCCATGCAACATCATATTGTAGAATAAGCAATCTATCTTGTTCAACTCAAAATAGTCATATCTCGGCTCGATTGGCTCTTCTATATGTTATTTCATTTATCTTAATCTTACCACTCTGTCCACTCTACTTGGGCAGAAATTCATTCAATTCGTTAGGTGAGTTTTTTTTCCACATCCTTAAATAATAACACACCCTAACTTTTGAAAATAGTCCAGATGTTGGCCGGTTATCACACACTCATATCCCCACAATCGATGCAGCGAACCTCCAAATAACCAAGGAAGAAAATGGCAAAGCCAAAAACACCTATCACCCATGGAGAAAGCCGCACTCAGTGTGCTCTTTGAGAGGCAGAAATCTGCAGCAAAACATCCAATACTCCAATGCCAGGAAACAATAAACATTCTTCAAACGAGCTCTGGCGTTGCCTCGGTTACCAAGGCCCATGCATCAGATAATTCCCCTGCTCTGTGAGAGAAGTTACCAAGGCCCGTGCATCAGATAATTCCCCTGCTCTGTGCGAAAAGTTACCAAGGCCCGTGCATCAGATAATTCCTCTGCTCTGTGCGAGAAGTTGGCAAGGGAGAACCTTAACATACTACAGCTTAACATTGCCGGATTACAAAACAAGGCAACTGAGCTAACCAAAACACTACAAGACCACCAACTCCACATAGCTCTACTTCAGGAAACAATACTTCCACAAAGACAAATTAACATCATAGCTATACACAGTATATGTGCGAATGCAACAAGTGCCAGGGCATTATGACCCTGGTCAGGATTGATACACAAGCCATTGTAGCCAACATTCCTGTGGATGATATTGACCATCAACCAATAAAGTTATGAAGCAAAGATAACACAAAATATATACTACATAACTTTGTACTGTCCTCCAAGGTCAAAAACATGTCTACCTGAATTTGAGTCTTCATCAAAGAAAACAGTGTTGGTGGGAGATTTCAATGCCCATATGTCAAATCTTGGATACCGCCAGTTTAATAATAGAGGCCTCGAGATTGAAGAGCTGTGTAATGGTACTAATCTTACACTGCTCCAGAGTTGGGAAACCCTGCCAACGCTTTTGCACAGAGTACACGGTACAACCAGCTAGCCCGATCTGATAGTTGTATCAGCTGACTTGGTAGATAACACTACCACTAAATTCTTGGACGATGTTGGAAGCAATCATCGTCCTTTCCTAACAATTATTGAAACACTGCAGAGGGATAGGATGGTTTAGAGAAAACCATCATGGAATTTCAGAAAGGCTAACTGGGACCGTTACGGCAGGGAAACTGATGCTGGGTTTAGCCAAATAAGTAAGAATGATGACACCAATACAACTTTCAAACATATATGTGCTACCATCTCAACAGCTGCAAGGAAATGCATCCCAAAGGGCACGTACAGGAAATATAAACCGTACTGGAACCCAGAGCTGGAGGCAGCCATCAAAGAGAGGAGAGAGGCCAGGAAGAAGGTAGAAAAATCTCCAAATACCTTAAATAAAACAGAGTACAATAGATGGACAGCAAAAGTAAGATGTATCACTAAACAAAGCAAGCGGGAGACTTGGAGAAAAAATTGTAGCAAGCTGAATCTAAAAAGAGAAGGTGACAAGGCGTGGAGATTACTGAGCAAACTTGAAGGGAACAATAGAAAGTCAAACCCAACACCCGTGGCCGGAGAATCTGGGAACGAAATAGTATCAAAACCAAGAAAGCTGAGATCTTTAACAATTTTTAGAGTAAATAAAGCACAACCAAGAAAACTGCTAGATAAAGCACTTTTAAAGGACTCCTTTAACATCGACTCCACCAATATAGTTGCCTTTAAAAATCACTTCACTTCACAAGAACTGAGCATGACAATGAGGAAACTGGCCCAAAAAAAATGCACCAGGACCAAATAAAGTTAAAAATGAGATGATAAGTAAATTAGGACCAAAGGCGAAAGAGGTATTTTTATGGTTTATCAACAGAACATGGGACGAAGTACAGTTTCCATCAATATGGCCATCAGCAACTATAAAACCCATTCTGAAGAAAGGGAAACAACCTTGAACACCTAGAAGCTATAGACCTGTGTGGCTCACGCTTAGGTAAAGTCTTTGAAATAATGATAAACAACAGACTATTGCTGGAAAGCAAAAACGTCCTTGATAGAAACCAGGCACGGTTCAGGCATGGACACCGCACGAATGATCCTCTCTTTAGGTTTACACAGCATGTGATGGATGGATTCCAAGATGGAAAAAGCACACTAGCAGTGTTTATTGATCTACAGCAGACATATGACAGAGTCTGTAGGAAGGGAGTTTTGAGGAAAATGGGAATAGAAGGAAAGATGATCAAATGGATACAGGCCTTCCTGACTAACAGAACCATAGATACCAACTTTGCAGGGGCAACATCAAGTAACAGAATGTTAGAAGGACTGCCACAGGGCTTTCCTCTAAGCTGCACCCTTTTCCTCATCTATATAAATGACCTCACTTGACATCTAAACGTGTCAAAAGCATTGTTTGCTGATGATCTCGCCATTTGGACCACCCAGAAATATCCCATTTTGGCAAAAGTCAAGATCAACAGAGCGCAACTAACAATTTCAGTATACTGCGAACTGTGGAAACTACAGATAAATACAAGAAAACCAAATGCACCATATTCTCCCGCAGTCATAAAGAAGCAAAGAGATCCATTAACATCAAAATGAATGGGAAATTACTAGTAAAAGAGGATACCCCAGTTTATCTGGGAGTAACACTGGACAGACAGTTGACATTTGGCAGCCACATCTGCAACGTCAGAAGTAAAGCAACCAAGCGTTTGAACTTAATCAAAAGACTTGCTAGTACAAATTGGGGAGCTGATGAACAAACTAGTTGGCAACTATATTTTGGTTATGTACGACCGGTGATAGACTACAGCCTACCCATACAGACGACTGTGAGTACAAATAACATCTCATCTATTGACCGGGTGCAGAATCAAGCTCTCAGTGTGCCAGATAGAAGCAAACATAGAACCACTAGATATCAGGAGAAAGGGGGCACTGACTGAAGCGGTAGAGAGATACAAGAGACAAGAAAATTACCATCCAAAATAGGGTATAAATCGACATTTGGAAGCAAAAGAGAAGATTGAAGCAATTGTCTCCACTGGTTGTAGCAGAAAAGAAAAACTATATTCATTCACCATCTGCCAGACTAGAGAGAAATGGAAAATAGGTTTTTTGGACCAACCCCTTGGGAAAATCTTTGCCTGCCAGTCATAAAAACACACCTGACAGAAAAGGCAGCCACCAAGGAGACTACACCTAATATCCTGAAAACATGTTCCTTAGAGACAGTCTCTAGCTACCCAAATTCCTGGTCTATAAGGATAGATCAGCATTCAAATTTACCTCTTTTACAGGGTATGGTATCCTTATGAAATACCCGGATGGGTCCATATACCAGTTTTGTGATTTATGCGGCGAAAACCGTTCAAACGATGATAATTCGTAATTTTTAGTGACTCCAATTCGGTTCTGGAGGCGCTGAAGAATACCCCATACAAAGAAAAGGAGATATTCTTGGTGGGGAGGGTGATCAACAACATCATCACTGCCCACAGGATAAATGTCACCTTGCAATGGATCCCTGGACATAGTGGGCTACTAGGGAACAAGATGGCTGACAGATTGGCAAAAACAGGAGCTTCAAAACAATAATTGGATAGACCCTGCAGTAACCACACAGTAAAACGAATTATTAAGAATAATACTTGGGAAATCAAGGTGAACAGGTGGGCAACGGGAACAACATGTCGCAGTGTAGTTAGCGAAATGTCACAACCAAAAAGTAACGATGACATAAGTAACTACATAGAAGAGATCAAAGTCTCATCTTTCAGTTCCAAACAGGACATACCATAGTCAATAGCCACTTGAACCGCATCAATCCTCAGCACCTGCCTTTGTGCAGACATTGCTATCATCCTGATGAAACAGTTCGACATCTACTCATTGAGTGTAAGGCGCTTGCGGGCATGAGGAAAAGATTCTTACAAGCACTGCCGATGATTACCAACACACTGTACGGAGCAGTGACAAAACTAAAGAAGAAATTATTATATATTAGAATGCATTGGGCTGCCAAGAGCAAGCTTGCTCAGCAGCTATGGAATAATAACAACAACAACATCATCAAAAGAATGTAAAAATCTTCACAACACCACCCTTTCCAGTGTGCGTATGTGTCCCATGAACTGTGTCTATCTTTTTTGACATTGACCTACTATGAACAGCATCCACTGAACTCATCACCCTTCATTTATGTGTAGAAACCTCCAGGTTGCAGTTTAGTTATGTAGCTCTTGTTCTTCCTCAGGTTTGCTTGAGACAAATGTGACCTATTTAGATCAAGAAAACACCAAGCAAGCCAAACTTTACTACCAGTCATGTATGGATGAAACTACTTCAGGTTTGCTATGTGTTGTCGAGAACCGAAATAGGAGCAGAGAATATTAGTGCTGTAACTTCCCATGTTGTCATAAGAAACGACTAAGGAGGTTTTAGCAAAAGAAAGAATACCTCTACACCCCACAGTAAAAGAGTGATGACTAAATCAGGTCAGACTATGGAGGATCGGGCAAAGAGCCAACCACCCCATTATATAGAGTTTCAAAGCCAATACATAAATAAAAGTAGTCCTGCATCCATCCAGGAAGAAGAGAATAGACTTAAGTCAGATATCTCTTCGAGATCAAGATGCTGAGCAGCGCATGAGCTGCAGTGGTCAGCGACCCATAGCTGACTGCTAGCATCAGGCACAGTGAACCATGGCTGCCAAGACCCTTCTACACCTCCACGCAGTGATCTTGGATAACAGGCTGCAGCAAAGCAGACTGGCTAAGGAGAAGGGAACGAAGAGGGAATGTTAACCCAGTACTAAAAAAATGCTTGCTGAAGTCGGATGTGTTGAACCGAAAGGTGCAAATATTGGAGCCAAGCTGTAAACTACGACACAACGCATTCCGTTCTCTGGACTACATTCTGCTACTTAAGCCCTTTCAGGGTTTGGTAGTGGGAGATTGAGAATGAACGAAGAAGAAGAAGAAGAAGAAGAAAAAAAAAGAAAAAGAAGAAGAAGATATCTCTGCCACATACTGTGTAATAGACGGTCAGATGTAACAACACACACAGATCTGTAGCCAATAAGCTGCAACAACAAATACGAATAAGTGTTCACAAACTGAAAGTGCAGATGGTAGGAGACACTGTCTGATCAAAACCTCTCTATAACTAGATTTGTGTAGAAATGGAATCCACAGACGAGGAGAAGAGTGGGGGAATACTTGGCGAAGAATTATGAAAGAATAGGTCACGGTAGCTAATCTCATAAACAGAAAACAAAAAGATGACTCCAAATAGAAGCTGGTTGAGAGCATCCAAGGTGAATCAGAAAGATGAAGTCATCAGTAAATCATATGATTGTTGATCAGTTGGGCTTGTCTTCATGCATTATTTGAGTTTGTTCTCATGTAGCTCTTGGACCATTAAGCTTGTTCTCATACTACACTTGTGATTAAGTGGGTCCTCGTCTTGCTTTTGTGTTACACAGCTTGTCCTCATACTACACTTGAGCCATAAAGCTTGTCATCATACTACACTTGAGCCATAAAGCTTGTCATCATACTACACTTGAGCCATAAAACTTGTCCTCATACTGCACTTGAGCCATAAAGCTTGTTTTCATTCTACACTTGAGCCATAAAACTTGTCCTCATACTGCACTTGAGCCATAAAGCTTGTTTTCATTCTACACTTGAGCCATAAAACTTGTCCTCATACTGCACTTGAGCCATAAAGCTTGTTTTCATTCTACACTTGAGCCATAAAGCTTGTCATCATTCTACACTTTAGCCATAAAACTTGTCCTCATACTGCACTTGAGCCATAAAGCTTTTTCTCATTCTACACTTGAGCCACCAAGCTTGTATCATGCTACACTTAAGCCACCAAGCTTGTATCATGCTACACTTAAGCCACCAAGCTTGTATCATGCTACACTTGAGCCACCAAGCTTGTATCATGCTACACTTGAGCCACCAAGCTTGTATCATGCTACACTTAAGCCACCAAGCTTGAATCATTTTACACTTGAATCAACCAGCTTGTATCATGCTACACTTAAGCCACCAAACTTGAATCATGCTGCACTTGAGCCACCAAACTTGAATCATGCTGCACTTGAGCCACCAAACTTGAATCATGCTACACTTAAGCCACCAAACTTGAATCATGCTGCACTTGAGCCACCAAACTTGAATCATGCTGCACTTGAGCCACCAAACTTGAATCATGCTGCACTTGAGCCACCAAGCTTGTATCATGCTACACTTGAGCCACCAAGCTTGTATCATGCTACACTTAAGCCACCAAGCTTGAATCATTTTACACTTGAATCAACCAGCTTGTATCATGCTACACTTAAGCCACCAAACTTGAATCATGCTGCACTTGAGCCACCAAACTTGAATCATGCTGCACTTGAGCCACCAAACTTGAATCATGCTACACTTAAGCCACCAAACTTGAATCATGCTGCACTTGAGCCACCAAACTTGAATCATGCTGCACTTGAGCCACCAAACTTGAATCATGCTACACTTAAGCCACCAAACTTGAATCATGCTGCACTTGAGCCACCAAACTTGAATCATGCTGCACTTAAGCCACCAAACTTGAATCATGCTGCACTTGAGCCACCAAACTTGAATCATGCTGCACTTGAGCCACCAAACTTGAATCATGCTGCACTTGAGCTACCAAGCTTGAATCATGCTACACTTGAGCCACCAAACTTGAATCATGCTGCACTTGAGCCACCAAACTTGAATCATGCTGCACTTGAGCTACCAAGCTTGAATCATGCTACACTTGAGCTACCAAGCTTGAATCATGCTGCACTTGAGCCACCAAACTTGAATCATGCTGCACTTGAGCCACCAAACTTGAATCATGCTGCACTTGAGCCACCAAACTTGAATCATGCTACACTTAAGCCACCAAACTTGAATCATGCTACACTTGAGCCACCAAACTTGAATCATGCTACACTTGAGCCACCAAGCTTGAATCATGCTACACTTGAATCAATCAGCTTGTCTTCATACTACACTTGAGCCACCAAGCTTGTAACATACTACACTTGAGCCACCAATCTTGTATCATGCTACACTTGAATTAACCAGCTTGTATCCTGCTACACTTGAATCAACCAGCTTGTCTTCCTACTACACTTGAGTCATTAAGCTGGTGCTCATGTGTCCCTTGCTGCACTTTGCCCTTTCATATTGCTTTCATTATGCACTTGGGTCATCCACCTCATTGTCATCATGCTGTCATCAAGCTTGTTCTCATGTTTCGCCTCAGAGCAATCACTTTTTTCTACAGACCTAATACAATCAAGCTTGTCATCAAATGTTTCTCATGTAGAAAGTTTGACTTTGAGACCCATGATCTAAGGAATGACAACATTGGGACTGATCTAAAATCGAAAGTGACAGCTCTATCTTCCAAGAGAAACTGCTAGGATTAAGTAAAGTTAGTCAGAGCATTATTCCAACTCTTTGTACAAAGGCTAACACTAGGATCAGGTGGAACATACTGACCAATGCACAAACTCACATATCCATGCTGTGCACCTGGAAACAGGATGGGTTACAGCAATCTGGTCAACAAGATGGGGATCACCACTGTGAAACACATTGTGGTGAGCCTACTCAGAAATCTAGCATTCTACCACAGCCATGATGACCCAAGCCCACCTTCTTCAGTACACTTTATATTATAAGAACTGCCCCCATAACCAACTACCAGAGAAACGTCATCAAGAGTAAAGAGCTCAGATTTGAGTAACTTTGCATGATTCAATACGCCCACTCTGTTACATTTCTTAGTTTTTCACTCTACATTTTCAGTAACTCTGACTCCCTTGTAGGCATTGTTGTTGAATATCCACAGTGAGTATGTTTACTCTTTAGTGCACTCTGAAAATGGCAATAGGTGGTGGTTTGCAGTAGCTTTCCTTACACCCTGAGCAAGCTAAGGAAGGTGAACCAGTGTCCTCCAGAATATTGTGCTATGCTTGGCTTTGTCTGCGTGTTGCTCACTACTAAGGGGATCACTTAAATCTTCATCTCGTTAGCCAGTGTCATGAAACAGCTTATTTTCAGAGAAAACTGCTTGGAACTGAGTTGGAGTTTTGGTATGTTCACCCAATCCTGACTAACATAGTCTCGTCATTATGTTGTGCCTGACTAGACGTTAGTCTCCTCTCCCAACAGAATGATAAATTAGTCTCCTCTCCCAACAGAATGATAAATTAGTCTCCTCTCCCCACAGAATGATAAATTAGTCTCCTCTCTCCACAGAATGATAAATTAGTCTCCTCTCCCCACAAAATGATAAATTAGTCTCCTCTCCCCACAGAATGATAAATTAGTCTCCTCTCCCCACAGAATGATAAATTAGTCTCCTCTCCCCACAGAATGATAAATTAGTCTCCTCTCCCCACAGAATGATAAATTAGTCTCCTCTCCCCACAGAATGATAAATTAGTCTCCTCTCCCCACAGAATGATAAATTAGTCTCCTCTCCCCACAGAATGATAAATTAGTCTCCTCTCCCCACAGAATGATAAATTAGTCTCCTCTCCCCACAGAATGATAAATTAGTCTCCTCTCCCCACAGAATGATAAATTAGTCTCCTCTCCCCACAGAATGATAAATTAGTCTCCTCTCCCCACAGAATGATAAATTAGTCTCCTCTCCCCACAGAATGTTCATATAGTATAGAAGTAATAATACAAAAGCACTACTACTACAGGTTGCCAATAAAGTCTAGAAGCAATGGTGTAAAAAAACACTATATATTGTATAAACCAATATCCAATATTAATGCTGTTGTTACCATGGTCTCCAGACTGCTCTGGCACCCTTTAGAATATCATCAACCATTACCAACACATGCTTAAACTGAAATGTTGTGTTTCTTTAAACAGGAAATATTGAGTCAAACAAAAACAAGCAATTTGAAGAGCTGCTGACAAGTTTAGGAGGCTGGCCATTGGCCAATTTAGGATGGTCGTTGGAGACATTTAATCTGACCAAATTGATAAGTGATCTAACCATATATGGCTCGAGGCACTTTTTTAAGTTAAGCGTGGGTGTTGATATCAGAAACGTTAACAGAAGGGTTATTCAGGTTAGAATATTACTATTATCTGATAACAATTTTACTAACTTACCTGGTCAGATTGTTGTATTATCCTTACTTGGTCAGATTGTTGCAGGTCTATCCAGCTTAAAGCGTCTGAGTTGCAATTAAAGTGTTTCATTCTCACTGCAAAGTTGCCGGGTTCAATCCATGGTCTTGAATCATTCTAGTCTACCCTGCTGAGGGGAACTGAGAAGCTAATCCAGTCAGGCACAAAATACTGATCAGGGCGTCGCGTCAGGGTCAATACACTGACCAAGACCACCATTTCTCTTCCACGTAGCGTTCCTTGGAAACGTGCTGTTTTCAAGGCAGCCTGACTGACAAGATGGGGATTGATGTGATCTCTGTAGTAGTGAGCACCACGCAGATGAAGCCAAGCATAGCACAACTGCCTGGAAGACCATGGTCCACCTTCATCAGCATGCTTGGGATGTGAGGAAAGCTACTACAACCCACCATTTAACGTCCTTTTCAGGGCACAAAAGAGTAAACCTACTCATTGTGGGTATTAAACGACAACAACCCTGCTGTAAATGGGAACCTGAATTTCAGATAGAGAAGGAATTTCTTCAATGAAAGGAACTGATCACCTCGTTCAAAATAAAAATCAGTTGTATCTTTGATCCCTGCGAAAGTGTGTGTCTGCTATGGAACCACATCTGTCTTAACTCACTCCGAGATGACATTTTAAATTCCAAACCGTTATCATATATAGAATGTGATGGCCAAGGATCGTCTGCCAAAGCTCTGGTTCATTATGTTTATTTGACTTTTAGAGCTAGGACACCTTAGGAAGGATTGTTGCAGACTGAACGAAGTTGAGGGAGTTTGTTGCTGCCCCAAAATACCCTATCTGGTGTGATGGCCATTAAGACGAGGCCACAGCAGCTGGACACTCATGGCAGGAGCTTATGAAGACATCCCAATATAGGAATTAGTGAAGAGCATCAGTTGCAACCATATGCTCTAAGGGAGCTAGAATGACATAAACATTAATTATTCTTCCTCATTCATCTTGTTTTCTAAAGTTGTGTTTGCTGAACTGTGTTTTGTGCCTACAACATAGGGCATCTGCCTTCAGCACACATTTTTTAAAATGGGTTCTCATCCCATAATAGTGTGACCTTGCTGGTTCATGAATCTGAAAATGTGTAAGTTTTGTTTGTGAGCTGTGTCACTAACCACTTAGCTATACCTCGCCCCAAATTCCGAAGAATGAACCCAGCACCTCAGCTGACCTTCTCACAAGAAGCCTGTTGCAACAAAGTATTTATGTGATCTTGCAGTGATCTATGGTGATTTATTCATATGCTTAGGTTACCAACCCCATGCACACCCCTTTTTAATCAGAATTTAGAGCTTACATGGACCAATGAACAAAATGAACCAATAATGGAGAGGACAACCGAATCGGTTGTCCTCTCCAGTATTGGTTCATTTTTGCTTTATTTCTGTCTTTTCATTAGAGACGCCACCTTGACATTCAAAACCAATTTTGACTACCTATCATCAGACACAAGTTATTTTACCTGATTGATTACTAGTATTTCAGCTAGTCAGTTAGTAGTTTTCTTTCCACTTATGCCGTTTAGCATCGTGGGGGGCTTGAGTCGTCAATCCTGCACCAAGTGCGTTGCGTCGGTCAATGTGAGCCCTTGTCGTTGCACAATCACTCTAATGTCATCTATCCCCCTACCTCGCGGCCGCCCCCTTGCCCTGTAGCCAGATCTACCAGCATTGGAAGCCATCAGTGGAAGATGATGAGGGTGCATTCTCATGAGATGACCAAACCAATTTATTATCTGCCTGGAAATGTATTCGGCACAAGATGTAGTGCCGACCATACTTCGAATGTCGTCATTCTGCATTCTGTCTCTTCTGGTAACACCGATGACTTTCCTCAAATACTTCATTTCACAAATCAAAATTCTGCTCTCACGCGTCATGTTTGGCACTGGTAGCACAAAATCGGCATAAATGTACTGTTTATCAGCTGTTGCTTTGTTGCCAAACTAATGCTCGGGTGTCTAAGCAGTGGTGACAGCTGATAAGTCACCGCAGATGCTTTCTGACACCTTGTCTTGATTTCCCTGTCGATCCTACCGTCTGCCAAAAAAATTCTGCCCAAATACTTGAACTCATGGACCTGTTGAAGAGTGATATCATTTAGACTTATCTTGAATGGCCCAGGAGTTCTACTGACCATCATAGTTTCTGTTTTGTTCTCGCTAATTTGCATTTTGTATTTAGCACAGGTAGTCGCAAGCGCATTCATGTGGTTTTGCAGTTTTTTTCATCATTGTACAACAAGCACTGATCATCTGCAAAGAGTAATTCAGCTAGTTGATGTTTTCAATTTTCTTTGGTGAAATAATCTTGACATTGTGTACTTGATAATTTTCATGTCTTGACATTGTAGACTTTATTATTGTCACATCATGATCTCTTAGACGTGACGACTGTCATATTGTAGGGGGACTCAGTGGTCTCGATGCAAGGTGGCCGCCTCAGGTGCCGGAGGTCGCATATTCGATATCACGGTGGACTGGTATTTGTTTCAAGTGGATCTTCTGGTAAAAATTTCACTGATCTCTGAGTAGTGAGATTGGACTCCCGTGTACAGTGTCGAGCACGTTAAAAATTCCTTGGCACTTGGAATTCGAAAAGAGTAGGCTTAACGGCCGCTGCCCAGACAAAATTCAAAGGAAAATTATATCCAAGTTATTTGTACCTTTCCCCAGGTATTTTAGAGCAGCTATGGATGGCGCCTAACTGGCTGCGGGTCTACCTAGCTCGAGTGTTTGAGTTGATTTATATGGGCTCACACATCTATAAAAAAAAACACTCTCCAAGAAACTGGTTGTTTACAAACTCTGTAGAGTCTTCTAAACCAGTATAAAGACGTTAAGTTAAGTTAAGAATTGATTATTGCCACATTTTGATATTGTAAAGTTGATTGTTGTCATGTCAAACAATGTGGGGTTGTACATGGAGTCAACTTCCCCATCCTATAAAAAGTTACAAGAAAAAGAAAATAAGACCTCTACACGGCATGATCAAAGAGGAGCGACTAAGTCAAGTAGATGAGAGATCAAGAAGGTGCTTATCTTAAAATAACAATAACTTATTTTTACCATGCAGATTGGAAAGTTCCACAGCTGGCTGCCACAAAACGATACATCAAATAGACAATACAACCTTGTAAGAGATGTGATAAAAGTCTTGAATCCAAGTGCCGATTCAGGAACTATACGCCCTTATATCGACACTTTTTTGACATTTCAAGAAAACTTAAGAAAAGTAAGTTCAGTAAACCTGTCCATTGTTTATGCACCTTCTTTTGTGATGGATGGTACACTAAACTCATAATAGAGATGGCAAAAGTCTGAATCATAGTGACAAATAAATTAAGAATTATAGGGATGTTGGGAGTCATCTGGGCTTTTGGGTCAACTTAATCAAATTAAGTTCAATAGCCCTCTCCATTTTTATTCCTTTTAAAAAAAAATTATAATGGTTGATAACACTAAATTTTTGAGATGGCAGCAGTCCTGGATTAAGGTGGTAGAGATATGAAGGGCTGTTGTGGACCTTTTGGTCTTTCAAAGAAGCATTTAAGGTAAGCTAAGTAATCCCCTCCATTGTTTGTAAATCTTTTTATGGCAGTTTGTACACTGAACTCGTAATAAAGATTGCAAAAAGGTTCTGTAATAATATGTTGGAGACACATAAGGTAAGCCGAATACCGTATGACATTTTAGGATAACTTGTTAAAGGTAAGCTGAGCAATTGCTGTAGGTTAGGCTATTTTCAACATCAGACATTCATCTCCATTTCTTTATTATATAGGATTACTGTTTATGCTCGCAAATAAGCTGATTTGTACATTTTTCTTGTTCATCCTTATCACCTTGGAATGCATAGGCCATCAATGAGCCCTCTTCAAGCACACCTATCCAGCGCTATTTTCTCAACTTTATTTCCAGCTTCTCCACATTTTTCTTGTATCGACCGCTAGGTCTCTTCTTCGTGTGTTCTTTAGCCTGAATTTACTTGCATCTCCTAATCACTGGGGGTTCCACGACAAAGATTGATACTGGCTTGGGACTTTTACAATATATCCAACATAACCACCTTCCTAAGGGTTTCTGTTCCACCTGTTTTTGTCCTGTTCTCTCCAATAGCTTCTGCTTGTAACCTTCCTGAATCTATACAAGCCAAGTATCTTTCGCAAGGATTACTTGAATGAGATACTGTAATCTAATCTTGAGTTTGGTCATCTGTCATGTTTCCACTCTATAAAAGGCCTGACTTCACACTGGAGTTAAAGATCATTAGCTTGAGCTTGGTATGCATTTTTATCATTTTAAAATTAAATACAATTTTCAATATGACAAAGGCCACTCTTTGTTTTTTTGTATTGTTTTTTTACATTTTTACCTGTCATGTTTATGATGCTCCGTAGGCCTGCTTCATCTAATTATGTTCCTTTCTGTTTGATAGCAGTTGTCTAGTCCACATATAAATTTACAATTGTTGTAATTTTTATATCAATCTTTTGACCTACTTGCTGGAATATTCTGTCTAGTGTGTCTTCTTCTGGATTTGGAGTTGACTGTGATGGCTGTATTACAGTCTTTTTTGGTTTCCTTGCTCAATTTGATATAGGTTTCAGAGATGCCCTGGTTTCTGAGAGCTTTTACCGCATCATTGGTTTCAATACTGTCAAAGACTTTCTCATAATTGATAAATACAAAACATAAGGCTATGCGCAGTTCATGCCATCTCGATTGATCGGGTAAGGGTGGTCAAGGGGGGAGAACCCTTTCCTTAATCCGACTTATTCTCAAGGTTGGTGTTCATCTAGTTGCCTATCCATTCTGTTAGCAATGACTCTAATGAATATCTTGTATATTATAGGTAGACAAATTGGACAATAGTTCCCAAGAAGTACAGTATCCCACTTTTTGTGAATTATAATAGTCTTTGAGGACTTCCACTGGTCAGGCATTTGTACGGAATTGAGGCATTTATTAAACAGCTTTGATAGCTGAGCTGCTAGAGTTCTCCCCTTGCCTTAAGGACGTCTCTAGTTATCCCATCTGATCCTGAAACTGTGCCTAGTTTTTACTGCTTAATGGCATGGAGGATTTTGTTAGGTATAATCGGTTCAATGCCCCATTGTCCCTTCTGTTGCTGTAAACCTTTTTTGGAATTTGAACCTTTGATGAAAAAAGGTAAGTGCAGTACTGTCTGAATTCTGCTTCAATGTTTCATCTGTCTGTTATGATGGTACTGTCCTCCCTTTCAGTGCTTTTGTTGCACAGTTTTACGCATTTTATGAGGCTGCTCCTGGTTTCAGTCACTTTGATCTGTTCAATGTTGCTCATAGTCATTCTTTGGCTGGTGACAGATTTTTTATTTAGTTCACATAGAAAGCACTATCTGGGAAAATTTTCAGGTGATCAAAGAAATGATTGAGGAGAACATCTAGTCATCTTTGCTGAAACCAACGAACAAATTGGGATGAACACTTTTTTTTTTTTTTTTTAATTTTTGGGAAAAGATATGGTATTCTCTCAACTGAAATACAAAGGCAGAAATTGACTTTGTATTGTGCATCGATATCAAAAATTGACTTTGTATTGTGCATCGATATCATGTTCGTGACAAATCTTCAAGTACTACATCATTTGGACATAGACAGGGACCACAGGCCAATCAAAATCTCAATAGACCAGCACTGTCACCTTAAAAATCATAAATACAAAGTCATAGTGCTGCTAAATGGTACCACATTTATAGATCAAATCAAGCAGCAGGATTGGCAATTCTCTGATTCCCCAACACAGCACTTCAACAAGTTTGCAGCTCTACTAAACAAATGCATTGCCACTGCTGAGGTTCCTAAATCCAAAAGATGCACACATATTAAAGAACAGACAAGGAAACTACTGGACATGTGAAGACAAATTAAGGTCAGGAAAGTATTGGACAAGATTGCACTAAGCAAAACTTATACATCTGTATTGTCAATTTCAAAGACCCCAGTGTTGGTTGAAATTAGTTATACAATTAAAACTAGAACATGCCTCATCATGTTACTGAACACATGTCTGCCATATTTTGTTATGTCAGGTTCAGGGGTAGGCTAAAGTTGCTGCTATGTTAGGTTTACAACATTTGATAAAAGATGCCGTAAATCATTTATATTTTACAAAATATTTGCGCCTTATTGTTAAAGTTCAAGTTATTTGGCAAGACTTGTCAATGTTTATACATTTATCTTCTCTAAATTTTGTTTTGAGCGACACTACATAGTTTCCTAGCAATAAACACAGCATCACCATTCTAACACAATACAGTTGTTGTTAGTGTTATGATTTTGTCCTTATATCTATTTATTGTTTTCAAGGGATATCAGCTCAAAGTATAACAATATGGCGTAACTTTTACTGTTTTTAATACTTTTCACTCTTACCATTTAGATGGTAATATGATACACGAAAAAGAAATATCTGGCAGAGCTCCTCGATTATGATTTCACATAAATCGAAGACAAAAGTACACAGTGTGTTGTCTATTTGAAAGTGCTGACTGCAGAGTCTTTCAAACAGAATCAATTGAAACAATTGGCAAATTTGTACTCAATCTGTCTTCAAAACCATGGGAGAATGGGAAAGAGCTGTCAAAGAGCACATATTAGAAAACAACATTAGAGGTAGTTAATCTACATTCAGTATCAATAGCTTGCTTTAAAGTGATCTGGATGATTCCCCGAAATAAGAAGTCACATATTATTAGTGAAGAATCTCTCAAAACTGCAACTGTGAAAATGACAAGAAATCATGTGAAGTCAGAAAGAAGCTACGCAACTGGGTCGTGTGCCTTTATCCGCAAAGGTTGTGAAAGCAGAAAATGTTAGGAGACAAAGTAATTTCTTCAAGCAAAGAGAGCAAACATTTCATGAGGCTAGCGATGTATGTTTGTTACAGGGGTTCTGATGCAATTGAAGAATAAATATTCTTCTGTTCTCTTGAGAGCTCATGAAATTGATATCTTCAACAAGGTTGATATATACTTTAAAACACCAAGTGCTGATTTAAAGTTGGAATATTGGAGTGTTTGTTGATAGAGCGCCAGCCATGTTGTGTCATATTTATGCCTTTCTGGCTTTGGCCAGAAAACAGAAATGAAAAATTGAAGTTACCAATCAATAGGTATTGCTTGGAACCTGAACTGGAAACCGTCATGAATGATGTAATCAAAATTGTCAAAGCTGTCAAATAGCATGCATTAAACAAGCAGCTATTTCATGATTTATGTGAGGATGGGAAGTCTAAATATTCAGTCCTCATTTTTCATACAGAAGTGAGGTGACTTTCACATGGTAAGGATATGAATCGAGTGTTGATTTTTCAGAATTGAACTAGAAATATTTATGGTGGATCTTTCTTTAGTTAATTTGTAGCTATGCCCTCTTGTTCTTGTAGGTGGTTGCATTTTGAAAAGTTATAGTCTAATTTGTTATTTCCTTTCATTATCTTACAAACCTGTATTAAGTCACCTTGAATTCTTCTCTTTTCTAGACACTGTAGGCTTTTCACATTTAACTTTGAGGACTTCTTCAGTAAGTAAAATGTAATGGTTTATTTATAGGCCAGAGTATTCCGTCCATCTTTTCTTATGTTCTTCAAATCAATTATCCTTCTCCCCAAATTATCTTTTATTTGTCTGCTTTATTGTTAGAATTTTCCTGACAGTTTTCTATTAGTGTTTATACATACCTTTCAAGTTTCCTCTGGCTTTGGCTTCTGTAGTAAGACTGTCTATGTAATCTCTCTTTTCCACCTTAATGCTGACAAATTCATTGCAGTTGTCTACCATCAATGGCATGATGGCTCAAGTACTGCACAAATGAAAATTGTCTGTGACCTTCCCAGTCATCAATGGTGTCAAATGGGGATGTGTGTTATCACCAATACTCTTTAGCATAGTCTTTGTAGCAATGCACTCTGGTGCTGTACATGACGCTGCTGCTGGCATGAATATCAAGTACAAGATGAAAGGTCAACTGTTTGATCTGAGATGTCTCAAGTCTTACACCAAGTTGAGTAAAGCCACCATCTTGCATCCCCTGTTTGCTGATGACTGCACCCTTAACACCTCAGTACAAGATATGCAGTCAACCATGAAGCAGTTTTTGGTGGCATGCAGCAGCTTTGGTCTCACAATCAACACTAGGAAAACTGAGGTATACTTTCAGCCTGCTCCTGGGAAGCTGTACAGTGAACCAAACATTTCCATACAGAGCCAGTGTCTCCAGGCAGTCAATAGCTTTACCTACCTATGCAATACCCTCACCAGAGAGGCAAATATTGGCCAACCACAGGATTTTACAGGCAAGAGCTGCGTTTAGGAGGCAGCAAGCAAATATCGGGAACCGACAATGCATCAGTGTTGCCACCCAGGTAAAAGTGTATTGTACTGTAGTGTTAACTACTCTGCTGCATCCTGCGAACATGGACTGTGTATAGCAGACACTTCAGACAGTTAAATTGCATTCACATGATCTGTCTGCATAGGCTGCTCAGGATCAGGTGGCAGGACAAAGTACTTAAATTTGAAATTCTTAGCAAGACAAACATGTTGATCATCCTTACACTTCTGTGAAAAGCCCAGATCAGATGGGCGGCTCATGTTGCTCGCATGCCCAATGAGGGCATCTCCAACCAGCTTTATGGTAAGCACAGAACAGGCAGACATTTATCAGGGGGACAGAGGAAATGCTACAGAGACTCCTTGAAAGTGCTTCTGAAAAGCTCCAATATTGAAATCACCTCCTGGAAGATGCTTGCACAGAACCGTTTCACCTGGCGCGCTATCATCACGCAAGGTGTTCAGATCCTAGAACCAGCATATCCCAAATTTATTAGACTTGACAGGGACAATCTTGAAACAGATGAAGAGAAAAGAAAACAGATTTTTAAAGCAATATTTTACGCAGGCAGACAAAGGTCATAGAGACGTCCATCAGGATATTCTAGAAATTATTCATGGTACGCTCATAACACTATGGCTAGAAGTGGAACTTAGTAATAGCAAGAATACTTGTACGGATGGAGTACAGTATAGCCACATTAAGCAGCTAATAAAGCATGCATTAAAAAAAGGTGGTGGAGGATTTCCAACACCAGTATATTAAGTATAACAGTGCCTCAGAACTGGCTCCACAGTCACCTCCATCCACTTATTAAACCTGGCAAGAACCCCACAGTGCTTAGCAGCTATAGAGTCATCATCTTGCAGAATGTGTGGCGAATTCCTGGAGAAAATAGTGACCAGAAAAGTTCATATCCCATCTAGAGAATGAACACATTATGCCTGACAATCTGGGTAGTTAGAGACCAATGAAGGCGACCTGAGGCAATGTTGAGACATTTGCTTATGAAGATGTTTTCAGTTCAAGAAAGAAGCAGTCACTGTGGCCCTTGATCCAGAGGATGCTTATAGCAGTATGGATTAAGGGTCATTGATGTAATTTTGGAGGGAATGTGGAACCAATCCTCTCATGGAAAGAATGATTTCACTCCGCTTGGAATTATGGACATTCATGTCTAGGCACATATGTCAGGGTTTACCTCAGGGTTTCCCTCTCTAAACCTATGCTGTTCAATATCTACATTGACCAGCATTCAACTTACAGACCCAGGACACACTTTAACATTTGCAGATGACATCTTCACATATAGGACCTGACGCAGATACTTATAAGACAGTCAGACATACAAGAGATTTTACAGACAATCTTACAGTGTTGTGGGGAGTCAAGCTCCAAGATCAATCCCGACAAGGCTGATGTGATTTAGTGTCCTTGAACAACGCGATAGTAAAGACTGATCTCTCTGACATAACCATTGACAGATGTGTAATTCAGAGACAAGATAGCTTGAGACATCTGGGAGTAACCTTTGTTAGCAATCAAATCATACAGAGATGCAAGCAGGATCTGGCAGCACTCAAGACAATGATGAATGTCAACCTTTTCATCCTGTACAATCAGTTGGTCCTGTTAGTTATGGATTGTCTTCATCCTGTACAATCAGTTGGTCCTGTTAGTTATGGATTGTCTTCATCCTGTACAATCAGTTGGTCCTGTTAGTTATGGATTGTCTTCATCCTGTACAATCAGTTGGTCCTGTTAGTTATGGATTGTCTTCATCCTGTACAATCAGTTGGTCCTGTTAGTTATGGATTGTCTTCATCCTGTACAATCAGTTGGTCCTGTTAGTTATGGATTGTCTTCATCCTGTACAATCAGTTGGTCCTGTTAGTTATGGATTGTCTTTATCCTGTACAATCAGTTGGTCCTGTTAGTTAGGGATTGTCTTCATCCTGTACAATCAGTTGGTCCTGTTAGTTATGGATTGTCTTCATCCTGTACAATCAGTTGGTCCTGTTAGTTATGGATTGTCTTCATCCTGTACAATCAGTTGGTCCTGTTAGTTATGGATTGTCTTCATCCTGTACAATCAGTTGGTCCTGTTAGTCATGGATTATGGGTTGTCCTTCCTCACATTGTCATATTTTGTCCTGTTCAGTGTAAAAAGTTGGAACTCATCCAGAATAAAGGAATTCTACTGGTCCTTGGCTGTACCAGGAATACACCTAAAGTGAAGATGGGATGCTTGCTTGGACATCTGTCTGTTAAGTCTAGATATACACTGACTCAAGCCTTCATACAAGTAGTCGCAGATAGGAGGAATGTACCGCACATGAACACTGCAGATATTCAATGGAAAATAATCAGAAAAGGAATGTTACAGGCAGAGAGAAAATTGATCAGCTGACTACATTGGAGATCATAACCAAAGGGGAAGAATGGATTTACACTTGAGATAACATGACAGACTACCACTGGGTCATTCTCACCCTGCAGAGGGGATGCAGAGATTGGTGCTAATGTAAAGTGAATTTTGTGATTTAACAACCGGTAGTGATAATGCCAAGGGTGTTGATGCTGTCATGTATACCGATGTATCTGTGCTTAACTGTAAGAAAGCTGATTGGCGCTTCTCAGCTAGAGTGAAAGGAAGGGTTGTTTGCTGAGGGGAACTGGGCATACATAATAGCTACCTCCAGTAATAGAATGGAAATCTAGGTCTGCCCAGAGTGCAATAACATCAATTTATAACAGAACAGATTTTATATTGTTATACCTTGGCTTGGCTTCGTTCGTTCTCAATCCCCCGCTACCAAACCCTGAAAGGGTTTAAGTAGCAGAATGTAGTCCAGAGAACAGAATGCGTTGTGTCATAGTTTACAGCTTGACTGCGATATTTACACCTTTCGGTCCAACACATCTGACTTCAGCAAGCATTTTTTGAGTACCGGGTTAGCATTCCCTCTTCGATCCCTTCTCCTTAGCCAGTCTGCCCTGCTGCAGCCTGTTATCCAGGATCACCGCGTGGAGGTGTAGAAGGGTCTTGGCAGCTCTGGTTCGCGGACCCTGATGCTAGCAGTCAGCTTTGGGTCACTGACCACTGCAGCTCATGCGCTGCTCAGCATCTTGATCCCTTATATTGTTATGAAGATCACTGAAAGCCAAGTAGAATGTAGATAGGCTTTTACAGAAGAATTGTTAATAATGAAGTGAGTTCTATTTAAAGGAAAGAAAACAAATAAGGAAGTCGTTGAGAAATTATGAGCTCAAAGAGAATTAATTACATTAAAGTCAGACAATTAAGATATTTTGATTATATCAAAAGATATAACGCATCCCAGTGTTATCAAGGCCTAAAGAGGGATCAATGAATAATAACATTGTAATCTGCCAAACTTGTTGTAACAGGCAACTAAGGATGGCTTTTCATGGGGCCTGCCACTCCATCCTGTAGAAACTTATAATTCACAAATACTTCAATAGGTATAGACAGGTCAACGTTTAATGACTTTACATATATTTGTTGAAGTCCTATGCTCTACATTGAGCTGAAAAGGTTTTGATTGAAAAGATATAATACCTTCCTTAAAACTGTACTGGAAGAAAAAGTAGAGGACAAATGTGCCAGAAAAAAACAACCCTATAAGTGGGAGGATAGTATCAAGAGATAGACAGGAAGAGGCCTATAAAATGCACAAATAAGGCAAGAGACAGGTGTTTGAAGATCAGCTACAGTCAACCTTCATTTGGAGATGGTATGTGATCTGAATTATGTATGTTTTTTCGCTACTAGCATGGATTTTGCTTCATATTTGCAGTTTTACCTATTTATTACAGATTTTGGCAAGTGATACTGACAAACAGGACAATCACAGCCCTAATTATAGTTGGATGAGAGTGGATGAACTTTCAGCCTTGACGTCAAAAGATGGCACTGTATGTTCTTTACTCTACAACCAGAAGAGAAATATATGGTTGAATGAGATATGTCAGGCAGATGTTTGGATGGTATGGTGGACTGATGGGTTGGTAGGTTATTGGGTAGATATATTGATAATAATGTTCGTTTAGGCATCAGTGGACTGTTGTATCGATCGACCACTGCTATGGTCATGTACGGCAGCTTGTTGCCAGGCCTCATCCAGAGCTGACGGGGGAGTCTGCCAACTGTCGGAGTCACGAGGTGGGGAGGCGATCCTTCCTGCGCCTCTAGTCAGCCTGTGGATACTTCTGATATCCAGAGATGAAGCCCTAGCATCCAGTGGTTTTATGATGGGTGTGTCGAATGAAGTCCCTGCATACTTCTCGATGGGACCCAAGTACTCCACTGCCTTGATGTGGGGAGTGTGTTATGGTGTGATTTTTGTATCTGGCTTTCTCTGTTTTCGTTTACCTCCTCTCCGACCTCTGAGTTTAAAAATTCCTTTGGTCAGTGTGACTCTTCTGAGGATACGGTTAAGAGAGTTTATGTGAAACCTTTAGGGGTAGGGGGGATGAGGGGAGTGTTTTTGGCCCGAGGAAGGTGACCCTTGAGTATTTCTTAGGGGAACTGACTCTGGGTCATTATTGAGTGAGGCTCTATCTGCCATGTTGGCCCGATTTCCTACACTGGTAGCTGTGAGCATTGCTCACTTTGCACTGCTGAAAACTGCAACAAGATGCTATGCAGCGGGAAAACTAGGCAACATAAGTACACAGAACTTCCACAGAACATTGTCCTAAATGCAGACCATCAATTTGGTAAGTTTTTGTCTGATTTGAAATAAACAAAGACACCGGAGCAAATCGTGAACGCGGCCAGTATTGATTGAAGGTTTATTTTTTTGCGTCGGTTGTTGGAAGGATATAGAAGGGATGATTGAGCGGATGGAAGGATAGAGAATAGTTGGGCGAATGGTTTGGTAGGGAGTTTTTGGTTGGATGGTTCATTGGGAGAATGGGTGGTTCATTGAGAGGGTGGTTGGGTTGATGTATGAATTGGTGAATAAATAGATGGGTTGTAAGGTAAATGGCTGGATAGTTATGTTCATGGATTGATGGTTTGGGGGATAGATGGGTTTACAGATAGATAAGTGCTTCCGTTCACAACTAGATTGTTTGCTGGATTGATAGATAGATGGTTAAGTGGATGTGACAGGGAGGGGGAGGGGGTTTGGTGGATAAGTAGATGGTTTAGTAAATGGGTTTACCAATAGATAGGCAGTTGGGTTGATATATATTTTGGTGAATGGATAGATTAAGCTTTTGGTGGATTTATATATGGTAAACTAAGTAAATGGGTGAATGGATAGATGGTTTGGTGGGTAAATGGGTTTACATATAGATAGGTAGTTGGGTTGATATATATTTTGGTGGATGGATAGATGGTTTGGTGAGTAAATGGGTTTACCAATAGATAGGCAGTTGGGTTGATATATATTTTGATGGATGGATAGATGGTTTGGTGGGTAAATGGGTTTACCAATAGATAGGCAGTTGGGTTGATATATATTTTGGTGGATGGATAGATTAAGCGTTTGGTAGATTTATATATGGTAAACTAAGTAAATGGGTGAATGGATAGATGGTTTGGCAGGTGGATAGATAGATGGTTCTGTTGATAGATATATGATTGAGTAGATAAATGAGTGGTTGGGTAGATACGTAGCTTGGAAGGCGGATTGTTTGGTTGATCGATAAGTGTTTTGTGTGATAGATAGGTGGTTGATTGGATAGATATATAGTTGAGAAGATACATAGATAGAGGGTTGTGTATAGATTGTTTGGTGGATATAGGTCGTTTGTTGGGTTAGTAGGGCAACCTGTAGAAGTGGCATTCCAGCAGAAATCATCAAATGCAGGGGGGAACGTCCTTTTTCCATACCTATACGACCATATCTGCCAGTGTTGGGATGAGGGGCAGTATCACAGGACATGAGAGACACTAACATAATCACCCTTTACAAGAAAAAGGGAAACAGAGGAGACTGCAACAATTACAGGTGAATTTCACTCAACACCATAGGCAAAGTATATGCTGGCATCATCCTGAGCAGGTTGCGAAAGTTAGCCAATAGGGTGTATCTGGAGTCTCAGTGTGGCTATCGCAAAGAAAGGTCCACCGTTGATATGGTCTTTTCACTGAGATAATTGCAAGAGAAATGCAGAGAACAACACAGACCACTATTTCTTGCCTTCAAAGACCTAACCAAGGAATTTGACCTGGTAAACAGAGAGGGTCTTTTTAAAGTATTGTCTAAAGTTGGCTGCCCACCTAAGCTGCTGAGCATTAGGTCTTTTCATGTGGGCATGAAGGTACAGTGTTGCATGACGGTCAGGAATCTGAGGCCTTCGACATTAACTGCGAAGTTAAACAAGGTTGTCTTAGCTCCGACTCTATTCAGCATTTTCTTTGCCATCGTGCTTAGACATGACTTTGGAACTGCCACGGAGGGGGTTCTTCTGCATACTAGGTCAGATGGGAGACTATTCAATCTAACCAGACTGCGAACAAAAAGTAAGAGAAAGAGGACTGTCATTTGGAATATGCTCTTTGCAGACTATGCTGCCCTTGGTTGCCCACACTGAAGCCGAACTACAGATTCTCATTAATAGGTTAGCAAAATCCTGTAATCTGTTTGGACACCGTCAGCGTGCAAAAGACGAAAGTGATGGCTCAGGGTGCATATCATCCAGACACTGTCTTAAACAATAAAAATCTGGAGGTAGTAAATCACTTCAACTACCTCGGATCTATGATCACCGACAACATTTCACTGGATGCAAAGCTACAGAAATGATTAGGAATGCCCTATCAGGAACTTGCCAAAGACAGGCCTGGCTGGAGAGAGGCTTTTTGTATTGATCTGCAGGCAGGTGAAGACAAGATCCGTCAAGATGCAGACTCCAAACGTTTGCGACGAAGGTAAGGGCAACAACTGACCGTCCCCTCTCTAGCGTGAGGTTTTTGTCTCTCAAGATTGACAGGATGCCAATCATCAATCGTAATCGGGTGTATGAATAAATGGTTTGAGGGATCAATGTTTTTGTGGATAGATAGGTGTTTGGGCTGATAGATAGATGGGTTGGTGGATATATCGATTTTTGGGTGAATAAATGGTTTGGGGGACAGATAAGTGGTTGGGTGGATGGTTGGGTTAATGGATGGGTGAATAGAAAGATGGTTGGTTGAGTGGATAGATGGATTATTGTGTGATTAGATAGATGGTTGGGTGGTTAGATATATGGTTATGTATTTTTAAAAGTAATTGTGTGGATAGATGGTTGATGGATTGATAGATGGTTTGATGAAAGATAGATATGTTGTTGGATGGGTAGCTCATACAATGGATAGATATATTAATGATTAGCTAGATGTATGTTTGTGTAGGTAAATTTGTAATTGTGTAGAATGATTGGGTGGATTGATGGATGGTTGGGTGAATTGTTGGCGAGATGGATAGATGGAAATATGGATGGTTGGGTGAATTGTTGGTGAGATTGTTGGTTTGAGGGATGGATGTGTGGATATATTTTTGTGGTGGATGGATATATAGTTAGGTGGTTGACTGATGTATATATATTTAATTTGGTGGATTGCTGAATTGAGATGGGATTTAATAAGTGGGTGACACACATTCACTCTGTCCTTTGCCTCTTTAATATTGTTTACATCTAAGTTTCTCTACCTTTTCACTGTTTGTCAGATGTTTCATGCTTACCAAATTAAAGTGACAAATTGTTTGTGTTCAGATGTTTATCTGGAAGCAATATCTGGATGAACTCAAGATAACTGCTGGGATAAGCAACAGAGATTATGATCAAATCATGAACACATCCCCAGAGTACTTTACTAAACTCACTGACCTTCTGAAGAAAACAGACACAAGGTAGGATAGATACATTTTGTAGAAGAGAAAGAGAGAGAAAGAGAGAGATGTTCTGGCACTTGCAATAAGAACTTTTATGTTTGACTACTGAATTTTTGCTCTTTAGGCAAATAGTGCATTCAATTAGCTATTTTTATTTGACAGAATAGTATGTCAGTTCAGCATTGTCAGCAACACATTGTTAGGCAACGTACAAGGGGTGTTCAGAAGGTATCTGACGTTAATTTCTTTTCCAGGGAAAGAAATGAAGCATGATGTTGTCCTTTGGCAGGGAAGTATAGGGGACCGTCTTGCGAATGCGCGAAGTTGTTCCCGCTTGCAGATTGCATCAGATGCTGGCAGTCAGCCTTTCAGTGTTGAGAGTAGTGAGGAACCGTTCGAGTTTTCATTCACCATAAAATGACAGAAAGATTTGAGCGGCGGTGTTGCATCAAATTTTGCTGAAAGCTAGGAAATATCCAAGTGGAAACCATTTGAAAGATTCAACAGGCTTTCGGTGATGATACCATGAGCATGAAATAAATTTAAAATCGCTTTAAAGATGGCTATACATTGGTGGAGAGCGGATGATGTTCAATAAGCCGAAATGATGAAATTGTAACAGATCTATAATATCCTGGTCTCATGGGCCAATTTATCTATAGTATGTGACAGATTCTTTATGTCTGGTGCCCGTGTTACAACCGTTCTGAGAGAATGTGTTCCCTGAGGATTCATAGGGTTCACCTACTTGAGTCATGAGAAGACATTATACAGAATGTGATGACCCAGCTGTACTCCATTCCCAAAGAGGCCTTCCTGAAATGCTTCTAACAATGGCAGGACCACTAGAAGAAGTGTGTTGAGTCCCAAGGAGAGTACTTTGAAGGGAACTAGAGTTTCTAACCTTCGGGTAGGGGAGGGCGTGGGCTAGTGGTTAAGTGACACAGCTCACAAACCAAAGGTGCTGGGTTCATTTCCTATCACAGCACTGGCCGTTACCCCGGGAAAGCAAATCCTTAAAAAATGCAGGAGGATTCAGACTCTTACATAAAGTGCATGCCAACATTGGATGCACTGGGCCGACAGGCACACAATTACAATATAGTGCAACATGCACTGCCTTGAGTAATAAAGCGAAGGCAAAAAAATATTTAATAAATTAAAAAACCTCGAGGTGAGTATTTTTCCAGCCCAAAGGTCGGATCGGATACCTTTTGAACACTCTTTGTACAAGGGGCTTGTCATAAGTCTTTACCGTGACTATGAAGGAGTAGTTGGAGAAAGTTTAAATTTGGCACATATGTAGCTCATTCAATTTGTACTGGACTTGAGAAGTATGAATTTCCATCCTCGACGGGTTTACCTGGTGTGGTGCATGGGGCAACACACCTTATTGACTGGATTTGCTACTCTAATAGTTTGTCAGAACAATTGAGAAATCAGAGGCCAGAACTGTGATAAAATTCTTGATGTTGCATGGAAAAACACCTACAGAAATACACAGGGAGATGGAACCAGTGTTTGAGGAATTCTGTCCTTTGGTGTAGGCAGTTTAAGTGTGACTGTTCCCATGTTGCAAATCTTCCAAGGTCAAGAAGACCATCCTCAGAGTGCAGTGATGAGAATGCTGCAAGAGGGAAGACAATCATTGACCTGAATAGGAAAATGACAATTGCAGAGATATCTAGGTCAGCAAAACTGAATGAAAGTACAGTTTTTAGAATTTGACACAACAGACTGAACATGAGAAAAGTGTGTGCCCTCTGGATCCTGCGTCTGCTGACATGTGAACAGAAACAAACGAGGGTTGATTGGGCTCATTCCTTGGTCTTAAGATACTTTAGTCTACCCAGCTGTTAATGAGTATGATTTACAGTTTAGGACTGCAGAGCATTAAGAAAAGGAACTCTTCAATCTACCTAAAAACAACAGAACTGCAAAATAAAGTCTCAAACACTTGATCCCCCCACAAGCAGTGTCTGTTATGGGACTACTTTACCTTTATTTTGACACAGACAAGACTAATCAATGTGAACTGAACATTTCAGAACTCTGGTCGACTATCTGGTATGGAACTTTGTAGTTTCATTTGCTTTCTTCTTTGGAGAAAAGTATGAGGACCAGCTGATGCCTGAATACAAGGTGACATATGTGTATAGTAGTTAAATAATCCAGTCTTATTGGTTTCTTTCTTATTGATGTAGTGTCCATGTTTTAGCTTTCAATATATGTCTTTATGACTTGTAAATCATTAATTAGACTTGACATTCTTGATAACTTGTACCTTCAGGCGAAGAGGTTTTATTTTATTTTTCACGTGACTTAAACTACAAGATGAGGCAACCAGCCCATGTCCAATCCTCTTTAGTCTTTGACTTAATTTAGCCACTCACTGCTACCTTAGGATGTTGAGGTTTTTCATGTTTATTGTAGTTTACAGTTTTTACAGGATGGGGTATTCACTTCCTGTGACATACTTGTTAGATTAGTGTAACTATTCTTTACTTCCCTTTCAGACTCCAGTAACATGAAGCCATGACCAGGACTTTAGACCCATGCAAATCAAAAGGCGTTTGATGCTTCTATGTCTGCTGCTGTCAGCTCTTTTATTGTTCTTAAGTTCCAGCTTAACCAGGACAATGAATCCACATGTCTCTGGGGGTATTAAGCATCTGTGTCTGCTGTCAGTTCTTTCATCACCATAAGAACTAGCTTAACCAGAACAATAGATCCACATGTCTCTGAAGGTTTGCGGCCTCAATGTCTATCAGCTCTTTCATTGACGTTAACCCGTACTTGATCAGAACAATAGATCCACATGTCTCTGGAAGATTAAGGTTTCTATGTCTGCTGCCAGCTCTTTCATGGATGTAAGTCCCAGCTTGATAAGGACAATAGATCCACACGTCCCTGAAGGTTTGAGGCGGCTATGTCTACTGTCAACTATTTCATTGTCATAATCCCCAGGTTGATCCGAACAATGGATCCACATGTCTCTGGAGGTTTAAGATTCTATGTCTGCTGTCGGCTCTTTCATGGATGTAGGTCCAAGCTTGATAAAGAAAATAAATCCACACAAGTCCCTGAAGATTTGAGGCGGCTATGTCTATTGTCAACTATTTCATTGTCATATTCCCACAGCATGATCAGGGTAATAGATGCACACAAGTCTCTGAACATACGGGGCTCTATGTCTGCTATTATTCTGGAATGACATGAATAATGATTGTGAAAACATGTGTTATTTTGATAAACCTGGAGAAAGTGTTGAGGGAAATTAAAAGTGCTGCACTAATTAATCAAAACTACTTGTATAAAGAAACTTGATAGCTTCCTTGTGGTAGGGAAAAACCTGTATTGGTGTGGATTTAGGATCAGACCAGTCACAACATGTCTTTAGCCGAGTTATCATCTAGGGCAAGACTTTAACTATTTTCAGTGTTTAAGGAAGTTGAGAGAAGCAAAAAAGCTTATGAAATCAAATTTGAACCTAGTAGAGGCTAGTTTAATAGGCTTAAGGAATAAAACTATTTTCACAACATCAAAGTGTAGGGTGAAGTAACTAGTGCTGATGCATCTGCAGAAAGTTATCCACGTCAACTTTCTAAGATCACAGAAAATGGCAGATATAACAATCAGCAGATATTCAACATGGATAAGATGGTCAGATATTAAGGTCTTGGAATGGCTTTCTCCTTTGAACTTTTCTTTTGTTTGGACTCGCTAGATGACAGTCCTTGGTTGTCCTGCCCTCCTGGGTTGAGCTCGCTAGATGATAGTCCTTGGTTGTCCTGCCCTCCTGGGTTGAGCTCGCTAGATGATAGTCCTTGGTTGTCCTGCCCTCCTGGATTGAGCTCGCTAGATGATAGTCCTTGGTTGTCCTGCCTTCCTGGGTTGAGCTCGCTTGATGATAGTCCTTGGTTGTCCTGCCCTCCTGGGTTGAGCTCGCTAGATCATAGTCCTTGGTTGTCCTGCCCTCCTGGGTTGAGCTCGCTAGATGATAGTCCTTGGTTGTCCTGCCCTCTTGGCTTGGGCTCGCTAGATGATAGTCCTTGGTTGTCCTGCCCTCCTGGATTGAGCTCGCTAGATGATAGTCCTTGGTTGTCCTGCCCTCCTGGATTGAGCTCGCTAGATGATAGTCCTTGGTTGTCCTGCCCTCCTGGGTTGGGCTTGCTAGATGATAGTCCTTGGTTGTCCTGCTCTCCTGGGTTGAGCTCACTAGATGATAGTCTTTGGTTGTCCTGCCCTCCTGGGTTGAGCTCGCTAGATGATAGTCCTTGGTTGTCCTGCCCTCCTGGGTTGGACTCGCTAGATAATAGTCCTTGGTTGTCCTGCCCTCCTGGGTTGGGCTCGCTAGATGATAGTCCTTGATTGTCCTGCCCTCCTGTGTTTGGGCTTGCTAGATAATAGTTCTTGGTTGTCCTGTGCATTCACTCACACTCAGATCCCCTCAGGTGGGTGATCTTGACATTATACATTTAATCTATTCAACGTATACTCACATGTGATCACACACTCAATCGATCTGCGTATACACACACTCCGCACATATCCAGATCTCTCCTAGTCACAGGGCGCCCAACACACACCTTATAGAGCGACTGGCCAAGACTCAAAGGCGTATGCTGGTTTAGCCACTCTGCATTCCATTATATATCACTAACATTTGTAAGACAGCCTATCAATCACTCTTCTATAAAGTCGGCAAGCTAAACAGACTCCTAGCTAAATTCTATCTTTCTCTCTTTCTCTCTCCATGGTCAGCCTGCTCGAGTTAAACTTTGTCTAGTATTATATAGTCTCAAGCAATATCAGAGCTGTCCAATGGCCCTCTGTGGTATGTCTGACTCAGCCATCCTCTAGTTTGGATCTACCTCCATTTAGTTATAATTGGTACGAATTACTCTGAATTCCTGTCACTCAAAATGTCGCAGCAAGACGTGCTGGCCTCTGTCTGTCACCAATCCCCCACTACTCAAATCGGAACGCCAGAGTGGTCAGCTCCTACCCTCTACCTGTTTTCGTTTGTCGACTTACTGTCGAGATGGTGAGTGACCTTGGTGAAGTGTCGAGACGGAGAGTGACCTTGGCACACATTCAGGTACCTTTGTTCTCAGAGTCGCCGACCACATCACCCCTGCTCTAAATGCGCATGCTCCGGCTGGAACTATTACAATGGTCTGTCTTCTTGGAATCTTGAACATCACTCGGCTGCTACCATTCTTAGTCTGGCCTCTCTCTAGTGACTTGTCCAGCATGGGTGGCCCTACCAGGAACATACGTTACAGCTGGCATAGCTCACTGAGGCATGCAAGGCTCCCCCCCCCCCCACCCCACCACCAACCTTGACAAGGCGATGGCATCCTGGGGGGGGAGGGGGTGACAGGGGGAATGTGTTCTCATTGCAGTGGCCGAAGCCGTGATACCATACTCCAGTACTGGTCTGACTCTTCATGTTTATAGTCTTTTCAGGATTTTGTTGTCCACGCCCCAATTCATGCCTGCTAACTGTTCCATTATGCCCATTTGGCACTTGGCGTTTTTTTCTGCCTTTTCTATCTGCTTAGCCCATGTCATTCTGCCATTTCAGGATGATTCCCAGTTATGTTCGATTTTGTTCTGGTGGGAGTACGTAATCAGTCTTCATATATGACTTTGGTTGTGAGCAGAAAATAGATCATGTATTGAGTTAGAATTCATTTCTGGTCTTGCAACTTGAATGACTTCTGTTGTTATTTTATCCACGTAAACAGTAAGAGCACACACCCGTGTAATATACATGTGGTTATTTTTTAAAAACATCTGTGGTTCCATCAGTCCTTCTAACATTTTGACTCAAATTATTCAATTTTTTTGTCTGGAAGTTTTGGTAATCGTCCATGATTTGCAGCCATAATCTGCCACAGGAAAAACACAGGCTCTCAAGGCATTTACTTTTATCATTTTGTTGGTGCTCTGCCATTATTTCTTCAGGCTGTTGAGTCTCTGCATTGCCATGGCTGATTTCTGATTTCTTTCGAGCAGTTGCCATTTTTCTCAATTCTGTATCCCAGATATTCAAAATATGTGACCTGGTCTATTTCCTCACTACCCACTGTAAATTTATGCTGACATTGTGTTTTGTCGGTGGTCATTATCTTTGTTTTATTTATGTTTATTAACAGGTTTTCATCTTTACTATGTCCATTTACGGTTGAAATTAGCTGCTCAGATTACTATCCCTCTTGTCATGATATTGTACAGATTCTCTACTCACTTTCCCACAGGTCTGAAGAACCTCAGAAGTCATGCTGTCCACACCCACCCACTTCTCGTTTCTTGAATCACAATATCAGGCTCCAGATGTTCTGAGTTCCTTGGGATAAATACTATATGCACCTGCTGGGTTGAAAAGTTCTTGGAAGTACTCCGTCTGTTGCTTTTTTCTGACAAACTCGTTAACCATTGGAGCTCCATTTTTGGCCCTGATAATTGATATAGGATTGCATCTCTTATCGATTAATCTCTTGGGTTTGACACGTTTTGCCAAAATCTTTTAGCAAAGGAATGAATGTTAGTTGTCATATTTTTTGGTCATGATTCTTCTTTTGAGATTTTGATTATTTGTTTGGTGTGTTTTTTTGCGTCTGATAAGGTATACATAATCTTCTTGTGTCTTAGATTTTAGCTATGCCTTATAGGATTTCTTTTTAGTCTGAATTGAGTCTGTAAATTTAGCATTCCACCAAATTGTTTAAATGTATCTATATATCTATGAATATATTTACACAATTTGTAACAACAAAACTCTGAACTGAGAAACACAGTCCATAATAATGTATAGTCTTAGACTGAATTAACTGTGAATGATCTGTACATGTAATGAGAACCCTTACAAACTTTTGTTTGTGTAGTTTCATTGGTTTGGTGTATGGGTTATCAACTGGTGAAGTCGATACATATAATGATACAGACTGGTCATGATAGACCTGCATATTTTCAGCAAACCTCTCTATCCATATTTGAACACTGGTGAAATTGTATGGAAAATATCAACTGTCTATGAAGTTCCTTTTGATATCAGTTTCATTTAGGCGTCACATCAAAGAATGCCAGGTATAAAGTCTGTGGATTTTTGGCATCAAGCGTCCTAGGTCTGAATATTGGCAGATTATTTGTCAAGGACAACTTTGATGCTGAGACTAAGGTCACGGTATGTGCTTTAGTCTGTCTTTGTCTGAGTGTGTTGCTAAGAGCAACACCTCAATATGTGGTTGAGACTGTCTCTATGTATGGGGGAATCTAAGACCAATATCTTGGTATATGCTTTAGTCTGTTTGTGTGAACCTGAGACCACCAACTTAGAATGTGGTTGAGAATGTCTCTCTGTTTGTGAGGCTGAGACCAACGATTTTGTATGCGGCTTAACTTGTCCGTTTGTCTATGTGTGCGATGTTAAAAACCTCAGTATGTGTTTGAACCTGAATGTCTGTGTGCATGATGTTAAAGACCTCAGTATGTGTTTGAACCTGTTTGTCTGTGTGTATGATGTTAAAGACCTCAGTATGTGTTTGAACCTGTTTGTCTGTGTGTATGATGTTAATGACGTCAGTATGTGTTTGAACCTGTTTGTCTGTGTGTATGCGTGTTATGTTGAAAAGAACAAGTTGCTATGAGGTTGAAAATGTTTGTTTCTCTGTGTGTCTGATTGTGTGGGATTCTGAGACTAACAGTTTGGTATAGTTTAGCCTTGATCTGTCTATCTGTGTCTGTGTGTACATGTTTTTCTGTGTATGTGATGTAAGACGCTGGCCTGGCAATAAATAAGAAACATGATTAAATTCTTACCCGATATGCAACCTCCCCTACCTTCCCCCCAGGCCTAGTAATTAAAATTGCAAAAAGAACGTACTAGAGATAGCCTTCAGCTACCTCGCAGCAGGCATATGCCTGCCTGGTTGAACACCAGGATTCCAATGTATCCAAGTATAGTGTTGTTACATGGCATATATCTTTAACAGATGTTTATAGTACTGCTATTTCATGTTTTAAACAGGTGATTATAGGGATGTTAGTCTATACATTAAACATAATTTATAATAATGTTAGATGGCTCATATCTTAAACAGATATTTACAGTACTATTATTCTATATATTAAACATGTTCATAATGTTGTTAGTTCATTTCTAAAATGGATGTTTATGACTTGGCTTGGCTTCGTTTGTTCACAATCTCCCGCTACCAAACCCAGACACGCTCCTTCCTAAGTAGCAGAATGTAGTCCAGAGAACGGAAAGCATTGTGTCGTAGTTTACAGCTTGACTGCGATATTTACACCTTTTGGTCCAACTAATACGACTTCAGCAAGCATTTTTCTTCTTAGCCAGTCTGCTCTGTTGTAGCCTGTTATCAACAATCACCACGTGGAGGTTTAGAAGGGTTTTGGCAGCTCTGGTTCGCTGGCCCTGACGCTAGCAGTCAGCTATGGGTCACTAACCGCTGCAGCTCATACACTGCTCAGCATCTTGATCCTAGATGTTTATATTGCTGTTATGTCATAAACATATGTTTATTGTGCTGTTATGTCATAAACATATGTTTATTGTGCTGTTAGTTCATATCTAATGCAGCTGTTTAGTCTAAAAAAAAAATTTTTGAAGTTAATTGCCCATCTCAAGTGATGGTGATGACACCACAGATTTTGTCTTGATGATGTAACTTGCGCTGTATTTGAATTATAGTCTGGAAGAAACTGTACTCGTCATCAACCTCACTCTCTGTTCTGAACCACCTTATTTAAACGGCTGTTTACAGCTTCAATAGTCAACAGCTGATTACGGTGCTGTTAGTTGGCTCATACATTAAACAGTTTAAAGTGCTGCTAGCTGCTCCATATCTTAAATAGCTGTTGACCTATATTTTAATCAACTGTTTATAGTGTTATTATAATAGCTGTCCATCGTTGTCGATGAGGACCGCCGATATCATCCTTGTCACAGATTTCCCTGTTGGGTGTGGGTGCGCATGTGGCTGAACAGGCCAATGCGAGCACGAAAACATCTGCTACATATGGGGCACACGAGGTTTGTAGAAGGGGATGTGTTTCCGCTGCTCGGGATTTCCACGTCTCGCGTCTGTCCTGGGCCCTCACAACACGGTCATCCTCACCGGCAGCCACACCCGATCTAACTGCGCCTCTCCAGTCAGATCCGTTTTGCGCAAGACACTCCCAGGCGTCGATGTCCACCCGGCAACTCCCCAGTGAGCCCTTCAGACCGTCTTCAAAACGTCTCCCTGGGCACCCTCTCTCGCGCCACCCCTCTCCGAGCTCGCCGCAGAGAAGCCTCTCCGGGAGCCGCCCGTCCGAAACACGGACGAGGTGTCCGGCCCATCCCAGTCGCACCCTCTCCAGCAGTGCATGGACGCTGGGCACGCCAGCCCTCGAGAGAACCTCGACGTCAACGACACGATCCCACCATCGGATGTGGAACAACCTCCCTGCATGTCCAGAGCACACAGTCCAGCTCTCGCAAGCGTACAGCAGGGCCGGAACGATGGCCGCACAGTAGACCCCGAGTTTGGTCTCGACGCCGATGCCACGACGTGCCCAGACCATCGAGCGCACTCTACCAAAGGCCGCGCCAGCCTTTGCCACTCCGCCTGCCACCCCATCGTCCAGGCCGACAGATCCCGACAGCGTGCCGCCCAGACATGTGAACTTGTCCACGGCATTCAACATCCGCCCGCTGACCGCAGTCTCTGGCCTTGTGCACGGCATGCCTGGTGCTGGTTGGCACACAACCTCTGTTTCTTTGGCATCCATGGTCAGGCCAAAATTTTCGCATGCGGCAGAGAACTGGTCCACTCCAACCCGCACGTCCAGTTCCGAGTTGCTCACCAGAGCGCAGCTGTCAGCAAAAACAAGTTCCCCGACCATGTCGCCAGCCACTTTGGCCTTGGCCCCCACTCTTCTGGAATTGAGTAACTTGCCATCTGTGCGGCACTTTATGGGTATTCCAAGCTGACCCATATATTAAGCAATTGCTTATAGTGCTGTTATTTAACACAAATCTTTTAAAATTGTTTATGGAGCTCTTAGTGGCCAGTTTGGCAGACACTGGATTGTTATCAGTTCAATTGCTTCTCCACAAACGGAAAGTAATGGCAACCTACTGTACTGCACACCTGCCAAAAAACTTATAACAGCCAAATGGGTGGCAGTTGTAAGAAGTGACATTCTGCAAAGGACATGCTACTTACTTATATATTGAACAGCTATTTATAGTGTTGTTTGTTGGCTCAATTAACCTTTTTAAACTTTTAACGGCCGATATATTAAACAGCTATTATAGTGCTGTTAGTTGACCAATGTCTTAAACAGCTGTTTATATTGCTATTAACTGATGCACATCTTAAATAGTTGTTTATAGCTGTTATCTTACCCAGCTAAGCAGGAAATTCTTATTCTGGCTAAATCCAACCCAGGCCAGAACTGGGACCTGCACAGGCGGCATCCACCCCTGAAGAAGTACAGGTAGTCTAAGTCTAAGTGTCTAAGTGCTGTTAGTTGGCTCATGTCTTAAACATTTGTTTACAGTGCCATTAGTTGGCTCGTGTCTTAAACATTTGTTTACAGTGCCATTAGTTGGCTCGTGTCTTAAACATTTGTTTACAGTGCCATTAGTTGGCTTGTGTCTTAAACATTTTGTTTACAGTGCCATTAGTTGGCTCGTGTCTTAAACATTTATTTATAGTTCTGTTAGCTGCTCCGTATCTTAACAGCTGTTTATAGTGACATCTCCACACTGAAGGTCGACTGCAATGAATCTCCAAAGTCCTTTATCTTTTGTCTTAATGGTACAATCTGCTAGGCTCCTCCATCTAGTTTTTAGGTGGTCTTTTTCAGAAAGCTTACTTTCCTAGAATTTGGGAAGCCTTCATCGTTAAAGACGACCTTACTCACTAGAGAAGGTACTTGTTCCCTGTTATTATGTACATCAGATACACAACTTTATTCAATCATTTGTGCTTCCATTACTTTTGTTAGGGTTTATACGTTGCTGGTAAAGTTCCAATATCTTCAGCGATGGACAGTCCTTATAATTTTTGTTGTCCTATTATGTCTTATGTGCCACACATTTTACTGTTTCACTTAAGAAACCATTGATGTTTATGATTCGTGTGTCTCCTTCATCATCTTAGACTTTGTGTACTAGGGATGGACATTCCAGTAAATCGTACACATCCGGTTTCGTGCTGCCATATTTTGGAAGTACTTCTATAGCCTTTGACTGTTCCCAATCTAACTGCAAGGCAGCAGTTGTTTGTTGACATATCTTAATATCATGTGTCCACAAAATAAGAAACCCCAAGACCATATTGGGAGTTGTGACATCATGGGTACTACCTAGATACTGACGATCTTACTAAATACTGACGATCATGCTAGATACTGACGATCATGCTAGATACTGACGATCATGCTAGATACTGACGATCATGCTAAATACTGACGATCATGCTAGATACTGACGATCATGCTAGATACTGACGATCATGCTAAATACTGACGATCATGCTAAATACTGACGATCATGCTAGATACTGACGATCATGCTAGATACTGACGATCATGCTAAATACTGACGATCATGCTAGATACGGACGATCATGCTAGATACTGACGATCATGCTAAATACTGACGATCATGCTAAATACTGACGATCATGCTAGATACTGACGATCATGCTAGATACTGACGATCATGCTAGATACTGACGATCATGCTAAATACTGACGATCATGCTAAATACTGACGATCATGCTAAATACTGACGATCATGCTAGATACTGACGATCATGCTAAATACTGATGATCATGCTAAATACTGACAATCATGGTAGATACTGACGATCATGCTAAATACTGACGATCATGCTAGATACTGACGATCATGCTAAATACTGACGATCATGCTAGATACTGATGATCATGCTAAATACTGACGATCATGCTAAATACTGACGATCATGCTAGATACTGACGATCATGCTAAATACTGACGATCATGCTAAATACTGACAATCATGCTAGATACTGACGATCATGCTAGATACTGACGATCATGCTAAATACTGATGATCATGCTAGATACTGACGATCATGCTAAATACTGACGATCATGCTAGATACTGATGATTATGACAATAAAATGCTGAAACTCTCAGCAAACAAAGATAGCACTATAAGTTATTCCATATTCTCAACAACTGTTTATTGTGTTGTCCGTTGACTTGTGTCTTAAACAGCTGTTTATAGTATGGGAATTTAACCATATCTTGAATAGCTATTTATAGTGCTGTTAGCCGTTTCACATCTTAAACATTTTTTTTATAGTGCTGTTAATTAGTCCGTATATTAAACAGTTATTTATGGTGTTATTATTGTTTTTTGATAATATTATTATTGTTTTTAGCTGAGAGTTGAGCCATGTTATTAAACCAGTTAATATAATTTTGTATTTATTTCTTGGTGCTGTAACATCCGATGTTATATTTCATTAGCAACTCTTGTTTTGTGTTAGCTGTTGTTCAACACCTCTCTCTATTAACTTGACATTTTCAGACCCATAGCTTGACAGAGGAAATCAGGAAATCATTTACTGAGCTTCTCAATGGTGTGGACTGGATGGATAAAGATTTGAAGTTGTCTTTGAAGGAAAAGGTATTGTGTCGTGTTTGTTGTTAATTTTTATTTTCTGCTTTTTATTGTTAATGTTCTTGTACTCGTCCATCAATTTTTTGCTCCCTGCAAAGTATAGAGCCACCACTGTAACTGACCCCTTGCAGATAGCATGTCATCATATAGCATGTCCTTTGTAGAACATCGCTCCCATCACAGTCTGTCTGAAAGAAACTCGTTCTCTTGCCAAAACTCCAGCCTCCACCACAGTCATACTCAGGCATTCCTGGATATCTTGGTGCCATCGTCTTCTTGGTCTACCCCTTCCTCTTTTGCCTGGCACCATACCTTCCATCACTGTTTTCTCAAGACCATTGTGTCTCTTGATATAACCAAAGTATTTGCATGTTCTAGCTAAAATGGAATTGATAAACCAGTTCTCCTTTATGTTCAACTCTTGCAGAATGTCTACAATTGTCTTTTTCTCTGTCCAGGGTATTCTGAGGATCTTTTATGTAAAATTTTGACTCGAAGGATTCAATTCTTTGTCTGGAAGTTTTGGTAATTGTCCATGATTCACAGCCATAAGCTGCCACAGGAAAAACACAGGCTCTCAAGACTTTTACTTTTATCATTTTGTTGGTGCTCTACCATAATTTCTTCAGGCTGTTCGGTCTCTACATTGCCATGGCTAGTCTTCTGATTTCTTTTGAGCAGTCGCCATTTTTGATGTACTGAAGCACTAAGTGTGTTTTTGTAGTGGAAGATACTGTAACAATATGTTTCACATAATGATATTTCTGGCATGCACAAATCAGTTAAGGCATCTTTTACTAAACGTTTAGAAACTGCAGTGATCAGCAAATATATTTTTTAAATAAAAGTCAGGCTAAGCAGCGCATGAGCTGCAGTGGTCAGCGATCCATAGCTGACTGCTAGCGTCAGGGCCAGCGAAAGAGAGCTGCTAAGACCCTTCTACACCTCCACACAGTGATCCTGGATAACAGGCTGCAGCAGGGCAGGCTGGCTAAGGAGAAGGGATCAAAGAGGGAATGCTAACTGGGTACTCAAAAAATGCTTGCTGAAGTCGGATGTGTTGGACCGAAAGGTGCAAATATTGCAGTCAAGCTGTAAACTGCGACACAACGCTTTCCGTTCTCTGGACTACATTCTGCTACTTAAGCTCTTTCAGGGTTAGGTAGTGAGAAATTGAGAACGAACGAAGCCAAGCCAAGCCAAATCATGGACTTACCTAATTAGAAAACTCAAATATTTCTGCCATCAACATCCATTGGTCTGACTGATGCTGCTTGTATTCAGACTCACTTTGTAGCACATAATCATTGTACTTGTTGGTGGGGGTGTTTCATACTTACAGGAGAAAACAAATGCCTAAGACTTTAACTGAACTCTTAGCATAGAGCAATGCTGTCCAACTTTTTCACACATTGGGCCACACACACACAAATTCTGAAGCCAGGGTCGCACCAGAAAGCTCAAAAGCAACAACTACAAAAATATATCACAGTTATTAACTATATTAAGATCTATTTGTAATAAAAATAACACAATGCATGTATGCATGATTTATAAAAGTGCAATGCATAAAATAAAAGTTCAATATCATTTTTAGTGAGATATTTATTTACCTTTGAATTGCACTTGCAACTTTTTTAGTTTGAGAATGGAATTCTGTAATAGTTGCCCTCATTCCAAATGTTCAGAGTTTTGATATTTTGACTTGATGTTTAACATTGCAGAAAGTCCAGCTTCAAAACATGGCAATACCTTTACGCAACATTTCACTAGGTGTGGAAATTCATGAGAAGAAACATAGTTTCTTGTAAATATGTAAATATGCGTGCGGCTCGGGTCGTCTGAAACTCGTTGGTGTATTAATTATATTATATAGTTATTATTTTTTAAATTATCATGTTGATATATGGCAGTCGCCTTAATACAATATAACGCTCTATTTTATTTTGTTGATGCCAGCTAACTAGTAGCCAATTGACATTACTTTTTTCCCAAAAATTACAATTATTTTTCAAGCTTTGGTGGGCCATTTTAAATCACCTGGCGAGCCGCGGGTTGGACAGCACTGGTATAGAGAGTAGAACAATAGTTGTCTGTGCCTCAACTATGTTCCAGGTTCACTTCAAACTGATTTTAAATATTTTTTTGTTTATAAACCTAATTTTTTTTAAAGATTTTTTTTTATTTTTTTTTAATGACCTTTTATTTTCTAATTTAGACACTCCTCTTCTTTCCTCTCATCTATAGTTCTTATTCGCTAAGCTAACTTTTTAAAATCTTTTTTTTTCATTTTGTAATTCCCAGCTGAAAACCGATGTGTCGGGCCAAAAGATGCAAATATCACAACTTCACTGTAAAAACTGAGACAAAACGTCCTTTTCAGGGCAAGCGCCAAAAAAAGAAGAAGAATTTCCAAATTGTTTTAGTCACTGTTCTTCTTCCCTCTCATTTATAGTCCTTATTTATCAAGCTATTTCTCTTTTTTGTAATGACTTTCTGATTTTGTTACTTAGTTACTCCTCTTCTTCCCTCTCATTTATAGTCCTTATTTATCAAGCTATTTCTCTTTTTTGTAATGACTTTCTGATTTTGTTACTTAGTTACTCCTCTTCTTCCCTCTCATTTATAGTCCTTATTTATCAAGCTATTTCTCTTTTTTGTAATGACTTTCTGATTTTGTTACTTAGTTACTCCTCTTCTTCCCTCTCATTTATAGTCCTTATCTTATTAATTAACTTTTTGTTTTAAATACTATTTTCATTTTGTAATTTACGTAGTCACTCCTTCTTCCCTGTCATTTATAGTCCTTTTTTTCTTTTTTAAATGACTTTTCACTTTCTTATTTATAGAGCTTATTTTTTAAACACACTTTTTTGGCATCATAGAGGAACATCAGGGTCAGGTGAAACATACTGACCAAGACACCCATTGGTCTTCCATATTGCATTTTTGGAAACAGGCTATATTACAGCAGACTGACCAACAAGGTGGGGATCATCATTGTAATCCTTATAGTGATAAGCTTGCTAAAGAGCCTCGCATTGAACAACAGACAGGAGGACCAAGGTACTCCTTCTCAAGTATTCCTTAGTATGTAGGAAGAGTCACTGTAACCTGCTACCAAAGAAATATCATCAAGAGTTAAATTAACTGAACACCAGTAGCTTCAAACATCAAACTTTTTCATTTTTAAATAACTTTAATTTTCGTATTTATAGACCTTATTTTTAGACTTTCTTTTTCTTTTTTGAATTCATACATTCATGTGTAGGATTGCTTTTACTTTTCATAATGAGGCGTTCATTACTTGGAAAACTGTCAATATGTATGTACAGCAGATTTTGTGAATAAAGTTACATTTGATGAAAATATGTCCTTTTTTCTAATGTTCTCCCCATGTTTGGAGCCTTTTAGAGCATCAGAGTATCATACTGGTTGAGCACTCGATTCTCATGGCAAAGGTACTAGGATCAAATCCTATTATCAAAGCACTCCAGTCAGCTCAGCTGTAAATGGGTACCTGACTTATTGTTAGGGCAGAAAATGCAGAGAGAAAGGAAGCTGCTTCTCTTCCCCTCCACACTCACCTCATAAAAACACTGAGGCCAAGCACAATCCTTTGCTGTGTAAAGCAGGTGCTCTACCGCTACACTAATCAGAAGTACATAGATACACACAAACTATCTATTTTCAAATTCTTATTGTAGGTGATTCAATGCTAAAGATAGCCACCCTAGCAATATTTACATTTTTGATGTGACTAATGACAGTATGGTTAAGTCTGGTTTCAGTCTATTAAAAGGTGTCCGCTTAATTTCCTTCCACAGAGTGAGCAGATGTCTTTCAAGATTGGGTACCCTGACAAACTGAACAGCGACTCATATGTTGATAAATTTTATCCTAAGGTAAGTCTGATTCAATTTTACAAACAGTCAGAGAAAACAGGATATATATTGGGACTGAAAGATATTGCTTGAGTTGTGGCAGCTAAAAGTCAATCAGTGAAATGAATATTGGTACTTCATTTATGGAAAACCTGTAGTGAAACATCCGTCAGTATGCCTCATTGGAAATATATGAGATAAATAAAGCATTTTGAAAAGATTGGAGGTAAGGTCGTTTGCTAGTATTAATTAATCCATTAAGTACATGAGAGCTAGTTTAGACTCTGGATGAGTAAATTAGCAGTCAACGAGTAGACTTAGTGGGGCCAGCTAGAAGTGGATTGAACATGTAATCGGTCGTATGAGCCATAGTGCATTCATCATCATCATGTAAATTGTCCTTTGCAGAATGTCGCTCCCATCACAGCCGTCTGAAAAAAAACTTGATCTCTTGCCAAATCTCCAGCCTGCTCCAGAGTCATGCCCAAGCATTGCTTGACATCTTGGTGCCATCGCCTTCTTGGTCTGTCTCTGTTCCCTCAAGACCATTGTGTCTTTTGATGTGGCAAAAGTATTTCAATTTTCTGTCCATCCAACTTGTCCTCATACAGCCCTTGGTCCATCCAACTTGCTCTCATACAGCCCTTGGTCCATCCAACTTATCCTCATACAGCCCTTGGTCCATCCAACTTGCTCTCATACAACCCTTGGTTCATCCAACTTGCTCTAATGCAGCCTTACATCCATCCAACATGTCCTCATGCAGCCCTCAGATGCTTACCTCATTAGTCGGCTTTTAGATTTTGTTTGGAAGGTTTTAGTGGGCCAATGTTTGTATATCTGGGATGTACTTATCATTAACTCATTTAGTCTGCTGTATCAAGCATTGTACCACCACTACAACTGGCCACCTAACACGAGTTTGTACCCAAGCACTTACAGCAGTGGTTTCTGTAGTAATTCACTTTACATGATGAGATTGTTGAGCCCATGCACACACAAATTTATCAATAACCTTTGACAACATACTTCAAAGGTAAATTTAATCTCATAGCAGACACTGCTGTCTGGGATGAAGTTTTAGAGATTTCATTGTACGAGGCCACAGCTTATTTATTGACCACTTCCCATCCTCATTGCTTTTGCAGCCTATCAAGTAAGTCGGATACCAATTTACAGCTGAGTTGACTAGAACATGCTGGTAACAAGAATTGATAGGGCCACTAAAAACAAATGTTCTACCACTATGCTAATCAGATGGAAGTCAATAGTTGTTTGCGAATGCCCACAATAAGTAGGTTACTATTTTATGCGCCCTGAAAAGGATGTTAAGTGGCGGTTTGCAGTAGCTTTCCTCACATCCCGAGCGTGTTGATGAAGGTGGACTGGGGTTCTCCAGGGACTTGTACTATGCTTAGCTTCATCTGCTGTCACTCACTAATACAGGGATCATGTAGATCCCTCATCTCATTAGCCAGACTGCCATGAAAGCCCGTTTCCAGGGAGGGCTACTAGGAAGGCGAGGCCAGGGTCTTAACTAGTATGTTTTGCCTGACCCTGACTAACATGTCTGATTAATATATTTTGCCCGACCAGATGTTAGTCTTCCTCCCCCAACAGTAGTTTTATTTGTTTCACCTCAGATACAACATTGGTGACCTTCCTTGTTATATTAGTAAATATTGGTTTTTATACAAGAGAGATCTTGAGCTTAACCATTTCTTGAGAAACTAATACATGATGACTGACAAGACTCTTCTCTTTACAGTACACATTTGACCACCTAAATTTCATCGAAAACGAGAAAACAGTAAGGAAGGAAACTTTTAAAAAGAACTTCAGACGTCTCGAAACTACTGTGGATGATAATGAGTAGGTTTTTAATGTAGGGAAGAGAGTATAAGATTGAATTGTTGCTGGAGATGGTGTAATAGAAGATAGACTGGTTGTTGGAGATGGTGTAATAGAAGATAGAATGGTTGTTGGAGATGGGGTAATAGAAGATAGAATGGTTGTTGGAGATGGGGTAATAGAAGATAGAATGGTTGTTAGAGATGTGGTAATAGAAGATAGAATGGTTGTTGGAGATGTGGTAATAGAAGATAGAATGGTTGTTGGAGATGTGGTAATAGAAGATAGAATGGTTGTTGGAGATGTAGTAATAGAAGATAGAATGGTTGTTGGAGATGTAGTAATAGACGATAGAATGGTTGATGGAGATGGGGTAATAGAAGATAGAATGGTTGATGGAGATGGGGTAATAGAAGATAGAATGGTTGTTGGAGATGTGGTAATAGAAGATAGAATGGTTGTTGGAGATGTAGTAATAGAAGATAGAATGGTTGTTGGAGATGGTGTAATAGAAGATAGAATGGTTGATGGAGATGGGGTAATAGAAGATAGAATGGTTGATGGAGATGGGGTAATAGAAGATAGAATGGTTGATGGAGATGGGGTAATAGAAGATAGAATGGTTGATGGAGATGGGGTAATAGAAGATAGAATGGTTGATGGAGATGGGGTAATAGAAGTTAGAATGGTTGTTGGAGATGTGGTAATAGAAGATAGAATGGTTGTTGGAGATGGTGTAATAGAAGATAGAATGGTTGTTGGAGATGGTGTAATAGAAGATAGAATGGTTGTTGGAGATGGTGTAATAGAAGATAGAATGGTTGTTGGAGATGTGGTAATAGAAGATAGAATGGTTGTTGGAGATGGGGTAATAGAAGATAGAATGGTTGTTGGAGATGGGGTAATAGAAGATAGAATGGTTGTTGGAGATAGTGTAATAGAAGATAGAATGGTTGTTGGAGATGTGGTAATAGAAGATAGAATGGTTGTTGGAGATGTGGTAATAGAAGATAGAATGGTTGTTGGAGATGTGGTAATAGAAGATAGAATGGTTGTTGGAGATGTGGTAATAGAAGATAGAATGGTTGTTGGAGATGGGGTAATAGAAGATAGAATTGTTGTTGGAGATGTGGTAATAGAAGATAGAATGGTTGTTGGAGATGTGGTAATAGAAGATAGAATGGTTGTTGGAGATGTGGTAATAGAAGATAGACTGGTTGTTGGAGGTGTGGTAATAGAAGATAGAATGTTTGTATGAGATGTGGTAATAGAAAATAGAATGGTTGTTGGAGATGTGGTAGTCTCTCTTTGTTGCTTTTCTTCTACACTTTGGGGTGTAGAGGTCCTTTTTTTATATACTAGCAATCGAGTGTGCAGATAAAACACATGATTGACCTGTTGTGTCTTTGAATGATGGAGGGGCCACCTTCTTTTGGCATTCATGCTGGCCACTATTAGGTAGGACCTTCGTTAATAACTTATTTTCTCAGGGATCATAAACAAAATATTTAATTTGTTAAGGATGCTGTTTTAAAAAAAAATAAGTGAACATAAATATGAGTGACTAAAAATCTCACTCACAGATGAAGACCCATGTGAAACAGGGGGGCCACAATCCTAAACACATTCTGCAGGAATACCCACTTTATAGTGAAATGAGATGTCAGACCTGGCTTGAGTGTGCGGAGCTGAGACAAAAGATGTGAGGCAGCCGCTACAGACTTCATCATGACATCATGATGACTGACCGGCATGACCAAGGGATCCTGAACGCAAAGAAGAAAAAAGATAAAGCACAACATGAAGATAAAGTATTCACTGGAATAACATTTAGTCAAAGAGTACAGATCATCTGTTAAAAAATGCACACATATGAACTCTAATGCCAGTGGACGCCACCTGTAGGGATACTAAGGAGCAAAGAATAAGCCTACTATGGCTTTCAAAGATGACCAAACTACCACAGAAACCATCACTGAAAGAGAAAACAAAATGCTTTGGTGCATGCTTCTGTAAGGGTCATTTATAGTGGTGGGTCTATTCTTTGTAAGAATCCAAATGGAATCAAGACAGGGGGAACATACAAGAACAGCAACAGATGTACAGTCATAATTATGAAACATGTTAAATGTTCATCTGCTCTCAAATCTATTCTTCTGCAGCGATACCTTTTTTTCTCCTCAAGGTGTCTGGACTGAATACAGGCCTTTATGGAACCAGTTAGGTGAGTATTTCACATAGACATATACATTTTTTATGTTTATTTATATAGTGGACGGTAATATAACATATGTATATGGACCTCACTGTGTTAGAAAGCTACCCAATACTTGATAACGCATATATCGCAAGTGGTTCACCAACTGGGTTTGAAAAGAAAATGCTATAGAAAAAGCTCCACAAATATGGATTTAGAAAGTAAATAGCTTGCTTCTCCTTTGAGTGAAAACATTGACAAGTTTCTATCACAGACCACATTCACATCACCGAAATCAGGCACCAAACCTCATTCAATGATGTCATAGAATCTGTGTTGTTGAGGAAACACAAATGAGCCAAGCATGTAGTTCACATGACTGACAATAATTGAATAAAAAAATGTACATTCTGATGGGACTACAGCAATTAGCGTCCAATCAGTCATCCACCAAGGACGGATGAGATGGAACTGTGCATGGTCCTTGGTCCACAATGGTACATCAGACTGGAATAAATTAGAACAGCTTTTTGCTACTTCTCATCAAACACAAAATCTGCATTAATAAATACCAGTATAACAGAACTGATGTTTCCAAATGGCTACAGAAGCATATATATTAACAGCATATGTTCCCATTTTGTGTTGACATATTATCCTGTTATTCATCCCTCTCTCCCTCCCCATTATCTTTAAAAACCGTGAAATTACATTTTAAATGGAGTGAGTCACCTGACCCACCTAACCCCACTCTTCTATAGTTTGATAAATAAGGCTAACAATCTAATCATACAAAACAAATTGCCTCTGAAACCAACACACAAAGTGCTCAGAAGCAGGCTTTTTGTAAAGGGTCAGATCCAGAGGTGACCTTATGCTTCATAAGGAATGAATAAGGTATATGAAGAGGCAGATAAATTTGTTAACAAGGATAAGGACACTCACCATCATAGTTGTCCATCACAAGTGATGAAGACCACTCTCTTTGTTCAGCCGTGGGGGCAGTCGTATTTCTTGCTGTGTCCGCTGAAATGGGTGGCTTGCGCTGTGATTTGGATTAAAGTGAGGAAGAAACTGCGCCTTTTGTCAACCTCACTCACAGAGCCTAAGCTACCTTTTGCCAGTGGCAAGACATTCATCGAGACGACTGGAGATAGCATAGTATGCAGATTTTGCCTCAGGGTTACCACCGAAGCCTTTCCGTAAACAGCTAACCCGCATGGCAGAAAAGGTGGGATGGCATCTAACAGTGTTTGTCGTGCCTTTTCGATAACCACAAGAGGTCGTATGGACAACTCTCAGCGTGTAAGTGAGTCTGGCATCTCTCCCCAGCTGTATTCAGCTCATCATAGTAGCATATAAAATACCCTCACGCCAAATTCGTGAAGGTGATCCGGCAGAACTAACTCGTGAAATATGACGACACAGGTGTAAGCGTAGTGCCATTCAGCCGGCGTCCAGACCAGGATAAACGGATGGAAGAAATCACAAAAAAAAGAACAAAATAACAAGTCCAGACGAAAAACAACACCATGTTTCCGTGAACACAAGTGTAAGTCGTCGACTAGTGTGAATTCCAGGCAAATCCGGGGTCTGGCGGCATCCATTATGATCCAAAACAGTAGAGAAATGTAGACTCGCAGCCAGTTACGGCACCATCTTTGCCAGATCTCCTACTAAACAGACAATTCTGTAAATAAAACACATTAATATAAACACAGGTTCACAAGGCCACACACACTCTCCTACTAAACACGTAATATTGTTAATAAACCACATGAATTAATACACACAGACTCACACATGTACACAAGAACACACCATCTAATGTCTTGACTGTTGCTGTGTTTCAGTAATACCAGCTGGTAGTTTACACCCTCCATTCTTCAACAAGAACTACCCTAAGTAAGTACCAGTTTATAATTCCCTACCTTCGTTCTCTGTGTTATACACAGTAGACATAACGGTACTCAGGGCAGATCCATAGGTGCTCAAGTCTTGCCTCTCTCAGGAAATGCTTGAGCATATGAGCATTGATGGTTCTAGTAGATCATTGGTTGTATACACTTCTAGAACTTGAAAAGATTACAAGGTTACAAAACTGCAATCCATGGCCGACAGAAGAGACTGCAGAGCCCAGCTGCAATCAGAGAAACTCAGAAGAGTGAATGACCACCCAATGCACCATAGACTAAACAATTTCGGAAATGGGAAGCTAAAGCGAAGAAACTTTGCAGAAATAGCCAAAGCAAAGATGCACGAAGACCCTATGAACGCACTAACAACACCAAAGCCCATCCCTACTGTACGAAAACCTACCTGGAGGCAGCATATATTTCCAGAGGTGGTAGAAATTATACCAGGTATTAGAAACAAAAACTGCCAGTCTGAAAAAGAAAGAAGAGATACTACCCTGAGTTTCATTACGGAAAACTACCCAAGCATGGACTGGACCCATGCATACACCGACGGATCCGTAACAAATACAACACAGAACGGAGGGGCAGGAGCATTCCTAAGCCTACCAAATGGCAGAAAAATAACACTATCATTCGCTACTGGAAAATACACAAGCAATTTCAGAGCGGAGGCAGAGGCACTGAGGGCGGCAGTGGAAGAAATGGTGACAGGTAAAAGGAATGAAAGCCATATAGTCCTGCTTACAGATGCCTTGGCCGTATCACAGCACTGAAAAGTCAGAAAAATACTGAACTTAACGATTTAAGAGCAGTACTCTGTCAACTATGCCAGCAGTCCGCACCAAAAAGAGTAGTGGTGCAGTGGGTCCCATCTCACTGCAACATCCAAGGCAACGAGGAGGCAGACAGACTTACAAAAGAAGGTGCAAAACTACCACAACCAGATACTAGTATGACATACGAAGAGTCAAAACGGCTTATTAGAGCTAGATACATGACCAAATGGGAAACCGAACATACTGGTTACACAAAAAACGTTGCCTATTACCAGTTGAACAGAAAAGAGCAGGTCGTGGTCTTCAGACTTCGCACTGGCCACAATAGACTCAGGTACCACCTATTCAACAAATTGAAGATAGGTGGCACCGACGAATGCCCTAGTCGTTTTGATACTTTGTAGAAAGTTAAATACCAGCGACATTTGTTTGTTCCTTTTTTGGCGTTGCTTTAAGAAGTATACATTTTATTAGGTATTAATATAACTTATTGGCTAACCGAAATAAATAGCAAAATTAGTATGGCCACTAAGACGAGACGAACTGCTGCGAGGAAAGGCCAAGTCACATTATGTGATTTGTGTGGCGAAAATGTTAGTATTACTACAACGTTGGAAGATGAAGGAACCGTTTTATGTAGGATATGTAGAGTTGAAGAGAGGCAGGCACAAATGGAGTGCAATATAAGGGAAAATGAGAAGAGATTAGAGGAGATAGAAAAGAGGCAGATGGAAATAGAAGGGAAACAAGTGAAAATGGAGGAAATTTTAAAGAAGCTGCAGTCAAGGTGTAGTCAAGGAAGTAAGGGAGATTTGAGTGAGGAAACAGCTCACAGGGCAGAGAGCTTTGGAGAGAAGTATGCACATATAGGTGAGGGGTCAGTTTTGGTAGTAGGAGATTCAATGGTGAGAGAGGTTGGCAGACATTTGTCTAAACAACACAACATGTTTGAAAGAATGGATATTGGGGGAGCAAAAATAGAGGACATAGAGGGGAGAATAAAGAGGTTAGACGACAAAGGAAACAGTCATGTGGTAGTATTGGCTGGTACAAATAATGTAAAGAGAGATGGTACAGAAATAATTATGGATAAATATAAAAGTCTTATGAGAACACTTAAGGAAAAAAAGTTTAGAAAGGTCACAATGATGGGCATTTTAGACAGAGCAGATGGGTCAGACTATCTAGATAGCAAAATAATAGGTATCAACCTTAGGTTACAGGTGATGTGTGCGGACATGGGAATGGAATTTATTGATGTTAAAGTAGACAAAAGTAAAATGTTAGATAGGGGAGGTTTACATCTAAATGAGATAGGACAGCATGTTGTAGCAAAGTATATGTTCTATCATTGTGTTAGAAATTTAAACTAGTTAGGCCTATGAAGTATGAGACTAAAGATAGACCTACAATAGGGTGCTATAGAGGATGTAGTCAAAGGGGTAATTTGGTGTCAGAGAAGTGTGAAATACATAGTAGAAAAGCAAACACTAAAATGATAAAGCAGAAGCAAAAAGAGGAAAACCAACAACATTACAAACTAAAATGTTTTTATGCAAATGTGAGAAGCATAGTAAATAAAAGAGAAGAATTGGAACTGTATGTAGAAGAAGAAAAACCAGATATAATAGGGTTAACAGAATCATGGACATATGAGGAGATTGCAGATAGTGAACTTGAAATTGAGGGATATACAATGTTAAGGAAAGATAGGATAATTGGAGACAAGACTAAGGGAGGTGGCGTTTTATTATACTGTATAAATTCTGTTAATATAACGATCAAAGATTATTTATCATGTGGTAACAAAAATGAAAGTGTATGGGGAGAAATAGAAAGTGGGGGTGAAAAAACAGTGATTGGAGTGTGCTATAGATGTCCATCAAGTCAAAAAGAGGAAGATGAGGAGCTGATTAGTAGCATAGCAAAGGCAAGTAAAGGGAAATTATTATTAATGGGAGATTTCAACTATCCAGAAATAAAATGGGATATGGCAGAAGCACTTGTAGAGTCAAAACCTTTTGTTACGTGCATAACTGACAATTTTTTAATTCAACATGTAGAAGCAGCCACCAGAGGCAAAAACATACTCGACCTAGTTTTTACCACAGAGGAAAATATGATTGAAAACGTTACCGTTGGGGAACTGTTTGGCTCAAGTGACCATCAAATCATCCGTTGGGATCTTATTGCAGGGAAAGAAGTAAACATAAACACGCGAACATACGACTACTCTAAGACAGATGTTAAGAGGATGAAAGAGGCAGCGAACCACATAATCTGGAAAGATATTATTGTAGGAACAGATGTTGAACAGGAGTGGGAAAGTTTTAAAACAGTTCTAGAAACGCTAAAAGAGGAATGTGTTCCATGTAGGGAGGTAAACCCCAAGCGTAAAAAGTGGATAACTAGATTTGTAGTGAAATGTAGAAGAGCAAAAAATAAAGCATGGCAAAAATATATAGAGGCAGGTAAATCAAAAGAAACATATGTAAAATATTTGGACAAGCAGAACATATCTCAGAAAGCGAATAAAACAGCAAAAATAGACTTTGAAAAAAAACTTGCTCAGAGGATCAAGACTGACAGTAAAAGCTTCTTTTCTTATGTTAGAAATAAACAAAGAACGAAAGACAAAGTAGGCCCTCTCATAGACAGTACAGGGAAAATAATAAGTGAGAATAGGGAGGCTGCTAATCTGCTTAATCAGTACTTTGGCACAGTCTTCACAAAGGAGGACTGCTCCGAGATCCCAGAGCCTATAGATATTTTTCAAAGAGACATGGATACAGCGGGATTAAGATCAATCTGTATTACAGAGGAAATGGTTTTTAAAAAATTGGAGGGGTTGAAAGTGAATAAATGTCCAGGTCAAGATGGTATTCACCCAAAATTGCTGTATGAAATTAGAAACCAACTAGCAAAACCATTGGCTATATTATGTTCTCAATCACTTACAAAAGGGATTGTTCCACGGGATTGGAAAGATGCAGGAGTGATCCCCTTATTCAAAAAAGGCAAAAAATCAGATCCGGCAAATTATAGACCGGTGAGTTTAACGAGCATAGTCTGTAAATTGTTAGAGTCAATAATCAAAGAAAACATTGTAATGCATTTAGAAAAATTTAATCTAATTAGAAATAGTCAGCATGGGTTTACTAGAGGGAGATCATGCTTAACAAATCTCTTAGAATTCATGGAGGAGGTTACTAAAATCATAGATAAAGGGGAGCCAGTGGATGTTATTTATCTAGACTTTGCAAAGGCCTTTGATAGAGTACCTCATCAAAGATTATTTCGAAAGTTAAAATCACATGGAATAGGTGGCGAAGTTGCCAAATGGATTGAAAATTGGTTAACAGGAAGAAGGCAGAGGGTGGGCATAAATAAGGAGTACTCTGAGTGGAGTGAAGTGAAAAGTGGTGTGCCACAGGGCTCGGTTTTGGGACCAATTTTGTTCTTGATATATATAAATGATTTGGACATTGATATGAGATCCATGATTGCAAAATTTGCTGATGACACAAAACTATGCAGTAGTGTCTCATCTAAAGCGGAAGTGGATATATTGATGTCGGATTTAGATAAAATTCGAGAATGGTCTGTAAGCTGGCAAATGGAGTTTAATGTAGATAAATGTACAGTCATCCACATGGGTAGATCCAATATGGAACATAAATACAGAATGGGAGAAAACAATATTAGAAAGATAGATAAGGAAAGGGACCTAGGGGTTATAATAGATCATACAGGAAAGGTGAGTGAGCAAGTTAAGGTAGCAGTGAAAAAGGCAAATGCAATGTTAGGTATGATAAAAAGAAATATTAAACATAGGAGCAAGGAAGTGATCGTCAAACTGTATAAAGCTTTAGTTAGACCTAGATTGGAGTACTGTGTACAGGTGTGGAGTCCTTATCATAGAGGGGACATAAACATGCTAGAAAGAATACAAAAAAGAGCGACAAAGATGATAGTTGGATTCCAGAATTACAGTTATGAGGAACGACTCAGAAAAACGGGCCTACAGTGTCTCGAAGAGAGAAGAATTCGTGGTGACTTAATACAGGTTTATAAGATGATCAGAGGAATCGATAAATTAGACTATAACAAGTTTTTTAAAATACAGCCACCTACAATAACACGAGGGCATAGCTACAAGCTGATTAAAGAGAAGTCCAGGTTAGATATTAGGAAATATTATTTTAGTCAGAGAGTGGTGTCTGCTTGGAATGCATTGCCAGGGGAGGTGGTGGAGGCAGGGACAGTTAATGCATTTAAGAATAAACTGGATGCGCATAGATTTTAGAGCAAGGTGATGTAAATGTAACTGGTTGTATACAGACTCTGCAGGGTCTTCTAAACCAGTATAAAGACGTTAAGTTAAGTTAAGTTAAGGTACCGGGAAAATGACCGCTGAGCAATTGCTGCAAAACTGCCCGACATACGAGAATCAGAGAGAACAGATATGGCCATCACCATTGGCAACACTAGACAAGCTCTATGGCAGTGTCGACAGCCTCAGGATGACGGCTGCTTTTTTCGAAAAAATAACGGTTACTGTCTGACTGCGTACGAAGAAGAAGAAGAAGAAGTATACACTTCTGATCTGTCCTCTTAGAAGCACCTTCCTGTTTGACTAATGTTTGATGCCCTTTATTTAATTTCAATATTTCTCTCTTTCTAAACACACAGCACCACCTCTTCTAAATCGACTATAATTTCACCATTCTGGTTGCATTTGAAACCAAGATGGCAGTTCTTTCCTTGCTATGAAAGTCGATTCACGCTACCCCTGAATGTATGAGGCCTCTATGTTTGCTATCAGCTCGTTCATTGCTGTGAAATCTTTTATCAGATTTGTGTGGGCAGATGTGATCATGAATGGGTCTGCATATAGCTGTCCAGTAACATCTTGGAACTGCACACCTTAACTCACAAGGAACACGTGTAGATGGTCTTGATAGCTGGGATGTCCTGCATGGGGACCTTTTGGGTGACTTGCTTCTCATATATTTTTCTGCTCAGCCAGGAAAGCACCTTATGTAATTGCAGAGTGCTACACAAAGCGGTCCGAGACAAGTAAAATCCAAGAAGTAACATCAAAATAAAGGTCTTTCAAGAAGGCCTTTAGAGAATCCTTGTATCTTTTCTACGGTCAACCTAATAAACGATTGCCCGATGAGTGCGTCATAAAGGAGTATATTCGGCAGGCAGTGTTCAGCATGCAAACAACATATCCAACCTTGGTACTCTGCAACACAGTTGTTGTTGTCAATGTCACTCACACTTTGAGTAGGGTTGTCAATGTCACTCGCACTTTGAGTAGGGTTGTTAATGTCACTTGCACTTTGAGTAGGGTTGTTAATGTCACTTGCACTTTAAGTAGACACTCTTGACAACTTTCTTTGGTGGCGGGTTACACTGGCTCTCCTCACATCCTGAGGCATACTTGAGAAGGTGAACTGGAGTCCTCCTGGCCATAGTACAATGCAAGGCTCTTTAGCAAGCTTACCACAATGGGGATCACAATACTGATCCCCACTTTGTTAGCCAGACTGCCATGAAACAGCCTATTTCGAGGGAAAACCGTATAGAAGTGAGGTGGGGTTTTCTTCTTCTTCTTCTTCGTACGCAGTCAGACAGTAACCATTATTTTTTCGAAAAAGGCAGCGATCAATCCTGAGGCTGTCGACACTGCCATAGAGCTTGTCTAGTGTTGTCACGGGTGATGGCCACATCTGCTCTCTCTGATCCTCGTATGTCGGGCAGTTTTGCAGCAAATGCTCAGCGGTCATTTTCCCGGTACCACACGGGCATTCGTCGGTGCCACCTATCTTCAATTTGTTGAATAGGTCTATTGTGGCCAGTGCGAAGTCTGAAGACAACGATCTGCTCTCTTCTGTTCAACTGGTAATAGGCATCGTTTTTGGTGTAGCCAGTATGTTCTGTTTCCCATTTGGTCATGTATCTAGCTCTAATAAGCCGTTTTGACTCTTCGTATGTCATACTAGTATCTGGTTGTGGTAGTTTTGCACCTTCTTTTGCCAGTCTGTCTGCCTCCTCGTTGCCTTGGATGTTGCAGTGAGATGGAACCCACTGCACCACTACCCTTTTTGGTGCGGACTGCTGGCATAGTTGACAGAGTACTGCTCTTAAATCATTAAGTTCAGTATTTTTCTGGCTTTTTAGTGCTGTGACAACGGCCAGTGGATCTGTAAGCAGGACTATGTGGCTTTCATTCCTTTTACCTGTCACCATTTCTTCCACTGCCGCCCTCAGTGCCTCTGCCTCCGCTCTGAAATTGCTTGTGTATTTTCCAGTTGCGAATGACAGTGTTATTTTTCTGCCATTTGGTAGGTTCAGAAATGCTCCTGCCCCTCCGTTCTGTGTTGTATTTGTTACGGAACTGTCGGTGTATGCATGGGTCCAGTCCACACTTGGGTAGTTTTCTGTTATGTAACTCAGGGTAGTATCTCTTCTTTCTTTTTCAGACTGGCAGTTTTTGTTTCCAATACCTGGTAAATTTTCTACCACCTCTGGAAATATATGCTGCCTCCAGGTAGGTTTTCGTACAGTAGGGATGGGCTTTGGTGTTGTTAGTGCGTTCATTGGGTCTTCGTGCATCTTAGCTTTGGCTATTTCTGCAAAGTTTCTCCGCTTTAGTTTCCCATTTCCGAAATTGTTTAGTCTCTTGAGGTGGGGTTTTGATCAGTATGCTTCACCTGATCCTGATTAACATAGTCTGGTCAGTATGCTTCACCTGATCCTGATTAGTCTGGTCAGTATGTTTTGTATGACTTGACATTAGTCTCCAACAAAGTGTAGATGGTAGGGAGCTCTGCCCTTGGTATTGTCATTTTGGTCTCATGGTCCGAAGCCATGGACCTTGGTCTCATTTTTGTCCCATGATCTCACGGGAGCTGTGGCCTACAGTTACCTCCAGTCGTCTCGACCGATAGTCTTGCCACTGATCCAAGGTAACTCGGGACCAGAGTGAGGTTGATGACCAGCATATTTTCTTCTTCACTATAATCCAAATACAGCACACATCATATTATAAGACAAAACTGTCTGATGTTGTGGCCATCATTGCTTGCGATAGGCAATAACTTTTTTTAATGTTATTTTATTTATTGTCACTTTGACTCGTGGACACAATACAGCTCACTCCTCCTTTAGCTCTGTTGATAGTGGAAAATCCACTCTAACACTCTAGAGAAGCATATTACCTTCAAGATCCATGACCTCCTGTTCTTTTTTCTTAGCTTCTGTGAGAGCTAGGCTCCCTCCTCCTCAACAAGGAGTCTAAATATGAACTTTTTTATTCCTTAGATATCTGAATTTTGGAGGGCTAGGCTATTATGTTAGTATAGACATCATCCAGGGCTTCAGCATGTCAGGTAAGGCACTCTATGTTACTAGTTAAAGATATAAATGAACTAATATCATGCACTAAAAACATTGATAAAATAATGTTATGTCTACACAGCTACAATGTATACAAATATTTCTTCCTGATTAATAACACAGATGGGTCCTTAGGCTAGTGCTAGGGTCAAGTGAAACATACCAACACCAACTCATGTATCTGCTATGCATCAGAAAACACACTGTGTTACAGTAGCCTAGCCAACAAGGTGGGGAGAAATTGGCTGTGATCCATAAGTTTTACAGCTGCTCACATAGGTCCACCTTGTACAACTCTGGGATGTAAAAAGATCTACTGCTGTCTCTTATCAGATAAAATTTGTAAACAATAAAGAATTTAGATATTAGTATAGATAACCAACAATAGTTGCCGGTTAAGTGAGGGTAAGGATCTTGCTTTCATTTTTGCTCTATACAAATCATAGCTCTACTGCTGCAGCCGGCTTACTTACAGAAAGCACTCCCTTCACTCTTGCTGTGGCGGTTTCTGCAGCCTTCAATTTTATGTAATGAGGCTGCTAGCTTCATAAACAACCCTTGCTAGTCTCCTTTAATGACATGCTTGGTAAGTGACAGTTGTTCTATTCCTTCCTTCTGATGTACAAGTGAAGGGGTGAGAAAGGATGAACTGGTGGTTCACATTTTCAAACACATCTCTTTTTTTGCAGCAAGGCAAATTTGCAAGTTCAAATGAGCTAGCTTCAAATCTGAAGTGACTTACTTGACTTTCCTATTTGTTGTTTGATATAAATGTATTCAAAGTATTTACTGTTATCAGAGGCTATTCATGCTGAGCTCTTATATTTAGAGATTATCTTCAGCACAACCTGATTGTCCAAATATTAACCACAATCTTTCATTCCCATCCAGGTGAGTATGTTAGCAAAACCGAAACCCTAGCCAAAATCAAAGCTCAGGTCAACATATTCTATAACACAAGGACTCAGTGTTTCATAAATCAGTTTGGTCATTTAAGGGAGCAGGAAAATGGCAGGAAGGTAAGATTACTACTTTGTTCTTCTGTCCATCCATTCTGTGTGGGATATGTCTGTGTTCATGCTATGTTGATAGTTTGGTTTGTCCATCACAAGTGATGAAGACCACTCTCTTTGTTCAGCCGTGTGGACAGTCGTATCTCTTGCTGTGTCCGCTGAAATGGGTGACTTGGGCTGTGATTTGGATTAAAGTGAGGAAGAAACTGCGCCTTTTGTCAACCTCACTCACAGAGCCTAAGCTACCTTTTGCCAGTGGCAAGACATTCATCGAGACGACTAGAGATAGCATAGGATGCAGATTTTGCCTCAGGGTTACCACCGAAGCCTTTCCGTAAACATGTAACCCGCAGGGTAGAAAGGTGGGAAGGCATCTAACGCAGTTTGTTGTGCCTTTTCGATAACCACAAGAGGTCGTATGGACAACACTCAGAGTGTGAGTGAGTCTGGCATCTCTCCCCAGCTGTATTCAACTCATCATAGTAGCATCTAAAATTCCCACACGCCATATTCGTGAAGGTGAACCGGCAGAACTAACCTGTGAGATATGACACAGGTATAACTAGTTTAAGCGTAGCACCATTCAGCCGGCGTCCAGACCAGGATAAACAGATGGAAGAAATCATAAAAAAAGAACGAAATAACAAGTCCAGACGGAAAACAACTCCATGTATCCGTGAACACAAGTATAAGTCGTCAACTAGTGTGAATTCCATGCAAATCCGTGGTCTGGCGGCATCCATAATGATCCAAAACAGTAGAGAAATGTAGACTCGCAGCCAGTTATGGCACCATCTTTGCCAGATTTTATTATGCTATGTTACGTGTTAGTTAATTGCCCATTGCAAACAGTTTTGCCTTGATGATTTAATTTGAGCTGTATTTGAATTATAGAAAGGAAGAAACTGTGCTGATCATCCTCACTCTCTGGTCCTGAGTAGCTACCTTGAACCAGTGGCAAGACATAAGTCAAGACAACTGTAGAAAACAGTATTCAGGCACTCTGGTCCCACTTCCCTTGAGATCAGGGGTCGCTTGAAACTTGCGAGATTCGATTGCCATCCTTTTCGTTCATCGCTTTTAGATTCAAGTGCCTTACCTCTCAACCACAGCAACCTTTGTGTTATATAAAAATTGGACAGGTCCATTGATGCTCATTCTCTCATATAGCTATGGGTATGGGTAATTTTTCTTTGTTCAATTCAAGTAATCACCCCTGTTCCCTCACCAAATGAATTTGGGGGTTTGTTTCAGCCCTGTATTATTCAGTTTAACCCATTCTTCTTCTTCTTCTTCTTCGTTCGTTCTCATTCTCCCACTACTAAACCCTGAAAGGGCTTAAGTAGCAGAATGTAGTCCAGAGAACGGAATGCGTTGTGTCGTAGTTTACAGCTTGACTGTGATATTTGCACCTTTCAGTCCAACACATCCGACTTCAGCAAGTATTTTTTGAGTACCGGGTTAGCATTCTCTCTTCGATCCCTTCTCCTTAGCCAGTCTGCCCTGCTGCAGACTGTTATCTAGGATCACTGCGTCGAGGTGTAGAAGTGTCTTGGCAGCTATGGTTCGCTGGCCCTGATGCTAGCAGTCAGCTCATGTGCTGCTCAGCATCTTGATCCCTTTTAACCCATTCAATAACCACATCTATTACCCAAATAAACTTGGTGGTTTGTTTCAGCCCTGTCTCATCACCATTCAGTTTATCCCTTCAATAACCACATCTATTGCCCAAATAAACTTGGTGGTTTGTTTCAGCCCTGTCTCATCACCATTCAGCTTATCCCTTCAATAACCACATCTATTGCCCAAATAAACTTGGTGGACATATATACTGTCCTCATGATGGCTCATATAGCTCAACGGTTGTACACTGCCTGCCCTTATGATGGCTCATATAGCTCAACGGTTGTACACTGCCTGCCCTTATGATGGCTCATATAGCTCAACGGTTGTACACTGCCTGCCCTCGTGCATTTTCTTGTAACTTAGCTTAACATCTTTATACTGGTTTAGAAGACTCTGTAGAGCCTGTATACAACCAGTTTCTTGGAAGGTGGTGAACCGATGTGTGAGTCCATCTTAATAGACTCAAAACACTAGAGCAAAGTAGACCACTGGTTGTACACTGCCTGCCTCATGATGGTTCTTGTAGTTCATTGGTTGTACATTGCCTGCCCTCGTGATGTTTCTTGTAACTTAGCTTAACATCTTTATACTGGTTTCGAGGACTTTTCGGTTTGGGATACAGAAATGAGCGAGGAGGAAAACTGGTTGAATTCTGCACGGAAAACAACCTCTCAATTGCCAACACCTTCTTCAAACAACATCCACGTAGACTATACACGTGGACCTCCCCTGATGGCAACAGCAGAAACCAAATAGATTACATCCTAGTGCAACAAAGATGGAGATCAAATCTGCTGGCAACAAAAACGCTGCCAGGAGCAGACTGCGATACGGACCATGAATTACTGTTTGCAGTTTTCCAAACGAGACTACGTAGGATCAACAAAGGTTGCCAGCCAATACAGTTCGATATATCAGCAATACCTACTGAATACAACATCAAAGTAGAAAACAAATTTGAGGCGTTGCTTGCGGTACAGGAAGAGATGACATCTGAGGAGTTGACATCGTAAGCAAGGGATATTTTTATCTCGACAGCAAAAGAAATTATTCCCAAGATGTCGCACAAGACGCAGAGCTATATAACGGAGGAAACACAGAAACTCATTGCAGAAAGGCAACAATTAAAACAAATGGGAAGTAAGGGTACCAACACAGCATATAAAAATTGCGCAAGAAAAGTTAGAAGAGAAATAAGAAAAGATAAAAGAAGATACATAGTAGAAACGTGTAAGGATATAGAAAACCTACAGCAACAAGGCAGAGAGAGAGATGCATTTAAAGCAATAAGAACACTGACAAGGGAGCTCCGTCCAGTTCCACATGTCATAAATGATAAAGAGGATAACACATTAACAGAAACCAAAGACATACTGAACAGATAGAGAGAGTACTGCAAAACCATGTATGGAGATAGCGCTCAGTTACAATCTTACAAAAGGAAGAGAAAGAACCTGAACCAACATTGGAAGAAGTACGCTCTGCAATTAAAAGCCTAAAAAAGGGAAATTCCCCAGGATGCGATGATATCCCAGCAGAGCTAATACAAGCAGGAGGGGAGGCATGTGCTTGAGTCTATCACAAGCTGTGTAAACAGATATGGCACAAATGCAGAGTGGCCAGAAGCATGGAAGAAATCAATTTATATTCTCATCCCCAAAAAAGGCAACCTGAAGCTGTGCACGAACTATCGAACTATCGCGCTGATCAGCCATGCTAGCAAGATACTCTTGCGAATCCTGTTAAGAAGGATAGAGAAAAGATTTGAATCTGAATTCACGTAGTCCAGGCAGGTTTTAGGAAAGACAGAGGGACCCGGAACCACATATTTAATTTAAGGAATATTTATGAATAATGTAGAGAGTTTAATGTAGACCTGTACACATGTTTCTTGATTATACTAAGGCCTTCAACACGGTAAAACATGAAAATCTGTGGAGAATCATGAAGGATATGGGGTTTCCTTTGCACATAGTCCATCTCATTAAAACATTATACCAAGATCAACAAGCCGCTGTCCGAGTATCTGGGCAAACATTGGATTAGTTTGCAGTACAAAAGGGAGGCCGACAGGAATGTACACTCTCACCTTATCTGTACAACATATATATGGAATGTATAATGAGAAATGTTCGAGAAGATGTGAACATTGAAAGTTTCGACCCATTTACGATTGGGGGGTACGAGATTCCAGAGTTACGATACGCAGATAACACAGTGATACTATCAAGAAGCGCAGAAGGGCTAGAGCAGCTACTTTCAGCCGGTAATGGACATAGTAAAGATCAAAACCTGTTCATAAACATAAATAAAACAAAGATAATGACCACCGACAAAACACAATGTCAACATAAATTTACAGCGGGTGGTGAGGAAATAGATCAGGTCACACATTTTGAATATCTGGGCTCCAGAATTGACAAAAATGGCGACTGCTCGAAAGAAATCAAAAGAAGACTAGCTATGGCAATGCAGAGACTGAACAGCCTGAAGAAATTATGGCAGGGCACCAACAAAATGATAAAAGTAAAAGTCTTGAGAGCCTGTGTTTTTCCTGTTGCAGCTTATGGCTGTGAATCATGGACGATCACCAAAACTTCTAGACAAAGAATCGAATCCTTCGAGTCAAAATGTTACAGAAAGATCCTCAGAATACCCTGGACAGAGAAAAGAACAAATGCAGACATCTGGCAAGAGTTGAGCATAGAGGAGAACTGGTTTACCAATTCAATTTTGGCTAGAAAATGCAAGTACTTTGGTCACATCAAGAGACACAATGGTCTTGAGAGAACGGTGATGGAAGGTATGGTGCCAGGCAAAAGAGGAAGGGGTAGACCAAGAAGACAATGGCACCAAGATATCCAGGAATGCCTGAGTATGACTGTGGTGGAGGCTGGTGTTTTGGAAAGGGAACGATTTTCTTTCAGAGAGGCTGTGATGGAAGCGACATTCTACAAAGGACATGCTACATGATGATAAGCGTAACATCTTTATACTGGTTTAGAAGACTCTGTAGAGCCTGTATACAACCAGTTTCTTGGAGGGTGGTTAACCGATGTGTGAGTCCATCTCAATAGACTCAAAAAACTAGAGCAAAGTAGACCACTGGTTGTACACTGCCTGCCCTTATGCATCTATTTTAATATATCCATTTCCAGCGTAAGGGCTACATGAATCCTAGATGAGAATTAAAATATGCACCTGAGTTATATTATGTACATTTCATTTGCCTACCTATTCATCATTCTTACTATCAATAACACTTATCTATTCTCACTCACCCATCCATCCATCCTTTTATCCATCTATCTATCCATCACCTTACTTACCAACAAATATTGACTGAAAGAATTGGAAATCGTATGTGGCAAACCATATTGTTGCTCCCCAACTCAATCCATGTGCACAAATATGGTTTTCATTCTTTTCTTCCTGTAATCTTTATATGTTTGAAAGCTTCTAATTAAATATAAAGTTTAATGATTTAAGAGCAGTACTCAACTATGCCAGCAGTCCACACCTAAAAGAGTAGTGGTACAGTGGCTTCCATTCCACTGTAACATCCAAGGCAACGAGGAGGCAGACAGACTGGCAAAAGAAGGTGCAAGACTACCACAACAAGATTCTAGTGTGACCTACGAAGAGTCCAAAAGGTTTATTAGGGCCAAATGGGAAACAGAACATACTGGCTACACAAAAAATGATGCCTATTACCAGTTGAACAGAAGAGAGCAGGTCGTGGTCAGACTCCACACACGCCACAACAGACCGAGGTACCAACTATTCAATAAACTGAAGATAGGTGGCACTGACGAATGCACCTGTGGTACAGGGAAAATGACCACTGAACATCTGCTTCAAAATTGCCCGACATACGAGGACCAGAGAAAGCACATGTGGCCATCACCAGTGGTAACACTAGACAAGCTTTATGGCAGTGTCGACAGCCTCAGGATGACAGCCGCTTTCTTCGAACAAATACAAGTTGACGTCTGACAGCCTACGAAGAAGAAGAAATATAAAAGTTAACATGACAGAAATGAAAAGTGACCCAGAATGTCATATATGGAGGATTATAGGATCAAGATGCTGAGCACGACCTGCTCTCTTCTGTTCAACTGGTAATAGGCATCATTTTTTGTGTAGCCAGTATGTTCTGTTTCCCATTTGGCCATGTATCTGGCCTTAATAAACCTTTTGGACTCTTCGTAGGTCACACTAGAATCTGGTTGTGGTAGTCTTGCACTTTCTTTTGCCAGTCTGTCTGCCTCCTCGTTGCCTTGGATGTTACAGTGGGATGGAACTCACTGTACCACTACTCTTTTTGGTGCGGACTGCTGGCATAGTTGACAGAGTACTGCTCTTAGATCATTAAGTTCAGTATCTTTCTGTCTTTTTAGTGCTGTAGCTACGGCTAGGGCATCTGTAAACAGAACTATCTGGCTTTCATTGCTTTCGCCTGTCAGCATTGCTTTTACTGCAGCCTTCAGTGCCTCTGCCTCCGCTCTGAAATTGCTTGAGTATTTTCCAGCTGCTACTGACAGTGTTATTTTTCTACCATTTGTTAGGCTCAGGAATACCCCTGCCCCTCCATTCTGTGTTGTGTTTGTTACAGAACCGTTGGTGTATGCACGGGTCCAGTCCATGCTTGGGTAGTTATCCACGATGTACCTCAGGGTTATGTCTCTTCTTTCTTTTTCATTCTGGCTGTTCTTGTTTCCAATACCTGGTATATTTTCTACCACCTCCGAAATGATATGCTGCTTCCATGTGGGTTTGCATACAGTAGGGATGGGCTTTTGCGTACAGTAGGGATGGGCTTTGGTGTTGTTACGGTGTTCATAGGGTCATCGCTCATCTTTGCTTTGGCTATTTCTGCAAAGTTTCTCCGCTTTAGTTTCCCATTTCCAAATCTATTTAGTCTCTGATGCATTGGATGGTCTGTCACTCTTCTGAGTTTCTCTGCTTGCTGCTGGGCTCTGCAGTCTCTTCTGTTGGTCATGGATTGCAGATTTGCAATCTTTTCAAGTTCTACAATTGGCGTTGACTTCATACCTCCTGTTATAACTCTCATGGCTTGGTTTTGAAGTTTGCTAATTTTATCAAAGTTCGCCTTACTGCTGTTGTCCATGCCGCAATGCCATACTCGAGAACTGGTCTCACTCTTCCAGTGTACAGTTTCTTTAGTATTCTTTCGTCTGCTCCCCAGCTTGTGCCAGCAAGTTTCCTCATGATTGCCATTCATTGTCTGGCTCTCATTCGGTTTCTCTCGATCTGACTTTTCCATGTCATGCAGATATTTGCTGTTAAGACTTATTTTGGTGTTCTGTGGTTTATTTGAAAGCGAGAATATCGTACATGTTGTTTTTTTCCTCATTTATTTTGACCAGCCATGAGTTCACCCACTCCTCCAACGATGTTAGGGCCTGCTGCATCCAATTGTTTGCTACGGTGAGATTTTTTTCAGAGGTCCACATAGCCAGATCGTCTGTAAACATGAAGCTGTGGAATCTTCTTGGTATATTCTCTGAGATGTTGTTTATATACACCAGGAAAACTGTGGGTGACAGTACTCCCCCTTGGGGTACTCCTTGCTCCAGTGTCACCTTTTTGAGGTAGTGGCTGATCCATCTGTACATTTTTCCAGATACTTCACTTCTTCGTAGCTTGACTTTAAGTCCCTCTTTCCACACCTTGTCAAAAGCCTTCTCTAGATCCACCCAAACCGCTACTGTATGCTTTTTCTCTTGGTAAGCATCCTCTATTTCCTGTGCTATGAGAGTGATCTGGTCCTCAGTGGATCTGTTTTATCTAAATCCTGCTTGCTGTGGAATTAATATGTGTTTTTCTTCCAGGTGCCACATCAGTCTGGTGTTTATCATACGCTCCATCAGCTTACCTACACAGCTTAGTAGACTGATGGGCCTGTATCCATTTGGATCTGTTCTATCTTTTTCTTTCTTTGGTACTGGTATAAGTACAGCATCTTTCCATGCCTGCGGTACAATTCCCCTTTTCCAGCTTTGGTTCAGGACTTTGCTGTTTGGCCCAACCCCATCAGAATTTTGTTTGTTATCCCATCTTTTCCAGGCGATTTCTTTTTCTTTAAAGTTCTCATGGCCTCATCCATTTCATTCATTGTTAGTTTTGCCATCATGTGCTCCTCTGGTGCATCTTGATGTTGTTGTGGCTCTTTTGTTCTTCGCTAATGTCTGTATGCCTGTCTGTAGGGACATAATGTGGTTTGCTCTGGCATAATGTTCTATAAAGGCGTTTGCTGCCTTTTTTCCGGTAAGCATGTTATCGCCCTGCTTGATGGTAATTTATTTGATGGTGTTTCGTCATTCATGGTCTGACTAAATTCCATAGTTTGTTCCCTTCTTTATCTAGATTGAGGCTTTCTGTTTTTTGTTTCCAGCTGTCTCTTGTTATTTGGTTCAGTGTTCTTTTGTATTTTGCAGTGATGGCCTTGAGGGCGATATTTGCTTCCATAGATTGCTCTCTCTCTACCCTGTCCCTAGCATTTGAGACTTTGTCCTCCGCTTTCTGCAGTTCATGGTTCCAATATGGCTTGTAGTTTTTCCTTGCCCCTCTTGGGATGGTTTTGGTGGCTGCTTGCAGTATTGCTTTGCTTAGGCTTTCCACCATAGGTTTCATATTGTTATTTCATGTGTTGATAGTTTCACACAGTCCATCTGTCAACATTGCAAATCTGTCCCAGTCTGCTCGTCTATAGTTCCAGCGGCTTTATTTCCTGGGGGCTTACTTCCATATCAATTTCTAGCCTAACTGGCCTGTGGTCGCTACCTGCCAATTGGTCGAGCACCTGACAATCTATTTTGTGGTGAATATCCCCCGTGGAGAAGGCCAAGTCTGGAGTGCAGGTGGTGTGCCATGTTCTAGAATAGAAGCTAGGGCTGTCGTCCGGTCTATTGATAAGATATGATGTTAAATGACTTATGAATAAATTATATGAGTTGTCCCTCATGCTAAAGTATACACTGCCTGTCTTCATACGTCCTTATTCAAATTTTTTTTAAAATCGCTTTGGTCTTAGTTCCCAGAGTGTATTCCTATCCAAGCTTTCAAAGATTTATTCATAGTCAACATGACTGATGTATAATCATGTGCAATGTGGTAATCTTGTCTACACACATGGTCCGTTTTGAGTAAAGCCTGCTTGTTTATCTCTTAAATCTGCATTGATTGCTTTTTTTAAACTAAATTTAAGTTACTTATTAATATCTATACATTCCTGTAAGTCAAATTTTTTAAACACACACTATTCCCACATACCCCCCCCCCCCCCCCCCATTCTTCCATTTAACAGCTGTCTACATCCTTCCTTTATACTGTGGTCCCTCAAGTTCAGATAAAATTGGTGTTGTGTACATTGTTTTCATCATGAAAAATTGACATGAATGCCTGTCAGGGTTGGTAAGGTGCTTTTACATCGCCAAAATAATTACAGCTAGAGGTCTCAGAAATTCAAGAGTGGCTAAGCTAACAGATAACATTCTTATTTACTTTTAGCTAAATAGAACTACTGACCAAGAGAACATTGTTGTGTATACCGCAGGCCTTAAGTTGAGCAACATGGTAATGATACATGTGTCCTGGAACTTATGTGTTGCACTACGTGTCTATCTTCTTGTTCTTTATACTTTGTTTTTTAAATCTCTATTACTAACTGTTGTTGTAGAATTAAAAGTGCTCTTTTGCAGCCCATTTTTTGTGCTTGGGGTGAGTGTTCAAAATATGTGATGTCACACAATCTATATTATTATCATCGTCTTCTATTTTAATAATAATAACAGTTGCCTATCCTATTGCAAACAACAATGGCGATAGCAACAGATGTCTTATGATGTGCATGTTGTTCGTCCATCGCAATCGATGAGGACCACTTTGCCAACATTCACTGTTCGCATGAGTTCGAAGATGGCTAAAATAAGCCAATCTGATCCCTGAATTGTCTGTGGCACTTAATAATAGCTGTCCATCGTTGTCGATGAGGACCGCCGACATCATCCTTGTCACAGATTTCCCTGTTAGATGTGGGTGCGTATGTAGCTGAACAGGCCAATGCGAGCACTCCCTCTCTGGCAAGTCTGTCCACCTCGTTGTTGCCTGGAATGTCACAGTGGGCTGGTTTCCACTGGACTATGCTATTTTTGAAGCACTGGAACACGCTTTCGAGCGAGTCTGCCAGAGCACCAAGTTCATGTTTGTGCTGGTTCTTCTTACGTCACACTCTGTTTCATTTAACTCTGTGCAATAATCACACTCTTACACAACACTAAGACGTGCCCTCAGGGTTAGGACTTCCATCGCACTTTGGCTGGGGCTGACCACGGAGATCGCCTTAACTATTATAAGTACACACGCCCTCAGAGTGAAGCCTTCCATTGCACTTTGGTTGGGGCTGACCACAAAGATCGCCCTAACTATCATAAGTACATACAGATGCACACATGCATCTAAGCACTGGTTAATACATCCAGATATCGCCAAAAATGACTACGTTCTGGATGGAAAAGAGCATGTCTGCCAGTAGAATACAGAGAAGCAAACCTTTTACCCCCCCCAAAAAATACTTGATCTATAGATAGCATATGTTATTATGGAGGGATTCCCTGAGACCTGAACCTTATTTCTAAAGTTTCTCTATGATGAAAAAGAGAGAGAGGCTGGATGGATTAGATATATACTTAATCTCTGCATACATTTAGAGGAGATATAAACTACATGGAGCAATCAGTGCGAGTACCTGAGTAACATTTGATGATAAATATCACCAAGAATAAATTTTGCCAAGATAAAACTAGAATCAGCCATTAGTAAACCCAAGAAGAGACAATACCTAGGAAAGGATGACATCAGTAGTGAAATCCTCTAACTATGGGAGAAAAAGCAAAGAACAAACTGCTACACATCTTTAACACAAGCTGGAAACCAGGAACTTTCTCCCCAGAGTGGAAGAAATCAAGGACTATCCCCATACTTAAACATGGAAAGGACATCTTGAAGCCAGGCAACTACCAACCTATTAGTCTGCTCAGCTGTGTAGGCAAACTAATGGAACAAATTATTAACACTAGAATAACCTGGCATATGGAATCCAAAAACTTACTTATCCCCCAACAAGCAGACATTTAATAGAAACAGATTGACTGAAGATCAGGCAACATAAATCTTACAGGAAATAGAAGATGCATATAAAGAAAATAAGAAAACACTGGCAATCGCAATATGTATAGAAAAAGCCTTTGATAGAATATGGAAGAGCAGACTGAAACTCAAACTGCTGCAAATGGGTGTAGTCAACAACATGTACAAATGGATTAGTGATTACTTGGATAACAGGACCGAAAGAGTACAACTTCAAGGATACCTCAGAACAAAAAATGGAGCAAGGAGTTCCACAAGGTGAAATACTCTCACCATAATGTTCCTCATATATATAGAAATGATAAATAACAGAAATCCCTCCCAAAAAAGTACACACTGCGCTGTATTTAGACGGCTTAGCCCTACAGACATCTGAAAAGTCTACACCTATAGCTAGAAACCAAATAGACAAAGAAATCACAAATCACCATCAATAAAACCAATACCACTTACACAATCTTCTCCCTATCTCCCAAACCCCAAGAAGTAATCCTAAAAATAAATGGTCAGACATAAGTTTGTCCTAGACATAAGCTCAACTTATTTAGGATTAACAATGAACCCATGACTGACATGGAAAAACCAGATCCAAAAAGCATCCAACAAAGCTAAGAACAGAAATGGCCATAATGAGAAAGATACCGAGCTCAACATGGGCAGCTGACACAAGTACTCTAAAAGAAACTGTACACAGGTTATCTGAGACCAGTGCAAGAATATGGGATAACAGCATGGTCCACGTCATAAAAAAATAACTTCCAAAAAATTAATACAACTCAAAACCAAGGTATATGTATCATCACTGGAGCTGTTAGAACAACACTAATAAATGCAGTGAAGAGCATCACAAGAATCTAAAGTATGGAGACGTGCAGATACCAAAAAACTCCAGAAGGGCAGAAGTTCAAACAAATGCCAGGTATTTCAATATATGTTAGTAAAAAATCACATGGGAAAGAGATTATAGAGAAACCACTTCATATCAAAACAAAAGATCTGGCAAGAGAAAACCCAATCATAAGTCAGGCCAGAGATCTTTAACAAACATCCCAAATTCCACTATGAAAAAAAATAAAAATCCTCTGAGATGGTAGAAACCATCTTGGGAATTGAAAAGAAATAAACTCGGTAGATGTAGAAATAAAATATTTTACGAAAGAATATCTTAGGAGAGTATACCCGCTAGAAACTTGTTAAATGCATATACAGATGGCTCAGCTAACAAAGTCACATCCAGTGTAGGTGGAGAGGTTTGTTACAGATTAAGGAACGGAGAAAACAAAACTCTTGTACCAGCAATGGGAACATACTTCAATAAATTCAGAGTAGAAGTAGAGGTACTGAAGGATGCTGCTGAGCTTGTAATCCAATATAAAGATATTCACCAAGAAAACATAGTATTCCTTACTGATATTTTGTCAGTATTAGCAATATTGAAACAACATAAACAATGAGATCTCTAGCAATGTATGTACATTGACACAGCTCTCAGTAGAACACCCAAGGTGAAGCCTTTTGCGCTGCAATATTGAAGGCAATGAAGCTGCTGACAGACTAACAAAGTATGGAGGAGCTTCCCCATAAAGAGACCTAAGCATCATGTATAATGAGGCCGATCATAATTAAAGCCATTGTCGGGGAAAATGGACTGATCAACACTCCCACTTTCGAAAAGAAGACAACTACTATGTTTTAACTAGAGAAGAGCAGGTCGTTATCTTCAGACTGAGAACTTGGCATAATAGACTCAAAGGTCATCTTTACAACACAATGAGGATTATGAAAGATGTTCATGTGGGAAGCATACCATAACCATGGAACACATCCTACAAAGCTGCATGCTCACACAGGAAGAGGGAGAAAATGATACTCGGTCTCACAAGACATATATGAGATAAAAAGCTGTACAGAGATAACAGCCTTGCAAACAATTGTGTCCTTTATAAGGGAAACCAGGCCATTGATCTGAAGATGAACAAAGAAGTAGAAAATATATGCTTTTTATAGTAATCGATGTGGATGCTTTGTTTACTAGTGAGTCAGGTGTACCTGTGTTATAACTGTTGCTTGTTTATTGTTCAGGCTTACAGAAAATGGCTGGCAAAACAGAAGAAAGAGGAGCAGAAGCTACCGGGCCTTAAGTATGATCCTCATCAGCTGTTCTTCATCAACTATGCTCAGGTAGTTAACACATTGAGAATCAGGTGGTATAATAGTTTGACACCTGCTCCCTGACCAAAGTTCACAATCTCAGTACAGCATAGGCTTTTTTTCTAAAAGAGGTAAAATAAAAGCCTTGCCTATACACTGCTTGAACAAGCGATTTTAATGCCTCAACCGTATAACTCTTCAGGCGGACCCCACAGTGGGGATAAGCACAGCAAGGAGTCACTAATATAATATGTGTGCAAAATAATGGTCATTATTTACCTCCCCCTCCCCTTTGTCCGCCTCTGTACACTTTTGATTGCCCTCTTCCCTGTGGACATCCATGCTACGAGACCTAAATTAGGCATAAGCTGAAGTGTTAAAATCACGTAATTATACTTAAGACTTAGTCTAGTTTTATACAATATATCATTTATATTCTCCCTGTAGTAGTGACAGTCACGCGGATGAAGCCAAGCATAGCACAATAGCCTGGAGAATCCCAGTCCCCATCAGCATGCCCAGGATGTGAGGAAAGCTACTGCAACCTGCCTCTTAACGCCCTTTTCAGGACGCCTGAAAGAGAAAACATACTCATCGTGGGCATTAAAAAACGTCATTTATATTCAGATAACTCTAATTTAGAAATATGAAAAATCGGTTGCAAAATATTCTCTTCATATTAGAGATTTTCTGTCAAGAAAGATTGCAAGGCCTGGCAAAATTAACATAAAATTTGAAGAACAATAATTTGGGTTTAGATCGACAGTGAGAAGCTTTCAAATATAAAAAGGTTTGTTACTGTTGATTGATATGTATGTGAGCAACATTTGCCGTCTAATGTGTGAATTGGGCATCTACTTTCAATTTAAATACCCCCACTCCCTCTATTTTCACATTTGTCGACTTTTCTTACATACCTCTTTGGTCCCACTCTAAAATGGACCCCTTTTATGGATAGCTCCGTAATGGCGTTTTCTGTGGATAGTTTATTAAAACATTTTTTACTGATGATGCTGTAATTAATTAAAAATATTTCAGCTCCCTGTGGACACAGATCGTCAGAAAATATCAAGTTCTCTTGTCCAGTACAATCAAATCCAGGGTTCTTGTGCGTTAATTTACCCATTCTGAAATTTTATACCATTCAATGACCACACGGGTTTCCGTACAAAAATAATTATAAATCTCTAGCTACAGGAGGCCAAAATTCTGTGATGTCCTGCAGAATATTGTCGAACGGGTCTAACTGACGGACTTTATTCCGATGTCGCCACAGAAACTCACACATGTAGGAATCTATCATGTGTCTGCGTGTTCCGTTTTGGTTAGGGTTAGGGTTAGGATTAGGTGCCCTCTAATCATGTACCAGAACGAACAGGAATGTCCTGCTAACATGTGCGACATCTCTAACGGTCTTGGCGAACTGTGAGAGACAAAGTCACAACAAGATTTTTAGCACACAGTCGGACGGTGTGTATAATTCGTCTTTCCTGCAAAAACTGTACACAATTTATTTTTTTGCGTGTCAAGTGTGAAAACTGCAATAAATCCAACTTCCAGGGGCGGTGTTAGATCTGAGAATGACATGGACATGGGTTTACTGCGCGAATTGAAGACAAGCGAATTGAAAAGTATGGTGCTTCGTGTGACTACATTCTACTAAATTTGACCTATTATAATCCGTGGGTGAATTAACGCACAAGTACCAAATCCAGCTCTCTCCACATGTTCCATACCCCTTTCAAGTCTTTTCTTTCTCTCTTATCCATATGTATTTTTCTTCTCTAGTGTGCTTCTTGTGAAGTATTTGGCCCTTTATATAGATGATTCCATACAGGAAACTTGTACCACAACAGTTTTTGTGCTTTTGCTATGGTGGTTGCTGTAATATGTTTTGTGTAATGTTACTTACTCCATGCACAACCTTCTTTCATCACCTTCTATCACAAGGAAATGATAGTCAGACTATATAAAGCATTAGTTAGATCAAAGTACTGTGTACAGGTGTAGTCCTTATCATTGAGGGCATATAAACATACTGGAAAGGATACAAAGAAGTGCAACAAAACTGATAGTGGGATTACAGAATTACAGTTGTGAGGAAAGGCTCAGAAAAACAGGCCTATGGTGTCTAGCAAAGAGAAGATTTTGAGGTGACTTAATACAGGTTTATAAGTAATCAACTGAATGGATAAATTAGACTATAACAAGTTTTTTTCAAAATACAACCACCTACAAGAACAAGAGGGCATAGCTACAAATTAACTAAAGAAAAGTGCAGATTAGATATTAGGAAATATTTTTTTAGTCAGACAGTGGTGAATGCTTGGAATGCATTGCCACTGGAAATAGTGGAGGCAGGGTCAATTAATGCATTCAAGAATAGATTGAATGGGCATAGTTTTTAAATAAAGAAAATGTAAAATAAATTGGTTGTTTACAGACTCTGTAGATTCTTTTAAATTAGCATAAAGCTGTTTAGTTGAGTTGTGATGATGTGAGGGTGCAGTGATTCTATTCTTTCCTCCCCAGTAAGGGGCCTCAAACTCCACAAAGATTGTTTGTTTTGTTTCTCCTGCATTTTATCCCAAAGGTTTCAGAACAGAAACTGCTTTGTTAGTATCTTTGCAGAGTCTCTTGGTTCATAGTTGTTTTACCTTGTTGTTGATCTGTCCATACCAGTTTAAATTTGTGTAGCTGAAATTTTTTACAGAATGTAGTCATTAGTCATCTCATATGACATGCCTCACAGGCTACTGCTCTTTGCTCCCCTTTTGAACCCTTGAAACACACACAAGCAGTGTTCAAGCAGTGATTGATTATTCGCCTTTTCATTCCAAATCAAAGATAGGGCCACTACTACCACTGGCACCTGTACATGAAGCCTGTATATGTGCATTTGCAGTGGTGGTTTTACATGATGAGATTACTAGCCCCTTGCTCAACCCTCTTTAGACATCTATTTTTAGAAGCTTAGTAGAAAGGGTCTATTCGAGCTCCTCGAGAAGATCGGCTGCCCCCCAAAACACATAGCATGATAATTACTTTTCTCACTGATATCTTCTTCTTCTTCTTCGTTCGTTCTCAATCTCCCACTACCAAACCCTGAAAAGGCTTAAGTAGCGGAATGTAGTCCAGAGAACGGAATGCTTTGTGTCGTAGTTTATAGCTTGACTGCGATATTTGCACCTTTCGGTCCAACACATCCGACTTCAGCAACCATTTTTTGAGTACCAGGTTAGCATTCCCTCTTCGATCTCTTCTCCTTAGCCAGTCTGCCCTGCTGCGGACTGTTATCCAGGATCACCGCATGGAGGTGTAGAAGGGTCTTGGCAGCTATGGTTTGCTGGCCCTGACGCTAGCAGTCAGCTATGGGTCGCTGACCACTTGATCCCGCACTGATATGAAGGGCTCAGTTCTATACAACGGATCATCTTCAAACTCTTTTCCCAAACAAAAACTGCCAGAGTGAAAAAGAAAGGAGAGACACTACTCTAAGCTTCATAACGAAAAGCTACCCAAGCATGGACTGGACCCATGCATACACCGACGGTTCTGTAACAAACACAACACAGAACGGAGGGGCAGGAGCATTCCTGAACCTACCAAATGGCAGAAAAATAACACTGTCATTCGCTACTGGTAAGTACACAAGCAATTTCAGAGCAGAGGCAGAGGCACTGAGGGCGGCAGTGGAAGAAATGGTAACACACAGTGAAAATGAGAGCCATATAGTCCTGCTGACAGATGCTCTCGAAGTAGTCACAGCGCTAAAAAGCCAGAAAAACACTGAGCTTAATGACTTAAGAGCAGCACTCTGCAAACTGTGCCAGCAGTCCGCACCAAAAAGGGTAGTGGTACAGTGGGTTCCGTCACACTGCAACATCCAAGGCAACGAGGAGGCAGACAGACTGGCAAAAGAAGGTGCAAGGTTACCACAAACAGATACCAGTATGACGTACGAAGAGTCAAAACGGCTTATCAAAGCCAGATACATGACCAAATGGGAAACCGAACATACTGGTTACACCAAAAACGATGCCTATTACCAGTTGAACCGAAGAGAGCAGGTCGTTGTCTTCAGACTTCGCACTGGCCACAACAGACTGAGGTACCACCTATTCAACAAATTGAAGATAGGGTGTACCGACGAATGCCCGTGCGGTACTGGTAAAATGACCATTGAACATCTGCTGCAGAACTGCCCGACATACGAGGATCAGAGAGAGCAGATGTGGCCATTGCCAGTGGAACTGCAAGACAAGCTCTATGGTAGTGGCGAGAGTCTCAGGATGACCGCCGCTTTTTTCGAGAAAATAATGGTTACTGTCTGACTGTGTACGCAGAAGAAGAAGAAGAAGAAACTCTTTTCCCATCAAGAGTGGAATGAGACAGGGATGTGTGTTCGCGATGACCCTCTTTGGGATCTCGTATCGTGCGCTAATAGCACGTCTGTGGATGGTGTTTATCTGCACACCAGATCAGATGGGTGGCTGTTAAACCTGTCCTGACTGTGTGCGAGGACCAAGGTGAGGACAGTGCTCATTAGGGAGATGCTATTTGCAGATGCTGCTGTTCTAGTGACCAATAGTGAGGAGGCCCTACAGAGGCTTGGAGACAGATTCGCCTAAGGGTGCAAGCAGTTTGGGCTCACCATAAGCCTGAAAAAGACAAAGGTCTGCTACAGGGCATTACTACTACCCCTCCAAAAAGATTGATGGCGTCACTCTGGAGGTTGTCAACAGTTTCATTTATCTGGGTTCTGCCATCAGCAACACTCTCTCTCGAGAAGGAGATAGACAGTAGGCTTGGCAGGGCGAGTGCCATCATGGACCGCCTGACGAAGAGAGTGGGAAACACTGCACTGTCTCACTACCCCAAGGTTTGGGTATATCAGACCTACGTTCTTGGCACTCTCATGTATGGAAGCGAGACTTGGAGCACTTACACTAAACAGAAATGGCAGCTCAACATGAGGTGTCTACGACATGTATTGGGGATTGGGTGATATGAGAGAGTGCCACATAATACGATCTCACAGAAAGAAAACAATCACACCATGTACTCACTGTTGAGCCAGCAACATTTTCGATGGTTGGGGCATGTTTACTGCATGGATTATGAGAGGCTGTCAAAGGATATCCTCTATAGACAGCTAGCCATTGTAGTTAGAAGAATCTGCCGTCCTACACTGCATTTCAAGGATATGCAAGAGGGACATGAAGTCATGCGATCTCCCATTTGAAGGCTGGGAAAAATTGCTTAGGATCGAACTGTTTGGAGACAGTCAGATGGAGGGGTCATAGTGACTGCTGATGCTCGTAGAGGCCTTCTGGCTCCAGAGAAAAGAGAAAGACTGAAGAGATCAAGAAACAGCCAGGCAAGCAAGCCTCCTCAGCATGGTTGTACAATCTGTGCCTTTACAGCCATAGCAGACAGTTGTCAAAATACAGGAGACAGAGCTGGACAAAACTCACAGGGTGCCGCGCGCATGGTCTATGGAGACTGAGAAGCCTATGAATGAGAAGCTTGGAAGGTTAAATTGGTTCTATTCTTTTGAAAATGTGTACCATTCTGGTTCACATTATACTTCTAAACAACTATCACAATGGTTTTTATTCCGCCATAGCAGACAGTTGTCAAAATTCAGGAGACAGAGCTGGACAAAAATCACAGGGCGCCACGCTCATGGTCTATGGAGACTGAGAAGCCTATGAATGAGAAGCTTGGAAGGTTAAATTGGTTCTATTCTTTTGAAACTGTACCATTCTGGTTCACGTTATACTACTAAGCAACTATCACAATGGCTTTTATTCCCATTTCTAGTATCCACAGGGATAATTTATGGGGCTGAAAAATAAAGGTTATTTCCCACGCAATTTCCAAGTACTATACAGGCTAGGTTCTGGTTTCACCTCTGATAGAAAAAAAAAAACCGCATCTTACCGATGTTTTGAATGCATGTCCTCGTGGTCAGAGGATGGACATCAAAATTGATTGGTCAGTCGCTCCTCCCACATAGTAGACATTCTAAAATTATAACTTTACAAAGAAGATATCATGCACGAGAATGGCACTCACATTTATTAAAGATTCTAAATTTTACACCAAAGTGGTACCTGGAGAGAAAAGAATAGCACCACTGTAACCTTTCAAGTATGTCGTCGTAAAATGTGGCTAGCATGCTAGCAATCTTGTCATGTAAAACCAATTGATACACAAGCCATCACTGCAGGAGCACATGGTAGTGCTTTGAAACAGGCTTCCCGTAAGAGAGAAAGCTGCAGTGGTGACTATATGCTTCTCTTGAACTGAAAAGGAAGCCAGCAGAAGAAAAATCTACACATTTCAGGACAGGCACAACAGCATTGTGGACACACAGTACATTTACACACAATCAGAAGCTACAAGTTTGTTAATACATACACATACACAGAAGATACTAGTTAATTAACGCATATATACACAGAAGATGGAACAAGTTCATTCACCCACAAACCACAAAAGTTCATTAACATACATAAACAAAAATACAAGTTCAATGATTCACCTAAGCAGCAGATGAAAATTCAGTAACACAAACACGTATATACAGCAGACACAAAGTTCAATGACACACATAAACAGCAGAAACTCATGGTAGACTGTAACATTTCAGGGACTAGACTGACTGACTGATCTTTCAGATGATAGACTGACTGTGACCTTTCAGGTGATAGACTCAGGCCTTTCGGTTGATAAACTGACTGTGACCTATCAGGTGATAGACTGACTGGCCTTTCAGGGGATATACTGTGGCCTTTGAGGTCATAGATTGACTCTGGCCTTTGAGGTGATAGACTCTGGCCTTTTAGGCGATAGACTGACTGTGATATTTCAGGTGATAACTGACAATGGCCTTTTATATGATAGGCTATCACCTGAAAGGCGATAGACTCTCTGACATTTCATGTGTAGAGTGTCTGAACTTTCAGGTGGGATAGAGTGAGTGTGTCCCTTTCATTTGATAGGGTGACTTTTACCTTGATAGTGACTGATCTATCAAATGGTAGTCTAAATGTGACTTTTCACTTTTGATCCCTAGCTGATGTGTGTAAAGCAGAGAAAGCAGCTTGCCAGCATACTATATGAAGCACCCAGGTATGCTGCTAACATTTGTAAGCTGACATCATCACCAACACTGTCATTGCCATCTTTAAACACATCACTCTTATATCACTACTATGGAAACAAGCAACATGTTAGCTAATGTGCAAAGCAATAAATACATTCTATTTCACCAATGAGCGTCTCTTAGTGGCAGGGCAATTACAGTACTTGTCTCTCCAGGTCTCGACATGCTCCAGTCTACACAGCTATAATTAGTTTTCTGACTCACAGTTAGGTAAGGCAAGTCGGTGAGGAAGGGAACCAATCCCCACACCTCACAAAAAGCTGAGACCAATTACAATGAAAATGTTTTTCTTGATGCCAATTTATGCTCTGGCAGCACTTTTACCTGTTTTTAATCTTTGTTTGAAATATTTCTCTTATCTCACACAAAATTATTTCTCATATCTCACTTAAATATTTTCTTCATCATCATCATGTGAAATATTGTTTCAAAATGTAGTCTACATTATGGCAGGATTGAACACATTGCAGTTTTGGGAAAATTTGCCCTCATTATGCAAGGATATCTTAAACTGCCAGTAATATGTAACAGATACTACCATATTACTATTATCTAGTATTCATTATCTAGGCATCACTGGTCACTGACAATTTACCAACATGTAACAGACCTCTCTCTTCTACCAGTCTTACAGTTTGACATACCGCATTATATAGTGACTTAACTTCCTTTCAATTAATTTTCCCTTTCCTCACAATAACAGAGAAAACACTAAAACTTCTTCTTTCCATATAAAAAACAAAAGGCAATTCTTCTATTGAATAGTCTAATAATTTACAACATTATCAACTACTCTAACTAACTATAACTAATCTTTCTAGTATACTAGCATTTAGCTGATGGAATCTTGAGATCTGCGCCCAAGCTCTGTTTTCTATTACTAACAATAGCAACTAATAATCTATCTAATCTTTTGAGTATTGTCTCTGGTGGCATGACTGGCTGGTGTCAGTCTGCAGCTTCCATCCATCCCGTCTTCGTTGTGAAACCAAAAGAATTTAAAACATTTTGGGGATTAGCTCCTTTGTGTTTGTGGTACACCCGTTTCTGAGAGGACATGCCCCCTGAGATTTCAGGTTACACCCTACAGACTTGGACTTCTTTCTTAATGTTCCAGTTCTCTCACTACTGAGTTAACAGCTCAGCTTGTTGTTCCTTCCAGCAGGCTCAAAAACTGAACCTGTAAAACCTGCAACACATTTGCCACAAGTTCTCTCTCAGTTGCTGGGGTTGGTTCACCATTACTTCTGTTATTTTATTGTGTAATGCCCAAGAACTCACTGTGGATAGCCTTCTGGACAGCTCTACCAAATATCCCTTTTGTTCTCCATTTGATCCCATTCCTATTTTTTCTAAATCCCACTATTTTATTCCTCTCGCTCTAATATGGTCGCCTGTCACAAAGCATATTTGTCGTACCCCTGTTGACCAGCTAGTAGCTTGTGTCACTGGTTGGCCAGTCATGCCTGTCAACTTATCAAGTTCACCCTTTCTGGAGCCACTATCAACTTCCCTGGCTTTCTTGTCCCCCTTTTAAATCTTACTGACAGCTTGTCACAAAATAAAATGCAGCTCAATGCAGTCTACCACCAGTATCTGCTGTTTATGTGTGTCATTGAGCTTGAACCTTCTATCCATGTGTGTGTATGATTGATACATCTTTCTATAATGCTTAAACACAACGGAATGGACAGACTCAAAACAGCTACCAAATTATTGCTATGCATCTAACAAGTAGACATAAGAACAATTCCCAGATTTAACATGTGATGGTTATGTGCTTATCTGACGATCTAAGCTTAGACAATAATTACCCGATAACAGCGAAAGTAAAATCTTATCTTCTAACTTTCCCTCGATCCAATCCTCGAACAATGAAAATCCTCGTTCGCTTTGTTAGAATTGGCAGATGTGCTGAACTCTCTTACACCTATGCCGAAACATACATCTATTGTCTCAGCCATCGTTTGCTCACTGTGGCCAATTGGAAGTTACATCTCCTCCGATTCACATATACCTGACACAACTCCTCTTGTTGTAGAGTTGGCCTTGCGGGCGCCAATGTAAACTCTCGTGCCATCATTCCGAATCGCTGACAGTTCTTTTTCTCATTTGGTCTTTGAAATGCCAATGATGTCGTAAATCAATCTGCTACTCTCGTCAATAAGGTGGCTCAGCTGTGGTGCAGAGATGGACTTTGGTCCTGAGAGTAGGAGTCCTTTGTTTACGTGCGTGGCTTGTGTCAGCGCTACCAGACCAATTAGTAGAGACGGACTGCAGAAGACTTGGTCCATTGTCGAAGTTGTACGTAGCCAGATATGTACTATTACCTAACGGAGGCGGGCGAGAGAGACAGAGGGGGGACACAATCTACATCTTGTTGTAATGTGGTTCATAATTACTTGAATTTTACATGAAACCGTCAACACAAACAAAGAAAGCAGACATCTTGTTGGGCCCTGGCATTTGTTTACAAAATGAAAATGCATCCTTGCTATAGTCTGCACCACTCTCGAAGAATTGCAACCAGTCGAACAGGCATGCATTTGACATTCATACAGCACAATGGACCATATTTCAATTGAGGCAGCTCTAGAGTTCCAGATACCCTTGATATTCACCTTCATGGGCTATAAAAAGGCTTTTGATTCGGTAGAACCACAGCAGTCTGGTACCCTCTAGGTAAGAAGAGACAGTGGGAAAGACTTCCAATTCGTTCATCAGACTCCCTTGCTGTATGCTGCAATATCTCAGATGCCTCTAGAGGAGCACTTTACCACACACTGGACTTCCGTGGCCCAAGACAGGGTCCAATGGAGATGAAGTTGGGACCAGCAGCTACGCTGAGGAACGGGGCATCAAGATCAAGACCTGACAGCAAGATTGTCACAAACATCTTGATGCCATTCTCTTGATATCATTATCTTCCCAGACACCATGCCTTCCACTATCAGCCTATCATATGACTGAAATACGTCTTCTCTGTCCACGATATTTCCAGCATCCTTCTATAGAACCTGATTTCGAAGATATGGGTTTTTGTGGGTTATTTTTTTACAATTGTTTTGTTTAATGTCCATGTCTCGCCACATGTTGTCACAGAGAAAATACATATCCTTATGAATTGGATCTTCATCTTCTGGCTTGTGCTAATTTTTCATCTGTCTTAATTTGTCTTGGATAATTGCAAATCTTCAGTTAATTTCTGTTGAACAGTTGCCAGAATTGTTAATTGTAGCTCCCAAATACTATAGCCTAATAGTGTCGTCCATGTATCTAATTTCAGGAATCTGATAACCCCTAATGCTGAAAATATCTCATTTTGCATGTTCTTGGTCTTCTCTATTGTTTTTTGTTACATTCTCGGCAAAAATGTTAAATACTGGGAGAGGATACAGCCTTGTGTCGCTCCTTTCTGGACATCAAAACCATTCTGTTGTTTCTCTATCTATCCTTATAACAGACAGTTGAGGTGTGTGGTGTTTCAGGAAACCCATGTTATCAATGATATACTATAGCTACTAGTGTTGTATGTCATCAAAAACTTTTATGTGGTCAGTGAAACAGGTATGTACGTCAGTATTGAATTCTCTACATTTGTCTACATTAATCCTCATGTTGAGTATGTGGTCTGTAGTGCTACTCACTACATGAAATCCTGCATGTAATTCATGAATTTCTGGTTTGAGCTTTTATGACTTTTATCCTTTTCATTATGATGTGTAGCAATATCATACTAGCAGGACATGAGGACTATAGTTTGGTTAGTTATCGGTCCACTTGTTCCCTGATGGGTGACATGGGGAGCCTAAGTCAACCTGGGCCAGATGCATAAGGTCTGACGTCGTCAACCTGTGTCGCTGAAAATTGTATTTACTCCATCTATCCATCTTACCCTCTCACTTGGATTCTGGACTGTTGGGCATTGTAAGCTAATCAGGGGACATTCTCAAGAAGTGATCAAACCTCACACCTTCCATCTGGATATGCATTAAACACATGGAATGGAACAACCCTTTTGAGAATTTTCTCATTCTTCAATCTGTCTCTCCTGAAGAGGTCAACATCCTTTCGCAGTGAGAGGTTTTGCTCTCTCATGCCTTGAATATGGCCCATGTTTGACTGGTAGCACAGGGTTGGTAGGAAGATGGTGTGAGTCAGTAGCTGTTTCATTACCAGACTAAGGTGGAGATGTTTGAGCTGTGAAACCAGTTGATAAGTCACTCCAGCTACTTTCTAGTATCTGGTCTCAATTTCTCTGCCACACCTGCCATCGTCCAAGAAATGCTGCCCAGATACCTGACCTCCTAGAGAGCCATGCTCTGAATGCTAAAGTTAAGCAGCGCCTGTGTTCTGCCCAACCATAAAGTTGTCATCTTAGATGTGCTGATAGGCATATCATACTATCCAATATGGTCAAGTGATTTTGACTTGTATATGTGAGGCATTGATCATCTGCGAATAAAAGTTCAAATATGAAATTATGGTCTGGATCGTGTGTCTGAGCCCGATAGGCCTCTGACACAATTTTGTTCATAAAAATATTTCTTCAACACCGTCCAGAGTCTATGTAGTTTAGTAATTTGTGCATAGCCCCAGAGCATCCATCTTTAGTAGTTTTATATAAATTGATCTCTTTAAATCTTTGGACCATTTTCCTCTGAGCAATAACATGCAGCACAATGCATGGTATATGTACACACTGCCCTCTCCATCTGTCTGAGTCATCTCTGCTGTTATTTCATCACATTCTGAGCATTTATTCTTTTTCTTGTGTTTGGTTGTGTTTCAAATTATCCTGCTGCAGGTTCTCATTCTGGTTAATTATTACTGGCTCCATTTATTACCTCGTTTACTTCTGTATACATTCCCTGATGGTATTCAATCCACATGTTCAAGATGTCTTTACATTCTGTCAGGGCTGCCCTTCTTGTCAATTATTGCTTCAGGGGGTTTTTGGAAGTTGTTTTTCATCAGTGTTTTCCCTTTCATAGACATGTTCTTGTTCAGTCCCTTTTAATAAATTTTTTCAGTATTCTCACAGGTGTCGCTTATGTGGTTTTGCTTATCATGTTTCTTAATTTGCTTTGTGTAATCCTTGTATCGTTCTATGTTTGATGTGTCTTTTATTCCACCAAGCACATTGGTTTTTTTAAATGTTTTTTCTCTGTCGGATACACGTTTTTTTGGGGTCATGTGGACCTTTATCTGCTAGTTTGTCCAGTCTTTTTGCCAAAGAGGTCTTGAAATTTATTTTTAGTCTCTGCGTTGAAGTCACCTGATATTATGCTTATGTTAAATTGAATTACATTGTCGTGCGCGAAACATTTTTTCATTTTGATTTGGAAATTTGCGACCAGAAGTTTTTAGTCATAATCACAATCCACTTTTGAAAATGTCTTGGCAGAAAAAAATGCAAAATCGCCATATTTTTTTGTATTAATATATAATCTATCTGGTTCTTGCTCTTTCCATCTAGTGATGTGCATGTATATAGTCTTCTGTTCTGACGTGTTGCATGAAAAGAGTGTTAGTGACAACTAGCTTGTTCTCTAGGCAGGACGTTAACAACTGCTCATTGCTCTTGCTCTTATGTCCCAACCCAATCCCTCTCCTCACACTGTTCTCATGGACTAGAATTTCTTTCCCGAACTTGGCATTAAAATCAACCAATATTATTGTGATATCTTGTCTTTTTATTTTCTCCAGGTTCTGTTGTTATGTGCCGTATATTTATCAGTTTCCTGGTCTTCGCAGCAGTCTTTAGCACTTATACATGTGTGATTGAGATGTTTCTTCTATTGCTTTTTGACCTGATTAGGACAAAATCAATATTTTTGTTTAATGACAATAGTCATTTTCGGGATTATATCCCACCAAAGACTTCAATGTTGTTTTTGCCAGATAGAAACCAACACCACTATGTCCCATTTTCTCTTTACCTAAATATATAAATGTTTCTCCTGAGCGACTGGGGAGGAAGACTAACGTCTGGTCAGGCAAGATATACTGATCAGACATGTTAGTCAGGGTCAGGCAAAACATACTGGCCAAGACTCTCACCTTGGCTTCCTAGTAGCCCTCCCTGGAAACGGGCTGTTTTCGTGGCAGCCTGGCTAATGAGGTGAGGGATTGACGTGATACCCTTAGTAGTGAGTGACATGCAGATGAAGCGAACCATAGCACAACCACCTGGAGGACCCTAGTACACATTCATCAGCACACTCGGGATGTGAGGAAAGCTACTGCAACCGGCCACTTAACGTCCTTTTCAGGGTGCACTTCTTCTCAATCTCCCGCTACCAAGCCCTGAACATTCTCAATCTTCCGCTACCAAGCCCTGAACAGGGCTTTGCAAGTAGCAGGATGAAGTCTGGAGAACGGATTTGCATTCTGTCGCTAGTTTACAGTTTGACTGCGATATTTGCACCATTCGGTCCAACACATCCGTCTTTGGCAGGACAGGGCACACTAAAGAGTAATCTACTCATTGTAGGCATTCGCAAACAGCAACTCCTGAGTGACTAGAAAAAAGTCTCTGCTTCGACAATCTGTTCTCTGCTATGTCCAAGAGATCGATACCCAGTCCCTCTACTTGTATATTGTGTTTTCAATAATACAAGCTTCTAATTTTCAAGTTTCTAGTGTGCATATTTTCTGTAAACATTTTACATGGTTTACTGTAGCAACACTAGCACTGCCATACATCATCTCCTCAGATGAATGTGCATGTGTTCATATCTACCATTACATATTTCTTGGCACCTTGCATCCAGTAGTTTGCTATTGCTTTCAAATATCGCTTGGTGCGCTTTTCAAGTTCCTGCACCAGCTGCCATTGTCAATAGTATTTATCATTTGCCTGCATAGCTAATAGATTTATGAACTTTATATAGAGAACTGAACAGCAATTGTTTCATGACCCTAAACAAATCCTGAGTCCTTCATAAAACAACATAAGTCACCATATTTGTTTAACGCAACTTTGAAGGTCACCGCAACATATGTGCTCAAATCAAACATGCTAATCTCAGTCTGTGGGAATAATTCCACATATATATCAGACTGCAGAATCATGGAGGACGCAAAGAAGTTAATGTGACACCATTATAGCACTCAGAACTCCATTTGGAATATCTCTCTTTATCTCACACAAGTATATCTTTTTGTCTCACATAAATGTCATTGCTGTTTTTTTAAATATCTCTTTTTTCTAACAAATTTAATTCTTATCTCACTCAAATATCTTTTATTCTACTCAAATATCTCTATTATCTCAAATATTTGCCTGATCTCATGCATTTATTTCCATTTTGTTACGTAACTACTTTTCTCATTTCACCAGGGTGAACATGGCGGTCCAGAATTCTCCGGAATTTGCTAAAGCTTTCTTATGCTCAGAAGGAGCGTCCATGAACCCAAAAAACAAGTGTGCGGCCTGGTAACCATTTTAATGGTCTAACAACTACCAAGATTCAAAATATGTCGCTAGAGCAGTGATGTGCAATTAATGGTGGTACGACCCCGTTTAGAATTCCGGAAGGTTATTAGGGGATCGGCCAAATTGTTGCAAAATGTTATCTTCTCCTCTAAGCATAATAAAGATTAAACTAGAAGTTGAAGATTATCTAAAAATTGCTATGTCGAAAATAAATTCAGAAATGAAGAAGAACACAGTTCAGTAGATTCAATCTCTAATTTTCCATTAGAACTCAAACATTTCATTTTTATAATTTTGTTTGTTGCTTCGCTTCAATATATCCTACATACTATTTTTGTTTAGATTAAACATACTTATTTCATTGCTAAATGTAACTAATATTGGTGAATGCAAAATAAATGTCATTTATTTTAATGTATATTGAAATATACGAGGGCAAGTAAGTAACAGGTCACAGATGGCTATTTTAAAAACACTAAATCAGATTAAAACTTGAAAACAATTTTTTATTGCACTTGCATTGTACCTTATTTCTCATCATAATTTCCACCAATACTGAGACACCTATCCCATCATTTTATCAGACCACCAAAACCTGCAACATACAAGTCTTTGATCTGCTGTCTCAGCCAAATCTACAACATACAAGTCTTTGATCTGCTGTCTCAGCCAAATCTACAACATACAAGTCTTTGATCTGCTGTCTCAGCCAAATCTACAACATACAAGTCTTTGATCTGCTGTCTCAGCCAAATCTACAACATACAAGTCTTTGATCTGCTGTCTCAGCCAAATCTACAACATACAAGTCTTTGATCTGCTGTCTCAGCCAAATCTACAACATACAAGTCTTTGATCTGCTGTCTCAGCCACAATTGCACTTCATTTTCAACCTCTTTGTCACTAGCAAAAAGTTTGGTTTTTAATGCTTAAAACAGGTGAAAATTGGTTGGGGCTGTAACGGGGAAGTTCAAGAAGTTGCCATCCTGGTTGGTTAATTTTCTTCTGGGTTAATCGCTTATGTGGTTATGCACCGTTTCACGCGACAAACATTTCTCACGGTAAACAGTATGCATTTCCTTAATGAATTTCCTTTGCAGAAAGTTCTTTTGGCGCCCAAAGAAATGCACAACGCGCTGTTCTTTGATTGTACATTCTGTGAGCACGGACACCATTTTGTATCTGAGCTGCACATGCGACACCTAACATCTGTTACCTAAAGTATTCATAAAGCTGGATGTTGCTGCCACCTAATGACACCTTTAGAAACTAGCAACCACAAAGCTGGATGTTGCTGCCACCTAATGACACCTTTAGAAACTACTAACTACATTTTTCAGCTATCCCATATCAGTGTGCAACCGACTTACTGACACAGCCTCATAATTTATTGTTGACCTTTATTTTGTTTACATGGTGGTGCAGAGATCTTCTAAATCAAATAATAGTTAAGTGGGGTCTCACCCACACCAAGATTTACCACACACCACTGCTCCAGAGCCACATAGAAATGTTGATAAAACACTACATCCAGCTTATAGCTGTTTAATAATTGCCAGATGATGTATTCTTCTTTTCCATAATCTAAGTCATTGGGGCATCATATCTCACTGTATTATGAACCGTCTGTTCCCAATTATGTTTGTCTGTCTGTCTGTCTGTTCGTCCAGTCAACAACCAATCCCCTACAAAGTTATTTAAAGTTGTCATTTTTGGCAGAAGGAGGAGAACCACTGAATCCTTAACAAGAGGTCTGTATTTGTGATGTGTTAAGACAGTTGTGTTGCCCAAACTTCTTCAAGTAGTCTCTTCCAATTTGCTTGGAACCTGGCAGTTCCAGTTTCCAAATTGCACCACCATGATGTGGGGATATCTTCTGACAACCCAGGCCATAGGAAAATTATTAAGACTAAATATCTCCAAAACAGAAACAATGATCATAGCAAAAGAAAAACACCAATTAAATGTGAGCTTAATGTCGAGGAAAAGATATTAAATGAATCCAAAAAATTCAGATACTCAGGAAACATAAAAAAATCATGAAAGTTGTATAACTGAAATGAAATACAGATTGGTACTAAATTTCAGAAAATAAGAAACATATAAAATATGAAGTCCTGGCAATGAATGTGAGAGACAGAGTCTTGCAGTGTTGTGTAGAACCAATACCTCCTAATGATACATTAACTCATTCCCTCCCAAATATTTTGGACCTCTGGACACAATTTTTTTCTTATGTAAAACTGAAACACAGCATCACTTAGTTGCGATCTATTTGTCTTCAATAAATGTTCACTGAAACAACACATATTATATTCCAAACTGTTCACAATTGAGGCTAGAATATAATTGAATACACATATTTTACAAATGGAGGTGTAAATGTGTGTTTGATGTATTAAAGTTGCATAATCGTTTGTTATTTTTTAAAATTATGAACAAAAATGTTACATACATCAATACATTATTCAGCTCTAAACCAATATACAAATAACATAATAAATTTATATTGACGGTAATCCTCAAAGGACGATGTTCTGAAAGTTGCACCTAATTTGGCGCAGTTGTTTTCACAGTATTTATATTTTACTGAAGGCACGTGAAGTTGAAAACATGCTAAAAAATAAAAGCCCCGATCAACATCAGTGTGAGTGTTTACAATTTACGCGCGCACGGAAAGAATGTTCCTGCTGTATTCAAAATATATATACACTCATTTATATTATACACACTAGAATGATTGTGCAGGATCTTGAACCTTAACTGAATTTGTGAACTGTTATTACCATTGCTTGAGACAAAAGAGGGCGCCTACCCTTCGTCACTAGATTTAGTTTTACTTTCATCGCTCGACTTAGAACTAAGACTAGATAAATAAATTGAAACAGCACTACCATAACGATCGATATCTTCATCATCACTACCATTACCATTCTTCACCATTAGAATGGGAAAACATGTGATTTTGTGAACACAGTAGCAAAAGCCGAAACATCGGCTTCTGGGTTTTTCTAGAAAAAACCAGAAGCCAATGTATCAGCTCGTGGGAGTGAATGAGTTAACAGAGAAACCACTGGCAGCAACTATATGAAGGTGTATTACAAGAAAGCAATATTATACAATCACTGCTAATAAAAATAACAAGACATAATGTTAATTGGACACATACTCAGTAACAAGTGGGTGGGAAAAAGTTTTGCATTGGAATTTTGCGTCAGTGCAATTATTATCACATAATGAAATTTATGTGAAATAGGAATATATATAAAAGTAAAATCCAATAATATTTCATTACTAGGGTCTTTGTTTCGGTTCAATACTAATTTATTATCTCGCATATGTTGCATTATCTTATCAATATCATTACTACTTTCACTTTGACCAATGTCACTGTTTCAGAATCAAAATCTTGTATTCAATATTCACATCTAATTCTGACTAATTCAGATGCTATCACCACCTTCCTTATCAACTAAGTCATCCTTTGTCTTTAAAAAAAGGTTCTTGCAAAATATGTTAATATTCACTGCTTCTCCTATAATGTCATGGGGGGGGGGGGGGGGGGGGGGGGGGGGGGCTATTTAGCCATCTTGTGACATAGAGCAAATTTGTGACAGTTTATTGTTAACAAACTTGTCACAGTTTAAATGTTCACATTGCCAACTTTAACAAACTTCTTATAGATTATTCACGTAACAAAATTTTGCAAGTTTGTCACATCTTATTATATTTTGCAAACTTGTCTCCGTTTTTTTCATGTCATAACATTTAGCAAACATGTCACAGCTTATTTAGCATACTTATTTCATTTAGAACATTCTTGATATTTAACAAATTTGTCAGTTTATTTATGTCACATTTAGCAAAATTGTCAGTTTATTCACTTAGAAAATTGTACAAACATGACAATTATTCATGTCACATTTTTCCATATTTGTTACAGCTATTTCAAGTCATATTTAGTTAACTTGCTCAAATTAATATTATGATGTCAAGTTTAGCAACATGATCAGTTTATTCATGTCACATTTAGCAGTATTGTCATGATTTATCCATGTCATCACATTGAGCAAACGTCAGTTTATTCATGTCACATTTAGAAATCTTATCATTTTTAGCAAAGTTGCTGCAGTTTCTAGCGTAATCCCATTTAGGAAACTTGTCATAGCTTATTCATATCACAATTTATTAGTTTGTTAACTCATGTACATGTTTCTGCCTAGCCTCCTCCTGGCAAAAGTTAGCACCATGAATGTTGCAGTCTACTCTATCCTGTTTGCCTGTCTGTGTGTGTGTTATCACAATGCCAATTTAGTTGAGACTAGTTTGTGGGCAATTGTGATCATGTCATCAAATGTCATGCTTCCATGGATAATAAATAGATGCTATATTTACAAACGCTTTCATTTCTTTACAGCAGCTATGTTGTATAAGACTTCTGTCTTTGCTTTTCTCATCACATTTCATCTGTTCACTTATATAGTTGGATGAAATTTTGACAACCAACAACACCACCCAAAGTATCGTGGAGTGGCATTGTTGGTTATCAAAATTTGTTGGTCAATGAAAATTGGAAACTAATGTTCAGTCAGGCAAAACATACAGACCAGACTATGTTAGTCAGGTGAAACATGCTGATCAAGATTTCCACTCACGTCCAAGCAGTTCTTTCTTTAAGCGGGCTGTTTCATGGCAGTCTGGCTAACGAGGTGAATATCAGCACCATGATCTCCATAATGGTGAGGCTTACCGAGGAGCGTCACATTTGGCTACAGCCAGGAGGACCCCACTTCATATAATCAAGACGCCTTGGGATGTGAGGAGAGCCATTATAACTAGAGAAAGTCATCTTGAGTATCTATCTCAAGTACGAGTGGCATTAAAAACACATATCATATAGCTAAATACCATGAGGTGGTGTAATTTTCTTGCAGTATGCATACGTTTTAACTTTGTATGTATTACCAGTAATTTGTACAGGCTTTTATTTCCTCTGTTGCACGAGCAGTACACAATATTATATATGTTTTTTTTGTAACTCCTCCGTTGTACAGGCAGTACAACGCCTGAAAAAATATTGAACAAGATCATATTAAAGAGATTGAAAGAGACCATAGATAAAATGTTAAGGGACGAACAATCGGTCTTTCTGCAAAATTGATCCTGTGGATAATTGTTTAACAGAAGTGGCGATTATTGGAACATCACTATATTTCAGACTCACTGATTATGAAAAGACATTTGACAGGGAATCACTCTGAAAGTTGCTCAGGTACTAGATTCCAACCTGAAGTTCACTAACGTAATTAAGTAAGAATATGAATAGTAGTACATGATGGAGAGTTTTCAGAGCCCTTAGGGATAGGAACTGATGTGCAACAAGGATGGCTCATCACTATTTCTCTTTCTGTTAGCTTTCTGCTGGAATTCCTAAGACAAGTGGAGGTAGATCCAAACACTCATGAAGACGAGAGCTTGAGACAAACATAAAGGGAAGACGAGGACAGCTGGAAAAGGATGGCACAGAACTTATTGGCTAGCGATAATAAATAGCATAATTAGTATGGCTGCTAAGACCAGACGAAATGCTTCGAAGAAACCCCAGGTCAGATTGCGTGATTTGTGTGGCGGCAATGTTTGTAATAGTGTAGGATTAGATTCAATGTTGGAAGATGAAGGAAAAGTTATATGTAGGGTATGTAGAGTCGAAGAGAGGCAGGCTCAAATGGAGTGCAATTTAAGGAAAAATAAGAAGAGATTGGAGGAGATAGAAAAGAGGCAGATGAAAATAGAAGGGAAACAAGAGAACATTTTAAAGAAGCTGCAGTCAAGTTATAGTCAAGGTGATAAAATTAAACCACTTTCAGCTAGATATGGGTTGGAGAAGGTAATAGGAATTGGAAGTAAGGGAGATTTTAGTGAGGAAACAGTTCATAGGGCAGAGAAGTATGCAAATATAGGTGAGGGTTCAGTAATGGTAGGAGATTCAATGGTATTGGAGGTTGGCATACATTTGTCTAAACAACACAACATGTTTGAAAAAATGGATAATGGAGGAGCAAAAATTGAGGACATAGAGGGGAAAATAAAGAGGAAAGATAACAGAACAAACAGTCATGTTGTGGTATTGGTAGGAACTAATAATGTAAAGAGAGATGGTACCAAAATAATTATGAATAAATACAAAAGTCTTATGGGAACACTTAAGGAAAAAAAAGTTCAGAAAGGTCACAATGATGGGCATTTTTGATAGAGCAGATGGGTCAGACTATCTAGAAAGTAAGATAATAGGTATCAACCTTAGGTTACAGGTGATGTGTGCGGACATAGGAATGGAATTTATTGATGTGAAAGTAGACACAAGTAAAATTAGAGAGGTTTACATCTAAATGAGATAGGACAGCATGTTGTAGCAAAGTATATGTTTAATCAGTGTTTTAGAAATTTAAACTAGTAAGGCCTATGAAATATGAGACTAAAGATAGGCCTACAATAGAGTGATATAGAGGATGTAATCAAAGGGGAGAGATGGGGGTCAGGGAAGTGTGAAATAAGTAGTAGAAAAGCAAAAATTAAAATGATAAAGCAAAAGCAAAAAGTGGAAAAACAACAAAATTACATGTGAGAAGCATATTAAATAAAAGAGAAGAATTGGAACTGTATGTAGAAGAAGAAAAACCAGATATAATAGGGTTAACAGAATCATGGACATATGAGGACATTGCAGATAGTGAACTTGAAATAGAGGGATATACAATGTTAAGGAAAGATAGGGTAGTTGGAGACAAGGCTAAGGTAGGTGGCGTTTTTATTATACTGTATAAATTCTGTTAATATAACAATCAAAGATGATTTATTATGTGGTTAAAAAATTATAGTGTATGGGGAGAAATATAAGTGGAGGTAAAAAAAACTGATTGGAGTATGCTATAGATAGATGTCAATCAAGTCAAAAAGAGGAAGACAAGGAGCTGAACAGTAGCATAGCAAAGGCAAGTGAAGGGAAATTATTATTAATGTAGAAGCAGCCACCAGAGGCAAAAACACACTCAATTTAGTTTTTACCACAGAGGAAAATATGATTGAAAACATTACCGTTGGGAAACTGTTTGGCTCAAGTGACCATCAAATCATCCGTTGGGATCTGATTGCAGGGAAAGAAATAAACATAATTACAGAATGGGAGAGAACAATATTAGAAAGAAAGATAAGGAAAGAAACCTAATGGTTTTAATAGATCATACAGGTAAGGTGAGTGAGCAAGTTCAGGTAGCTGTGAAAAAGGCAAATGCAATGTTAGGTATGATAAAAATAAATATTAAACATAGGAGCAAGGAAGTGATAGTCAAACTGTATAAAGCATTAGACCTAGATTGGAGTACTGTTTACAGGTGTAGAGTCCTTATCATAGAGGGGATATAAACATGCTGAAAAGAATACAAAAAAGAGCGACAAAGCTGATAGTGGGATTCCAGAATTACAGTTATGAGGAAAGACTCAGAAAAACCGCCCTACAGTGTCTAGAAGAGAAAAGAATTCAAGGTGACTTAATACAGCTTTAAAAGATGATCAGAGGAATCGATAAATTAGACTTTAACAAGTTTTTTTAAATACTGCCACTCACAAGAACAAGAGGGCATAGCTACAAATTAACTAAAGAGAGGTCCAGATTAGATATTAGGAAATAATTTTTTAGTCAGAGAGTGGTGAAGCTTGGAATGCATTGCCAGCGTAGGTAGTGGAGGCAGAGACAGTTAATGCATTTAAGAATAAATTGGATGCGCATAGCTTTTAGAGCAAGGTAATGTAAATTAAACTGGTTGTATACAGACTCTGCAGAGTCTTCTAAACCAGTATAAAGACCTTAAGTTAAGAGGTTAAGTTAACAGGGAGACTGTATTGAAGACCTATACGCCACAAAGAACTGAAGGATTTTGAATGACAGGCGGGATCAAGATGCTGAGCAGCGCATGAGCTGCAGTGGTCAGCGACCCATAGCTGACTGCTAGCGTCAGGGCCAGCGAACCATAGCTGCCAAGACCCTTCTACACCTCCACGCGGTGATCCTGGATAACAGGCTGCAGCAGGGCAGACTGGCTAAGGAGAAGGGATCGAAGAGGGAATGCTAACCCGGTACTCAAAAAATACTTGCTGAAGTCGGATGTGTTGGACCGAAAGGTGCAAATATCGCAGCCAAGCTGTAAACTACGACACAACGCATTCCGTTCTCTGGACTAGATTCTGCTACTTACCCATTCGGGGTTTAGTAGTGGGAGATTGAGAACGAACGAAGAAGAAGAAGAATGACAGGCAAACTATGGAAGCTAGTCAGAGCCATGAATGACGAAACCCCTTCAAACAAAACAAATTAGCATCAAGCAGGGCGAAAACTTGCTCACTGGAAAAAAAGCTGCAAACGCTTTTGTCGAACACTATGCCAGAGCAAACCACATCGAGGTCCCTGCAGATTGGCATACAGACATTAGTGAAGAGCAAAAGGGGCACGACAATATCAATATGGCACCAGAAGAGCATATGATGGCCAAATAAACAATGAGTGAAATGGAAGAAGCTATGAGAACATTAAAGAAAAGGAAATCTCCCGGAAAAGACGGGATAACAAACGAAATGCTGATGGGGCTGGGCCAAACAGCGAAAAGGAAACCTCTATCAGTCCTGAACCAAAGCTGGAAAAGGGGTTTTGTACCCCAGGCATGGAAAGACGCAGTACTTGTACCAGTACCAAAGAAAGGAAAAGACAAAACAGATCCAAAGGGATACAGGCCTATCAGCCTACTGAGCTGTGTCGGCAAACTGATGGAACGTATGATAAACACCAGACTCATGTGGCATCTGGAAGAAAAACGAATACTAATTCCACAGCAAGCCGGCTTTAGACAGCACAGATCCACTGAGCACCAGGTCATCCTCATAGCCCAGGAAATAGAAGATGCCTACCAGGCACAGAAACACACAGTAGCGGTTTGGGTGGACCTGGAAAAGGCATTTGACAAAGTCTGGAAAGACGGACTTAGAATCAAGCTAAGGAGAAGTGAAGTTTGTGGGAGAATGTACAAGTGGATCAACCACTACCTCAAAAAAAGAACGGCTAGAGTCCAAGTTCAAGGGCAGATGAGCAAAAAGGTGACACTCGAGCAGGGAGTACCCCAAGGGGGAGTACTGTCACCCACACTCTTTCTGGTGTATATAAACGACATTACAGAGAATATACCAAGAAGAGTCCAAAGCTCAATGTTTGCAGACGATCTGGCTATGTGGACCTCTGAAAAGAATCTCACCATAGCAAGAAATCGGATGCAGCAGGCCCTAACATCGCTGGAAGAGTGGGCGAACTCATGGCTGGTCAAAATAAACGAGGAGAAAACCACATGTACAATATTCTCGCTTTCAATCAAACCCCAAAACACCAAATTAAGTCTAAATGGCAAATTCCTGCAGCCAAACGACAACCCAAACTATCTGAGAGTCACATTTGATCGGCGCATGACATGGAAAAGGCAGATCGAGAGAAACCGAATGAGAGCCAGAGAAAGAATGGCAATCATGAGGAAACTTGCTGGCACAAGTATACTAAAGAAACTGTACACTGGAAGAGTGAGACCAGTTCTCGAGTATGGCATCGCGGCATGGACAACAGCAGCAAAGGCGAACTTCGATAAAGTTAGCAAACTTCAAAACCAAGCCATGAGAGTTATAACAGGAGGCATGAAGTCAACGCCAATTGTAGAACTTGAAAAGATTACAAAACTGCAATCCATGACCGACAGAAGAGACTGCAGAGCCCAGCTGCAGTCAGAGAAACTCCGAAGACTGACTGACCATCCAATGCACCAGAGACTAAACAATTTGGGAAATGGGAAACTAAAGCGGAGAAACTTTGCAGAAATAGCCAAAGCAAAGATGCACGAAGATCCCATAAACGCACTAACAACACCAAAGCCCATCACTACTGTACGAAAACCTACCTGGAGGCAGGATATATTTCCAGAGGTGGTAGAAAATATACCAGGTATCGGAAACAAAAACTGCCAGACTGAAAAAGAAAGGAGAGATACTACCCTAAGCTTTATATCGAAAAAGTACCCAAGCTTGGACTGGACCCATGCATACACCGACGGTTCTGTAACAAACACTACACAGAACGGAGGGGCAGGAGCATTCCTGAACCTACCAAATGGCAGACAAATAACACTGTCATTCGCTACTGGTAAGTACACAAGCAATTTCAGAGCGGAGGCAGAGGCACTGAGGGCGGCAGTGGAAGAAATGGTGACACATAAAGAAAATGAAAGCCATACAGTCCTGCTTACAGATGCTCTGGCCGTAGTCACAGCGCTAAAAAGCCAGAAAAACACTGAGCTTAATGACTTAAGAGCAGCACTCTGCAAACTGTGCCAGCAGTCCGCACTAAAAAGGGTAGTGGTACAGTGGGTCCCATCACACTGCAACATCCAAGGCAACGAGGAGGCAGACAGACTGGCAAAAGAAGGTGCAAGACTACCACAAACAGATACTAGTATGACGTACGAAGAGTCAAAACGGCTAATTAAAGCCAGACACTTGACCAAATGAGAAACTGAACATACCGGCTACACCAAAAACGATGCCTATTACCAGTTGAACAGAAGAGAGCAGGTCGTTGTCTTCAGACTTCGCACTGGCCACAATAGACTGAGGTACCACCTATTCAACAAATTGAAGATAGGTGGTACCGACGAATGCCCGTGTGGCACCGGGAAAATGACCGCTGAGCATCTGCTGCAGAACTGCCCGACATACGAGGATCAGAGAGAGCAGATGTGGCCATCACCAGTGGAACCACAAGACAAGCTCTATGGCAGTGTCAACAGCCTCAGGATGACCGCCGCTTTTTTCGAAAAAATAATGGTTACTGTCTGACTGCGTACGATGAAGAAGAAGAAGAATGACAGGCAGTATGTAATCCTTTACAAGTCACAGATCACTAACCTCATCTCCAGTTATATCTCACACTGATAAATCAGCTGTTTTACCAAGTCTGGTATGCTAAATATTGATTGACTGGTCAAATGTAGATAGTTACATAAATGAGTTTTTTGGGGGGTTCTTGTTCAACTAGAGCTGCTGAGCTGTTTTGTTTCATATCCAATTTCCACTTTCCTTATCATCGTAGATATGAAGTTCCCTTGTAGCTTTCCTTACCTTCCGCAACTTTTTAAGTTGAATTCATAAGCGTCATTCCTCCTCCTGTACATCTAATTCTATCTTGACTAGCAACAATTAGCAAGACCTTTCTTGCTTTAAGCTCGGGGGAAGAGAATAGCTGGTACAATTTACAGTCTCCCGATCATTGGAGAGGGGAGGTGGCATCCATATGTACAGGGATAAATTACTATGCTCTGGTTCTGGACTTTACCACAGAATCGTTACATCTGGCACACAGCCACCTCCCTTCTTGACTCTCCAAAAGAATCTACTCATCCTACACAGCCACCTCCCTTCTGGGTTCCTCCCAAGGAGTTGGTTTTATTCTTGTCCCTTTTTCCACACCTGATGAAGCATAAAGCCACAACTACAGCTGGCCCCTTTGCTGGATGTCTGTGACCAAGTAGTCTGTACACTCTTGTAGTGGTGTTTCCTGTAGCAATTTGTTTAAATAATAAGGTTGCTGAATTCATGCACAACACTATTCAGCCACCTTTTATGACATGCTTGGGCTGCAGTGGCCCTATTCTATGTTGACCCAGATCCTCATGGGTTACTTCCACTCTTAACAAACAAATAAATATCAGCTGTGCCATTTACTCAAACAGGCAGGCCATAAGATTATTTTTCAAAACACTTGTACAACAAACAACACACAGAAAAATCAAAGTTGCAATGTAGGAAAACTATAAATTTATTGCCCCTTTGGAAACTGTAATAATTGTTACGCCAAAATGAAATAAATATGGAAAAACTACTATTATAGCATCAAAAATGCAAATTGCAGCCATTAATGGTGGAATTTCACCTATCAAGCTACTTATTAATTTTAAGATGTTATCAATCTTATGTTGTTGAGATATTAGTGAGAAATTTTTATCACATAAAAAAAATTATACGAAAAAATTATTAATGGTAGAAAATGGCGAGACTGCTGTCAAACTGGATAACAATCATGACAAAAAGAAAAAAGCATGTTTAAAATATAGTTTTATATGGGTTTGAAGGGATGTTCTAGAAACCATATTAAATATAGCAATACCTTTCCCTTTTATCTGGTTAGGGTAAGAGCATGGACGAAAATCACAAATTGATGAATATCAAAGCACAGTCTATACTTAGCTTGCAAATGCATTTTGGCTGCAGAGAAACAGAAATATCCAAATAACACTTGTGAAAGTATACAAATCGTAAATAAACATAAATAACACTTGCAAAAGAATGCAAATCGTAAATAAACATTAATAACACTTTTGAAAGTATGCAAATCCTAAATAAACATAAATAACTAAAAAACACTTGTGAAAGTATGCAAATCCTAAATAAACAGAAATAACATTTGTGAAAGTATGAAAATCCTAAATAAACAGAAATAACACTTGTGAAAGTATGCAAATCCTAAATAAACAGAAATAACATTTGTGAAAGTATGCAAATCCTAAATAAACAGAAATAACTAAATAACACTTGTGAAAGTATGCAAATCCTAAATAAACAGAAATACAAGAAACAGAACAACACTACTTTATTCTTAAGAATTGTACTAACTGTTGTGAGAGCTAGCTTGCAGCCAATATCAACAAGAGACATGCCTCGTTCAATAACTTTAAGTCAAGATTCTATTGCAAGATGAGAACCTTATTAGTTCTTCTAGCTTTATCATCTCATTTAGAGCCAATTTTAAATTAATTAAAGCATACAAATAAGTGCAGTGTTAATAATATTAAAATAAGGTGAGGCTGCAGCAACTCTGTGGATGTATATAATTGGAAAAAAACAAATGAAAAAAAATGATCAAAGTTGTTTAAAGTTAAATTTAATCAAAATTTTTTAATGGGTATGGTCAGATACCGCACCAAGACGAGAACACAAACAAAACCTACGTTACGACCAATAGGCCTTCATCACGGACAACAAATAACAACAATACTGAACTAACAAATCAACATAAAAGGAAAAAATTGTCTACTTATCTGATAGTAGACCCAGTCTGTCTAAGCGACTGGTTGGGTCGGATGCTTGACTGAAAATGAAGGGAAGCGGTCAAATAACGTGGCCAGGAAAGCGTAAGAAGTGAGGGAGAATGCACCGATAAGCCAATATGGTTTTCCTTTGCCTAATGAAATTTAGCTTACCTATACTACGAATCTAAAATTAAGCTATGGATGTAAATACAATGTTAAACTATGTATAATATTATATTATATATATAAATATATATATATATATATATATGTGTTACCGAAACCTAAACAGATATAGAAATATAGAATTGGGTTGGAAGCTACCCGACTTCAGAATGTGGAGTCTTTCACATACCTTGGCAGCAATATAGACACTGTAGGTGGTATAGAAAACTATGTTCAGTTAAGAATTCAGAAGATGAGAAGAACTTTCATTGCATTGAGGAATGTATGGAAGTCAAAATAAATTAAAACCAACACCAAAATAATAATGTTCAACTCCAATGTAAAATCCGTTCTATTATATGGCTCTGAAACACAGAGGACAACACAGGACCTTATGAAAAAAGGTACAGACTTTCATAAATGGTTGGCTGTGCAAAATGCAAGGGTGGAAATGGAATGACAAATTCCAACTTGGAACTGATGGGGAAAACGGGACAAATACCATTGGAGCATGAAATACAGAGGACGTGATGGTAATAGATAGGCCACACATTACGGAAACCAGTGGATAACATGACCAGACAAGCTCTGTTCTGGAATCCACAGGACAAGAGAACTTAACTTAACGTCTTTATACTGTATAGAAAACTCTGCAGAGTCTGTATACAACCAGTTTCATTTATATTACTTTGCTCTAAAAGCTATGCGCATCCAATTTATTCTTAAATGCATTAAATGTCCCTGCTTCAACTACATGCTGTGGCAATGCATTCCAAGCATTCACCACTCTCTGCCTAAAAAAATATTTCCTAAAATCTAATCGGGACATCTCTTTAGTTAATTTGTAGCTATGCCCTCTTGTTCTTGTGGGTGACTGTATTTAAAAAAACTTGTTATAGTCTAATTTATCGATTCCTCTGATCATCTTATAAATCTGTATTGTCACCTCGAATTCTTCTCTCTTTTAGACACTAAAGGGCGGTTTTTAGGAGTCTTTCCTCATAACTGTAATTCTGGAATCCCACTATCAGCTTTGTCGCTCTTTTTTGTATTCTTTCCAGAAGTCGAGGAATACTCAGACACCCATGGAAGAGGGAACTGGAAGCAAATGTAAAAGCAGCAAACACAAGGTGGACAGAATTGGCTTAGAGGGCTCATGATAGGAAGATTTGGCAAGTATTTGTCGAGAACCTATGCTCCACAGGGAGCTGACAGGTTTTTTATTGATTGGTTTTATTTATATATATATATATAAATATATATATACAAATACGAAGACAACTGAAGGACTGGGTGTGAATGTCTATGGAAGGACACGGGCTTACGTTGAGAAGCACATGGGCCTTCATGACTCAGAGGGGTGGGTGAACAATCAAGGAGGAGTCTGGTGTTTTTGCAGTGACCACAAGCAGTCTGACCAAGGAGATCATGGCTGTTACGAAGGCGATGGTCTGGCTTGAAACAATAATCAATAACTAATTAACTAACCAACTAACTAACTAACGAGCTTACTACAGATTTTCCGCAGTTAGGTCAGGAGCATATTGTTACAACAAAATTCCTCAAAAAACAAACCACATATTTCTGTAAACAGTTACTAACATTTCTATGTTTAATGTAACTGTTATTAATGACTAACATTATTCAAGTAGGACCTGGCTAGATAAGATTAGGACCACTGTAATCATCTAAGCATGTCACAAATGGTGATTAATGAATCTGTATGCACCGTACTAGCAACATCATCATGTAAAACCATTGGTATTTAAACCGAAACACAAAATGCTAGCATGCAGACTTCATGTAAAGAGGACTTGTGATGTGGTGGCCCTATGCTTCATTTGGAACGAAAAGACAAATAATCATCAATTATTAACGTGACATAAGTAGAATACATACACTCAATCATCATCATCAGGTCATTCTGTCCTAGGACTGGTGTAGCAGATCCCACTGTTTGCACTAGGGTTATTCTAACTAGAATGTTACCACACTCATCCACATCATTCATGACCACACTCATCCACATCATCCATGACCACACACAGCAAATGATATAGCACACAGCAGGTGGCATATTTATTATATAATACTCATACAACACTATCAAAGTGAGTGCAATGAAATTACACACAATACAAGAAATATCATGTTAACTAATTATATACACGGGAGTTATAAGTATAAACTATTGATGTTGCTCCCACTAATCAAACCCAGTTCTTGCCACACACACCCCTCCCCTTATCTGCATCCTTAACACACTCTCAAAAACTCTTCCTCACTCAGATCCCCTCATGCGGGTGATCTGGACATAACGCATTCAATATATTCTACGTATACTCACATATGATCTCTCAACTCAGTCGATCTGCGTATACACACACTCTGAAACATACATCGTTCCCTCGGTGTCTACACACACCACACACACATCTAGATCTCTCCTAGACACAGCTGTACACTCGCACAACTCTAGAACATACCTCGTTCCCTCGGTTTCTACACACACCACACACACATCTAGATCTCACCTAGTCGATCTACACACTCGCTTAACTCGTCAGGACATACCTCGTTCACAAGCTGTCCTACGTACAACACACATTCAGATTACCTCTAGATACATGACGCCCAACACACACATATTTGAGCGATTGGCCCAGACTCAATGGCATATGCTGTTTGGGCAATCCTGTTCTATCTATTACATTCGTACAACAGTCTATCAATTGCTCCTCTATCAAATCGGTGAGCTAAACAGACTCCTATCTAAATTCTCAGTCTCTCGCTCACATTCGCTGGCCAGTCTGCTTGAGCTAAACTTTGTCTAGTATTTTATAGTCTCAAGCAGTATCAGAGCTATCCAATGGATCTCTGGGGGATGGCTCTATTCAGTCGTTATTGGAACGAATTACTCTGAACACCTGTCACTCAAATATCGCAGCAAGCTCTGCTGCCCTCTTGTCTGTCACTCATCCCCCACTACCCAAATCGGAACGCCAGTGGTCAGTTCCTAGTCTACCTGTACACATTCTTTCCCCCACCCCGTTTTCCTTTGTTGAGACGGTGAGTGACCTTGACGTAGTGTCCAAACAGAGAGTGACCTTGGCACACATTCAGGTACCTTTGTTCTCAAGAGTTGCCAACCACATCACCCCTGCCCTAAACGCTCATGCTCTGGCTGGAACTGTTACACTGGTCAACAAGCTCATGGATTTTGTCCTTCATTTATGCCTATCCTCTGCAGCCGTCTTCAGCTCAGCATATATCATCACAGCCATATCTCCGCAAGTTTAAGACAAAAAGATATTTCTAGGTATTTTCCTCCCTCTCCTTCCCTTCATATCCCCCAAGACCCTTTTGATTGGTCCTGTTTACAGATGCCCTCGTCGTGGTTACAGCACTAAAACGCCAGAAAAATACTGAACTTAATGATTTAAGAACAGTACTGTCAACTATGCCAGCAGTCCACACCAAAAAGAGTAGTGGTACAGTGGGTCCCATCCCACTGTAACATCCAAGGCAACGAGGAGGCAGACAGACTGGCAAAAGAAGGTGCAAGACTACCACAACCAGATCCTAGTGTGACCTACGAAGAGTCCAAAAGGTTTATTAGCGCCAGATACATGGCCAAATGGGAAACAGAACATACTGGATACAAAAAAGGATGTCTACTACCGGCTGAACAGAAGAGAGCAGGTCGTGGTCTTCAGACTCCGCACAGGCCACAACAGACTGAGATACCACCTATTCAATAAACTGAAGATAGGTGGCACTGACGAATGCACCTGTGGTACAGGGAAAATGACCGCTGAACATCTGCTGCAAAATTGCCCGACATACGAGGACCAGAGAAAGCACATGTGGCCATCAACAGTGGCAACACTAGACAAGCTCTATGGCAGTGTCGACAGCCTCAGGATGACAGCTGCTTTCTTCGAACAAATTCAAGTTGACGTCTGACAGCGTACGAAGAAAAAGAAGATTGGTCCCTCTCTCCGCAGATTATGTCCCAACCAGCCAAGTCGATTTCTTTTTATCTCCTATATCAACTTTCTGTCTTCTCCCATCTCCGCCAATACCTTTTCATTTCTTCTTCTTCTTCTTCTGCGTACACAGTCAGACAGTAACCATTATTTTTTCGAGAAAAGCGGCGGTCATCCTGAGACTCTCGCCACTGCCATAGAGCTTGTCTTGCAGTTCCACTGGTAATGGCCACATCTGCTCTCTCTGATCCTCGTATGTCGGGCAGTTCTGCAGCAGATGTTCAGTAGTCATTTTACCAGTACCGCACGGGCATTCGTCGGTACACCCTATATTCAATTTGTTGAATAGGTGGTACCTCAGTCTGTTGTGGCCAGTGCGAAGTCTGAAGACTACTACCTGCTCTCTTCGGTTCAACTGGTAATAGGCATCGTTTTTGGTGTAACCAGTATGTTCGGTTTCCCATTTGGTCATGTATCTGGCTTTGATAAGCCGTTTTGACTCTTCGTACGTCATACTGGTATCTGTTTGTGGTAGTCTTGCGCCTTCTTTTGCCAGTCTATCTGCCTCCTCGTTGCCTTGGATGTTGCAGTGTGACGGGACCCACTGTACCATTACCCTTTTTGGTGCGGACTGCTGGCACAGTTTGCAGAGTGCTGCTCTTAAGTCATTAAGCTCAGTGTTTTTCTGGCTTTTTAGCGCTGTGACTACGGCCAGAGCATCTGTCAGCAGGACTATATGGCTCTCATTTTCACTGTGTGTCACCATTTCTTCCACTGCCGCCCTCAGTGCCTCTGCCTCCGCTCTGAAATTGCTTGTGTACTTACCAGTAGCGAATGACAGTGTTATTATTCTGCCATTTGGTAGGTTCAGGAATGCTCCTGCCCCTCCGTTCTGTGTAGTGTTTGTTACAGAACCGTCGGTGTATGCATGGGTCCAGTCCATGCTTGGGTAGCTTTTCGCTATGAAGCTTAGGGTAGTGTCTCTCCTTTCTTTTTCAGTCTGGCAGTTTTTGTTTGCAATACCTGGTATATTTTCTACCACCTCTGGAAATATATCCTGCCTCCAGGTAGGTTTTCGTACAGTGGTGATGGGTTTTGGTGTTGTTAGTGCGTTTATGGGATCTACGTGCATCTTTGCTTTGGCTATTTCTGCAAAGTTTCTCCGCTTTAGTTTCCCATTTCCCAAATTGTTTAGTCTCTGGTACATTGGGTGGTCCGTCAGTCTTCGGAGTTTCTCTGACTGCAGCTGGGCTCTGCAGTCTCTTCTATCGGTCATGGATTGCAGTTTTGTAATCTTTTCAAGTTCTACAATTGGCGTTGACTTCATGCCACCTGTTATAATTCTCATGGCTTGGTTTTGAAGTTTGTTAACTTTATCGAAGTTCGCCTTCGCTGCTGTTGTCCATGCCGCAATGCCATACTCGAGAACTGGTCTCACTCTTCCAGTGTACAGTTTCTTTAGTATGCCTTCGTCTGCTCCCCAGCTTGTGCCAGCAAGTTTCCTCATGATTGCCATTCTTTCTCTGGCTTTCATTCGGTTTCTCTCAATCTGACTTTTCCATGTCATGCGCCGGTCAAATGTGACTCCCAGATAGGTTGGGTTGTCGTTTGGCTGCAGGATTTTGCCATTTAGAGTTAATTTGGTACTTTGGGGTTTTAATGAAAGCGAGAATATTGTGCACGTGGTTTTCTCCTCGTTTATTTTGACCAGCCATGAGTTCGCCCACTCTTCCAGCGATGTTAAGGCCGTCTGCATCCGATTTCTTGCTATGGTGAGATTCTTTTCAGAGGTCCACATAGCCAGATCGTCTGCAAACATTGAGCTATGGACTCTTCTTGGTATATTCTCTGTGATATCGTTTATATATACCAAGAAGAGTGTGGGTGACAGTACTCCCCCTTGGGGTACTCCCTGCTCGAGTGTCACCTTTTTGCTCATCTGCCCTTGTACTTGGACTCTGGCCGTTCTTTGTTTGAGGTAGTGGTTGATCCACTTGTACATTTTCCCACAAACATCACTTCTTCTTAGCTTGACTCCAAGTCCATCTTTCCAGACTTTGTCAAATGCCTTTTCCAGATCCACCCAAACAGCTACTGTGTGTTTCTGTGCCTGGTAGGCATCTTCTATCTCCTGGGCTATGAGGATGACCTGGTCCTCAGTGGATCTGTGCCTTTTCATTTGATTTCTTCTAGGTCCAGCTCACTCTTTCCATCTTTTGGTAACACCACATCTCAAAAGCCTCCAAGTATTTTTCCTCTCTTTTATTTATAGTCCATGTTTCAGAGCCATACATTGCCACAGTCCAAACATATGTGTATAAGATTCTTTTCTTTAGAGACATACTAATGTTATTTTTTATGTAAGGATTCTTTCAATCATTCAATCAAAACCTTTCCAACTTCACCCCGTATAGAGCACAAGTCTTCAACAAATAAACACTAAGTCTCCCTGTCCTGGAACATCTGCGCCAGCTCAATCCACATCTACCCAATCTCAAGCTCTCTATCCCAAATGAGTTGGCAAGTCTCTACTTCTTTTGTCTATCCAGTTATTTTTCTTCTTCTTTTCATCCTCAGATCAAGGTCCTAGTTTTTTTAAATGCAGGCCACCGGTGTTGATAAATAATGGTAATAGTTATCCATCGCAAGTGAAGATGGCGACAGCATCAGGCTTGTACTGCGAGATGTGATATCATATGTGTAAAGTTCAATCCTGACATGGCAGACTCTGCCGCACCCCGGCCACAAATGTGAAAAGTAGGCTCTGACGTCTTCATGCATTCTGTTCTTTCGGGCAGCTCGCTTTCTTTGGGCCACGGTGATGATATTTCGCTCTGCAATCTGAGCACCTTGAGTGATGCTAGTACACCAAGTGGAATGGTTGTGCAAGCATATCCCAGGCGGTGACATCAATGTTCAAGCCTTTTGGATACACTTCTAAGGAGTCTCTGTAGCGTTTTTCTTCTGTCCCCCTAATGAGCGTCTGCTTGTTTTGAGCTCACCATATAGCAATTGTTTGAGAAGATGCTCATCAGGCACGCGACATGTACCGTCCATCTTATATGGGCTCTTAGAATGTAGAAGAGTATGGATAGTCAACATGTTTGTCTTGCCAAGAATTTCAGAGTACTTTGTCTTGCCACCTGTTCCTGGGCACCTTACGTAGACAAGATATGTGAAAACGATTTAACTGTCTGGCATGTCTGCTGTACACTGTAAGACTGTTTTATCTCTGCACAGCTTTTGTCTCTCACCTGTTTCGCGAGGCTAGTATTCTTCTCTTTCTTACTGAATACGTTCCACTGTCATGGTATGCTCCTCAAGCGCACACCTGTTATCTGTCCCAATCCTCATTTTGTTGTAAAGATAACCTCTGAATCTATTTTGGGGTCAAAGATGCAGTACAATGAATGAGCTGGCAGCAGTCAGTGACTGATAGATGGCTGCTTGCAACAGGGTCAGAGAACAGAACTGACCCAGACCCTATTCTGCCTCCAAGCAACAACCCTGAAAACAGGCTGCACTGGTGTAGTCTGGCCAAGAGAATAGAAAACATATTGACAAGGCAAACCCAACACCCAAAAATGTCAGCTGAAACCAGATGTGTCGGGCAGAAAGATGCAGATAAAGCAGCCATACTTTAAACAACGAAACAACACCTTTTTCAGGATAAACATCGAAGAAGAAGATTCCACTATGTCCAGTTCTCTGTCTGAAGATGACTTGCTCTTCTCCCTCTGGGGTTCCAGAATAGAGTCTGCCCTGCAATGTTATCAAATGGTTTCTTTAATGTATGACCTATTCAACGTCTCCCTCTTCTTTATGCACTGTTCCGCCGTTTACAGTCTGGTTTTCTCCACAGATGCACATTAATCATCTACCATTTCAATCCCTCTATTTTGTATAGATACCAATGAAACAGAATTAGATTGACTTCGACAAAGCAACTTGATGATCATTTCTTTGAGGATAGATTGGCTCTTCTATCCACGGTGGGATGTAAAATCAAATAAATATACTTGATGATCTTTTCTTTGGGGATAGATTGGCTCTTCTATCCACGGTGGGATGTAAAATCAAATAAATATACTTGATGATCTTTTCTTTGGGGATAGATTGGCTCTTCTATCCACGGTGGGATGTAAAATCAAATAAATATACATGATAATCCACATTTTGGGTCTGCAAATACACACAGCCAAATTACAGGTTTTGAGAGCCAATGCAACTACAAATGTAACTACAATCAACTACAAATGCAACTACAATGTGTTAGGTGACACCAACCAACAAGATGAGAGCTCCTTCCTACATCTTGGTAACAATATATACAAAATGGGAGGCATGGATACAGGTGTAAGAATGTGGATACAAAAGCGGAACTTATGGGAATCAAAAGAAATGAAAATCGATCACAAAAATACAAATCTTCAACTCCAATTTAAGGTCTATTTATTTTATGGTTTGTTGTTTTTTGCGTTCGCCTTATTTTTCTATTCACCAAGGTGGTGTGCGTTACACCGTGGTTTTTATTTTGTGCCTGTCGGCCCAGTGCATCTGACTTCAGCATGCATTTTATGTAAGGATCTGCTTCCTCCTGGCTTTTCTAAGGGTTTGCTCCCCGGGGTAACGGCCGGCGCTGTGTTGGGGATCGAACCCAGCACCTTCTGGTTGTGAGCCGTGTCACTTAACCACTAGCCCACGCCGTCCCCTATTTTATGGTTCTGAAACATGGAGACTATAATACATACATGGCAACAACATAAAAACAAAGTGTATACAAAAGTTCTAGAATATAAATATTCTCTGTGCAGAAAAACAGCAGGCAATCAAAAGTGCATAGAGGTTCAACATTATAAACACACACTATATTACTGAAATCGCATTATTGAAGTGTTCAAACATGGTCAGCTAAGCCAGTATACAAATTGCATAAAGAAAAACAACAGAGTTCTCATTTATACCCCTCATTACCATACTCCAAAGTAAGGTAATATGGAGGAACAAACCAAGATGTTAACACCAGGATTAACTTGGCCAGATTTACTCTCACTCAGTTCGCCCAATTCAGAACTCTGCAGCATTTTCCATAGAGAATACGGTTAGGCTGTTTAAAACTAATGTAAAATCATTCCTGCTATATTTTCTTTGTTTTGTTTTTGTTTTGCGCACACCTTATTTCTCTAATTTTCAAGGCAGTGTGCGTTGCACTGTGGATTTTATTTTGTGCCTGTCGGCCCAGTACATCTGACTTCAGCATGCATTTTTATGTATGGGTCTGCTTCCTCCTGCATTTTCTAAGGGTTTGCTTCCCTGATGTAACGGCCGGTGCTGGGATGGGGATCGAACCCAGCACCTTCTGATTGTGAGCTGTGTCACTTAACCACTAGCCCACGACGTCCTCTTATTCCTGCTATATGACTCAGAGATATGGAATGGAGTATCACAGAATGCAGACTTTCACCAGCTGAGCAGTGCATTTGCTGCTATAGTGGTCAGCGACACAAAGCTGACTGCTAATGTTAGAGCCTTCTCCACCTCCACGTGGTGATTCTTTGCAGCAGAGCAGACTGGCTAAGCAGAGGGATCGAAGAGGGAAGACTACCAAAAAATGCCATGCCCAAGTCGGATGTATCGGACCGAAAGGTGCATATGTCGCAGTCAAATTGTAAACTATAACACAATGCATTCCATTCTCCACACTACATCCTGCTACTTGCAAAGCCTTATTCATGACTTGGTAGCAGGAATTTGAGAACGAATGAAGAAGAAGATATATTTAATTAAGAGAATCACATCCAAACTACAGACTTTCATCTACAGATGTCTGTCATATGTAACTAAGAGAATCACATCCAGACTGCAGACTTTCATCATGTTAGAAGGATAGAAAAGGAAAGGCACGTTGGGATTATAATAGATCCTACAGGTAAAGTGAGTGAGCAAGTTCAGGTAGCAGTGAAAAAGGCAAATGCAAAGTTAGGTATGATAAAAATAAATATTAAAAATAGAAGCAAGGAAGTGATAGTCAAACTGTATAAAGCATTAGTTAGACCTAGATTGGAGTGCTGTATACAAGTGTGGAGTCCTTATCATAGAGCACATATGCTGAAAAGAATACAAAAAAGAGCGACAAAGCTGATAGTAAAAAGAAATTACACTTATGGGGAAAGACTCAGAAAAACCAGCCTACCGTGTATTGAAAAGAGAAGCAGGTAGCGACCACAGGCCAATTAGGCTAGAAGTTGATATGGAAGTAGGCCCACAGGAAACAAAACCGCTCCCATGTTGGAATTACAAATGAGCCGACTAGGACAGATTTGCAAGCCTGACAGATGGGCTGTGTGAAACCATCAACACACGGAATAACAAAATGAAGCCCATGGTGGAAAGCCTAAGCAAAGCAATAATGCAAGCTGCCACTGAAACCATCCCAAGAGGGGCAAGGAAAAATTATAAGCCCTATTGGAATGATGATTTGCAGAAAGCAGAAGATGCAGTCACAAATGCTAGGAACATGGCAGAGCGAGAACAATCTATGGAGTCAAATATCGCCCTGAAAGCCACCACGGTGAAATACAAATACACTCTAAACCAAACAGCAAGAGAAAGCTGGAAAAACAAAACAGAAAGCCTCAATTTAGACAAAGAAGCTAGTCAGAGCCATGAATGATGAAACTCCATCAAACAGACAAATTACAATCAAAAAGGGTGACAACATGCTCACTGGAAAAAAAGCAGCAAACGCCTTTGTTGAACATTATGCCAGTGCAAACCACATAGATGTCCCTGCAGATAGGCATACGGACATCAGTGAGGAGCAAAAGGGGCACGACAACATCAATATGGCACCAGAAGAGCATATGATGGCCAAATTAACAATGAATGAAATGGACCTCTGAAAATAATCTCACCATAGCAAGAAATCGGATGCAGCAGGCCCTAACATCGCTGGAAGAGTGGGCGAACTCATGGCTGGTCAAAATAAACGAAGAAAAAACGACATGTACAATATTCTCGCTATCAAACAAACCCCAAAACACCAAATTAAGTCTTAATGGCAAATATCTGCAGCCAAACGACAACCCAAACTACCTGGGAGTCACATTTAATCGGCGCATGACATGGAAAAGTCAGATCAAGAGAAACCGAATGAGAGCCAGAGAAAGAATGGCAATCATGAGGAAATTTGCTGGCACAAGCTGGGGAGCAGACGAAAGTATACTAAAGAAACTGTACACTGGAAGAGTGAGACCAGTTCTCGAGTATGGCATTGCGGCATGGACAACAGCAGCAAAGGCGAACTTCGATAAAATTAGCAAACTCCAAAACCAAGCCATGAGAGTTATAACAGGAGGCATGAAATCAACGCCAATTGTAGAACTTGAAAAGATTACAAAACTGCAATCCATGACCGACAGAAGAGACTGCAGAGCCCAGCTGCAATCAGAGAAACTCAGAAGACTGACTGACCATCCAATGCACCAGAGACTAAACAATTTGGGAAATGGGAAACTAAAGCAGAGAAACTTTGCAGAAATAGCCAAAGCAAAGATGCAAGAAGACCCCATGAACGCACTAACAACACCAAAGCCCATCCCTACTGTTCGAAAACCTACCTGGAGGCAGCATATATTTCCAGAGGTGGTAGAAAATATACCAGGTATTGGAAACAAAAACTGCCAGACTGAAAAAGAAAGAACAGATACTACCCTGAGTTTCATAACAAAAAACTACCCAAGCATGGACTGGACCCATGCATACACTGATGGTTCTGTAACAAACACTACACAGAACGGAGGGGCAGGAGCATTCCTGAACCTACCAAATGGCAGAAAAATAACACTGTCATTCGCTACTGGAAAATACACAAGCAATTTCAGAGCAGAGGCAGAGGCACCATGGTCGGCAGTGGAAGAAATGGTGACAGGTAAAAGAAATGAAAGCCATATAGTCCTGCTTACAGATGCCCTGGCCGTAGTCACAGCACTAAAAAGCCAGAAAAATACTGAACTTAATGATTTAAGAGCAGTACTCTGTCAAATATGCCAGCAGTCCACACCAAAAAGGGTAGTGGTGCAGTGGGTTCCATTCCACTGCAACATCCAAGGCAATGAGGAGGCAGACTGCCAAAAGAAGGTGCAAGACTACCACAACCAGATACTAGTATGACATACGAAGAGTCAAAATGGCTTATTAGAGCTAGATACATGACCAAATGGGAAACCGAACATACTGGATACACAAGAAACGATGCCTATTACCAGTTGAACAGTAAAGAGCAGGTCGTGGTCTTCAGACTTCGCACTGGCCACAATAGACGTAGGTACCACCTATTCAACAAATTGAAGATAGGTGGCACTGACGAATGCCCGTGTGGTACCGGGAAAATGACCGCTGAGCATTTGCTGCAAAACTGCCCGACAAACGAGGATCAGAGAGAGCAGATGTGGCCATCACCAATGGCAACACCAGACAAGCTCTATGGCAGTGTCAACAGCCTCAGGATGACCGCTGCGTTTTTCGAAAAAATAAAGGTTGATGTCTGACTGCGTACGAAGAAGAAGAAGATGAAGAAAAGAGAAGAATTCGAGGCGATTTAATACAGGTTTATAAGATAATCAAAGGAATGGATAAATTAGTCTATAACAAGTTTTTAAAAATACAATCACTTACAAGAACAAGAAGGCATTAGTTACAAATTAACTAAAGAAAGGTCCATACCAAGTGGTTTGTCTGGGTCTATGTGTATGGCAAGGACAAGAATAGCACCACTGCCCACAGAGAGCATGTTGTAATAGACGACTAACTGTGTGACATGGCATAACACGGACCATGGTTAGGTAGTTTGTTAAAAGCAACATAGATGGCGCCTAACAGGCTGCGAGTCTACTTTGCTCTAGTGTTTTGAGTCTATTAAGATGGACTCGCACATCAGTTAACCACCATTCATAGTGGACTAATAAACTGCTCGAGCCTAGCACACTAAGTAGGAAATCCTCCTCCTGGCTACATCCAGCTCACATCAGAGATAGGACCTGCACAAGGGCTTATGCTCCTGTAGAAGTACAGGTCAACTAAGACTAAGGTCCATACAAGCCCCTATTGAGTAAGAATTTCTCTACCTTTAAAATTTTTTGCCCGGACAGTGCTAACTGCCTGCTCTTTTCGATTTTCCCCTGTCAAAGGTTTTTTTACACGCACTCCTAATTTATTGCCCGTCTCAGATGGGACTAGGCAGCTCAATCTTATCTCCATTGAAACAAGGGGATACTTTAAACTTGCAGAATTCGAACACACCACCATGTCATTCTTTCATTCATTGTTTGAGAGACAAATAACTTACCTCTCAGCTATGGCAAACCCTAGATTAGTAAGTTGTATATATAAAAATGATATAATACGTGTTCATTGATAGTATTCAATTCTATATACAACATAAAAATGGACAGATTATGTTGAATTATAGGACAAAATAGTATAATAGAAAATAATAATAAGTCGAAGCTGCGGCAGTACTGATAATTAAAATAAAGTGTATAAAAACATGAACAGATGCAGTGTAGGAACAAGAAAAATAGCTACATTACGACTAAAAGGCCTTCATCAGGGACAATAGACACCACACATGAAAATAACTAAGAAATCGTTAGAATGATGATGAATGTAAGTAAAGATGCTTAGTTAATCAGGATATCTGTGAGAATTATCCTGACCGGCTAAGTAGGCTTTTTTCATGTTTTTATTTCTCTGCAGTATCCAAGCCTTAATTGTCCAATTTTTAATACTACTTATGAATTTAAAAAATAAAGTTTCACAGAACCTCTAGAAGACTTTCACAGAACACATAGAAGGCTTTTGCAGAATCCTTAGAGGGCTTTTGTGGTACCCAGACAAGGCCTCTGTGGAATCCCATAGAGGTCTTTCGCCGAACACATAAAAAGCTTTTGTTGAAGTACAGGGTTTTTGCAGAATCCCTAAAGGACTTGTAGAACCTCTAGTTGGTTTTCATAGTACCCATAGAGGGTTTTTGCTGAACCCCTAGTGGGTTTTCACAGACCCAACAGACAACAGTTGAGAAGACCTGTTTATGAGAAATTTGCTATTGGGCAGAAATTTCGATACCTTTAGAATATTTGCCTGGACAGCGACTAACAGCCAATTCTATATTGTTTCTAGATCATTCTTCCAAACTTTGAGCTGCACCGAACTTAACAGGCTTTTGGCGTATGTGAGTGTGTGCAAGTCGTTAGTCTATTCTCATCTCTGGCACATACAATCTTCTATCATACAGGAGTAAAACCACAGTAGTAGTTATCCCTTAAAACATATTCTCAGTGTGGCAGTGATACTATTCTCATCTCTGGCACACACAATCTTCTCTTCTATCATACAGGAGTAAAACCCCAGTAGTAGTTATCCCTTACAACATATTCTCAGTGTGGCAGTGGTACTATTCTCATATCTGTCAAACAAAGATTCCTTCCAAAAACCTTCTGGGTATCATGTTCAACAGAAGTAAACACCCTCCCACCTACTTCCCTACTTCCCTCCCACCTACTTCCCTCCCACCTACTTCCCTCCCACCTACTTCCCTCCCACCTTCTTCCCTCCCACCTACTTCCCTCCCACCTACTTCCCTCCCACCTACTTCCCTCCCACCTACTTCCCTCCCACCTTCTTCCCTGAGTTATTTGAGATGCTGATATCACAGTTCTTTCTTCTTCGTTTTCTTCTACTTCTTCTTCCTCTTCTACTTCTTCTTCCTCTTCCATGATCGCCCTGAAAAGGATGCTGTTATGATGTGTTGTAGTTTACAGTGAGGCTGTGATGTCTGCACCTATCGACCAGGCACAGCTGGTTTCAGCATGCCATTTTTAGGTACCAGGTTTGAATTCCTTTTGCGATTTCTATTCTCTGTCTAGACTACACTAGCGTAGCCTATTTTCAAGGCCACTACGTGGAGGTGCAATATGTCTTTGTCAGCTTTGATATGCTGACTCTGATGCAAGCAGTCAGCTATGAGTCGCTGACTCTGATGCAAGCAGTCAGCTATGAGTTGCTGCCTGCTGTCAGCCCATTCACTGCTCTATCTTCGACCCCACAACTTTTTTACTTATCAACAGGATTTTTCCAACAGCTGGTTTATAAAATTAGCAGAAACAAATGCTAAAAGTCATATCAATCCATCTACAAAAATACTAACAAAACTATGACTTCAATCCATCTATATATATAACAGATTGGCTGTTATGAGAGCGATGTTCTGCAAAGGACATGCTGCATGTTGATGATTGATGATACATATATATATATGAGGTAGTCATTGAAAACATTCTCATATTCCATAAACACAAGGCATAAAGGCATCTATGCTTCATGTTATTAAGTAACAGCAATTTAATTAATATTATTTTTACAAGAGTGCAAATCCGAAATTTTTTGTGTCGTATTGTTCAACAGTCTTCCCGTGCCTCCATGCCTGGCAACATACTTTTTCCACCTGCCAACTAGAAACAAATTTGTTGGTGTGGCCGCTAGCTAATTTTGTACCGCCTCCATTACCTTGTCAGTTGCGTTGGGATCCATCTATAACACACTTTCCTATAACTGGGTCATCATGGACAATTTTGTGTGCCGCGTCGCGACTCATGTTTAAATCTTCGGCTATTTCATCAATAGTGGCTCGCCTGATGACACAGACTAGCTGATCGATTTGCTATTTTACTGTGTGAGCTGCCACGCTTGCTGGTCTCCCACACCGCAGCTCATCAATTACATTTTGTCTTCTGTTTTGAGTTCTTTCTACCCATTTATACTCTCTTTTGACACAAACAATCATGTAGATTTCAGAAGGTTTCACAGCATCTGACCACAAAAATGAATAACATCTCGTTGTTCTTCCATGGTGAAAGTCGACAATGGGGTGACCATGTTGTATGCTGTATTGCACATGCGCATACTGCTCGATTATCATAATCCCTACATGGAGTATTGCTAAAGAGCTATTTTGTGTCCTGAAATAATATTTTCTGTTGTAGATACTCTTCAATGCACTTTTTAATAAAATTGCTATTATTTCTGACCCTCGCGTGTGTGTGTGTATATATATATATACTTGTCAGGCCTACTTTTATTTTCTCAACCCATTCATTCCTGGTGTCACTTCTTCTTCCTTTTGTTTATTTTTCATCTCTTCCATCATCCCAGTCATCCTGGCTAGAATAAGCATGGCAGATGAGTTCCATTTCTGTATTTGTATTCTTCCTATGTTAAACTCTTTATAGTCTCGCCTAATTTGGTAGATGTGTGAATAATACAATGTAATATTTTGTATGTATGTGTGTACTCATCACCTGAGCTGTATTTCTGTCTGTTTCAATAAATTGCATTACCACAGTCACTTTCTTCTGTGGCCCAGTCAAAAGGATGAATCGGACTTGTACTGAATATTCACATGTATATTCACATGTAATCCAGATACATTACAATTAGCCCAACTCATTCACTCCCACGCGACGATATATCAGCTTCCTGAATTTTTCAGAAAACTCAGGAGCCGATGTATCGGCTTTTGTGACAGTGTTCACAAAATCACATATTTTCCCATTCCTAGTTCTCCTAAATGTTTTATTTTGTTTCTTGACGGAAGTCTAGATTTTGTACTTTTCATTTCTGAATGAGTTAGCATGGGTTTCATTGGAAATATGTTTATTTTCATACTTGGATTCTAGAAAAACATTTATTTGGGTAGCCATGAATCTACCCCATGCCTTTCAACCAGACCAAATAGAGTTTCTACAATACAAGCTCGGTAATAGATAGATTATATTATTTCTAACGATAGTGATGATGAAAATATTGATCGTTCTGATAGAGACATTTAATTTTCTTTATCTAGTCTTAGTTCTAAGTGAAGCGATGGAAGTGAAACTAAATCGATGCTCTCTTTTTTTCTCAAACAATCATAGTAATAGTTCAAAAATTCAGTAAAGGTTCAAGATCCTGCACAGTCATGCTAGTGTGTATAATATAATTGTGTGTGTACATATATTTTGAATACAGCAGGAACATTCTTTCTGGATGTGCGTCAATTGTAAACACTCACACTAGTGTTGATTGGGACTTTCAATTTTCAGCACTTTGCCAACTTCAAACATCTTAAGTAAAATGTAAAAACTGTGAAAATAACTGTACCAAATTAGGTGTAGCTTGTAAAACATCTTCCCGTATTGATTGATGAACATTTTTTTTCTCATAATTTTTAAAAATAACAACTATTGAACTATAATCCCTTCTTCACAAATGTCACCTCCATTTGTAAAATATACCTATTCTATTGTATTCTGGACTCAATTATAAACAGTTGGTATTTTTATTTGTGCTATTTTAGTGAATCTATATTGAAAATAAATAGATTACAACTTGGTGATGCTGTGTGTGAGTTTTACATAAGAAAAAAAGGTGCGTCTAGAGGTCCAAAATATTCCGGAGTGAATGAGTTATTTAAAAAAATAAGTTATTTCTCAGCTACTGAAGTCCTTATTCCATCGTGCAGAGTGCCACAAGTTTAAAAATTCACCACATTCATAAATACGAACACAATGAAAACCTCTCTACATAAAAGAAAAACTACGCATGCACCAAATATGCGGCCATATATTACATGAGTCTAAATATATAAATGTGGCTGCTAAGCAAACACTGGTGTTTAATAGCAAATCATACGCGACTGATGTTTTACATGCTATCAAGGCTGGTTAAATGTGGCTGTAAAGGGTTCAATTGGTTATTTTCATTTATGTTGTTCTTGACACAGGACTTTTTGGTCCCAATATACAGACTATATTTTTTTTTGGCCTCTGAACCCCATGCTGAACTAACCCACACTTGTTTAAGTTATTGTTGACATCAGTCCATCCCGCTACCTGCACAAATACTGATAAAAAGTTGTTTTCCTACACATGCAACCGTGCAGATTTAGCTGTCATTGTCACAGAGAAATACTGATTTCAAAGCTGTTACACATCAGCAGTAAAATACTGATTTCATAGCTGATATCCATCAGCAAAGAAATACTGATTTCAAAGCCGTTACTCAGCAGTAAAATACTGATTTCAAAGCTGTTACTCATCAGCAGTAAAATACTCATTTGGCTTGGCTTGGCTTCATTCGTTCTCCATCTCCTGCTACGAAACCCTGACAAGGGCTTAAGTAGCAGAACGGAATGCGCTGTGTCATAGTTTACAGCTTGACTGCGATATTTGCACCTTTCAGTCCAACACATCCAACTTCAGCAAGTATTCTTTTTAGTACCGGGTTAGCATTCCCTCTTCGATCTCTTCTCCTTAGCCAGTCTGCTCTATTGCAACCTGTTATCCAGGATCACCGCGTGGAGGTGTAGAAGGGTCTTGGCAGCTCTGGTTCACTGGCTTTGACAACTAGCAGGCAGCTATGGGTCGCTGACTGCTGTAGCTCATGACTTCAAATACTGATTTCATAGCTGTTACTCATAAGCAGTAAAATACTGATTTCATAGCTGTTACTCATAAGCAGTAAAATACTGATTTCATAGCTGTTATCCATTAACAAAGAAATACTGATTTCATAGCTGTTACTCATAAGCAGTAAAATACTGATTTCATAGCTGTTATCCATCAACAAAGAAATACTGATTTCAAAGCTGTTACTCATCAGTGGTAAAATACTGATTTCATAGCTGCTACTCATCAGCAGTAAAATACTGATTTCAAAGCTGCTACTCATCAGCAGTAAAATACTGATTTCAAAGCTGTTACTCATCAGTGGTAAAATACTGATTTCATAGCTGCTACTCATCAGCAGTAAAATACTGATTTCATAGCTGTTACTCATAAGCAGTAAAATACTGATTTCATAGCTGTTACTCATAAGCAGTAAAATACTGATTTCATAGCTGTTATCCATCAACAAAGAAATACTGATTTCATAGCTGTTACTCATAAGCAGTAAAATACTGATTTCATAGCTATTATCCATCAACAAAGAAATACTGATTTCAAAGCTGTTACACATCAGCAGTAAAATACTGATTTCATAGCTGATATCCATCAGCAAATAAATACTGATTTCAAAGCCGTTACTCAGCAGTAAAATACTGATTTCAAAGCTGCTACTCATCAGCAGTAAAATACTGATTTCATAGCTGCTTCTCATCAGTAGTAAAATACTGATTTCATAGCTGCTACTCATCAGTAGTAAAATACTGATTTCATAGCTGTTATACATCAACAGAAAAGCTAGTATAAAATATTCCCTCTCACAAATTATACATTTCCTAGTATAAACTATACAGATACCCTATCTTAAACTACAAAATGTTCTTTTATAAACTACAGATATGTCCTATTGCACCTATTTACAAGCTGTCCAAGTTATACTTATGCTACTGTTTATATATATATGGGGAACTGAGACAATAGTCCAGTCAGGCACAAAATACTGACCAGGATGTGGCGTCAAGGTCAATACACTGACCAAGACCACAATCTCTCTTCCATGTAGCGTTCCCTGGAAACAGGCTGTTTTCAAGGCAGCCTGGCTGATTAGATGTGGATCGATGTGACCCCCGTAGTAGTGAGCGCCATGCAGATGAAGCCAAGCATAGCACAACTGCCTGGTGGGCCGTGGTCCACTTTCATCAGTATACTCAGGATGTGAGGAAAGCTACTACAATCCGCCACTTAACGTCCTTTTCAGGACGTACAAAAGAGTAAACTTACTCATTGTGGGCATTAAACAACAACATATATATATATATATATATGCTGTATTTATGTCCATTTGAACTAAAACAAAAGTGCGCATATCGTTTTAAAACAAAGTGGTGCAACATCTCTAACTACAATGTCCCCATCAACCAATAATGTAAAGTCCGCCTACTGGCTATTCATGATTAAAAAGATTATGAAAAAAGCGTTGCTGTGAAAGCTGATAACAATTAAAATCTCATGAGATTTTGAAGTTGTGTTCAAAGCCAGAAGTCTACCTCAGATCCAGAAGATTCAGATGATATTTGTAGGCAGTAGCAGTTGCAATTCACTGGCTGTTTTTTTTTATCACATTTCAAACATATTGTGATTCAATTGTTTCTTTTTCTTCTGCAGTCGTCTTCAAAAGGACGTTGTGTCATAATTTACAGAGAGGCTGTGATAGTTTCATTTTTCAGCATGACACATCCAGTTTTAGCTGGCTTTTTTTGGGTACCGAGTTTGCTTTCCCACTGTGATCCGTTTCTATTAGACATACTGCATAAGTGCAGTCTGTTTCCAGGGCTGCCACTTGGAGGCAAAATTAGGTCTTGGTCAGCTCTGGTTTGCTGACCCTGATGCCAGAAGCCAGCTATAAGTCGATGGCTGCTGTCAGCCATTTCATTATGCTGCATCTTCAGCCCCTGTTATGTATACAATAGCAATAAACCACATCAATAATGACTGAAATTTAAAGGTCTTTGATCACAACATTTGTTATGAAAGAGTGTGGATGTTTTTCCAAAATTGTTCCTGAAAAAATGTGTTTTTAACAAACTTTAATTGTAATTGTAGAATTTGAATGAAACGCAAAACTCTTAGCAACCAAAATAATGTGTTTACATAGCAACAGTATAAAATGAGTAAGAATGCTTGACAATAATAACACTCAAGTATTGGATTCAAACTCACTCTCCTTCTCTTTGTGTTGCACAATTCACCAACACAAAAAATACTAACTCAGAGTATAAAAATTCAATTCTAAAATTGACAAATCAAATTCACATCTTCAATAATGGTATTTAAAATTGAAAGAAAAGTAAATTGCATAAAGTTGGAATCAAACAATTAACCTAAGGATTTACAAATTTTCTGCTACAGTGAATTATGGGTATTGATATGAGTGAATATTGAGGATCACATAGCCTTGGAGGTAACATACAAGCAGAAAACTTACATATAAACATAGGGAATTATCTTATTGGATGTGAGTAAACAAAATATTTTTGTATGAGCATGGCCCACAATCTGCTGTCAGATGTTAAAACAGTACCATATGCTAAAACTGGAAAAACATAAAATAATGGATTCTTATAAAAATTATCTCTCAGACCATGGAGTTATCTCTAATCTGAAGAGCAGACAACTATCTACTGTTCAAACTGAGAACTTTTTGGTGGCACTCCGGTATGGGTGGAAAGCAACTGTGACCTTACAAATCTTGGTACTTCTTCCTCAATGAGAGAATGACTGGATGCATCCACTGGCAATGTGTTGTCTGATTTCTGATTGGCTAGCAGATTACAGGTTGCCAAACTTGATTCTTGACCGTCTACCTCTGCCTACAAATGAAAAGTTATTTAAAATTAGCATCTCTCCAAATAAACTGATAAAAAGGCTATGGTATGTTATTATAAGTTAATGTAAGTTATTCTTCTTCTTCTGAGATCATTCTCAATCTCCCGCTACCAAGTCCTCAACAGGGCTTTGCAAGTAGCAAGATGTAGTCCAGAGAACAGAATGTGTTGTGTCGCTGGATTACAGCTTGACTGCAATATCTACACTTTCGACCCGACATATCAGTCTTCGGCAGCAAGTATTTTTTTAGTACTGGATTAGCTTTCCCTTTTTTATCTTGTCTCCTTAGCCAGCCTGCTCTGTTTCAGCCTGTTATCCAGGATCACCTCGTGGAGGTGTAGAAGGGTCTTGGCAGCTCTGGTTTGTTGGCCCTGATACTAGCAGTCAGCTATGTGTCGCTAACCGCTGTAGTTCATGTGCTGCTCCATTGTATGTTATATTATGTTGTCATTTTGTTATGTAATGATAAGTTAATATATGTTACATTATGATAAGTTAATGTATGCTATATTACATTGTCTTTATGTTATGTTATGATAATGTATGTTATATTATGTTGCCTTTATGTTATGATAAGTTAATGCATGTTATATTATGTTCTCTTTATGTTATGTTATGATAAGTTAATGTATGTTATATTGTGTGTTATTTTCTGTTTTATTTAAGCTATGTTATACAGTAAGGAGGTGGCTTAGCAAGCAGTTTGAATGTTTGTCTTCTGATCACAAGGACATATGTAAACTAAATCTCAGTTAAGCATGGCTTTGTTTTTTTCTTTTGTTGGTAACAGCAATACCTAGCTTGTACGGTGCACGGCCACCAAATTACATATTTCACGAAAGATTGAAAATCGAGACGCTGCTTACAGGATGTGAGGGTAAAGAGAGGAGCAGAAGGAGATCAAGACCATCACCTGCTCTTAGCGACTATGGTAATATAACTTTCAAAGATAGGGCGGCTAAAACAAGCCATAAGTACAACCCACAAAATCTAACAAATAAAGACATCAAAGCTAAATTCAAACTAAATCTGAAGAATAGATTTGAAACTCTTGGCAACCTCACAAAAGAAACCATTAACAGCCACTGGTACAAGCTTTGAGGAAACGATTTGGAACATGGATTTAGAGGTTTTTGGAAAGGAAAGTAGACAACATAAGAAATGGCTCGCAAAGAGCACATGGAACCTGATGAAAAAAAGAAGGACCATGAAACAAAAACAAAAAATAAGCACATGTGAAGAACAAGAAGAAAAGAAACACTGCGCACGTACAATTATGAGCTAAATAAGAAAATGAAAAGTGAAAAAGATACAGAATATGAGAAAACACATAGATAAAATGGTTGAGGAGGTTGAAAAGACCGTAAGACAAAATGATCTAAAGAAATTGTACAATATAACCAGAATACTATCAAGGAAAAAGCAGCACCTCAAACAAACAGTGAAAGATAAACAGGGACAAAATATATGTAGTGTAGTGACACAGCGAGACAGATTGGTTGAATACTTTAAAGAAACACCAAACAGAAATTCAATATTCTAAACTGACAGAACCAGCAAAGAAACCTTTAAAGGTAAACTTAAATCCACCAAAAAAACAAGAGAACACACAAGCAGTCAAACTACTAAAAAAATGGGAGAGCTGCAGGACCAGATGGAATCCCTCCAGAAGCCATGAAACTTTCAAGCCACTGCCAGGAGTCTTATTCCTCATCATTTACTTAATGAAGCCAAATTTAATCTCTTTGGTAATTTTAATAGGTTATCCTCTTTCCACCTTTTGTGAATGGCCTGTTGTCCCCATATCTTCTTGAAGAGCTTGTGTAGCATCTCTGTGATGATTGAGATGTGTTAAGCAAAACATGGGAATACTTCTTAACTGTTAACACCATGTGTGAATACTTCCCATACAATGACACCATAAAATAACGTGTGAATACTTCCCATACAATGACACCATAAAATATCACGTGTGAATACTTCCCATACAATGACACCATAAAACATGTGTGAATACTTCCCATACAATGTCACCATAAAACAACTGTGACAGATTTAGTCTTGCCAGACAAATCTTGTCTCCATATTGACAGCTCATATTTTTTTCTAGAATTACGTCACAATTGTAATTATATATTTAAAAAATAATTTATGGTATCATTGTATGGGAAGTATTGACACGTGATATTTTATGGTGTCATTGTATGGATGCCATTTTGAAAGTAGGACCGTCAGAGAAAATAGTCCGGGCATTATAAAAAGCCGAGGCAGGGTGGGAGCCCGGCATATTTTCAAAGATAGATTCAGAGAGGAACATTCAGAAGAGGTATTTTTCCAGAGACACAATTTCAAAGACAGATTTTCAAGAGAGATTTTGAGAGTAAACTACACATTTCCAAAGAGACATTTGGAGAGACAGACACACATTTTCAAAGAGTCATTCGGACTCATTCTTCTTCTTCTTCTTCTTCTTCATCGTACGCAGTCAGACATCAACCTTTATTTTTTTTTAAAAAGCAGCGGTCATCCTGAGGCTGTCGACACTGCCATAGAGCTTGTCTAGTGTTGCCACTGGTGATGGCCACATCTGCTCTCTCTGATCCTCGTATGTCGGGCAGTTTTGCAGCAAATTCTCAGCGGTCATTTTCCCGGTACCACACGGGCATTCGTCAGTGCCACCTATCTTCAGTTTGTTGAATAGGTGGTACCTCAGTCTATTGTGGCCAGTGCGAAGTCTGAAGACCACGACCTGCTCTCTTCTGTTCAACTGGTAATAGGCATCGTTTTTTGTGTAGCCAGTATGTTCGGTTTCCCATTTGGTCATGTATCTAGCTCATTCAGAGAACCGGCTTTGAGAGATGATTCAGAGAGACAGTCAGAGAAGAGTGAACGTCGCATTGACTGAGTTCCAGTTTACAGAAGTAAAGTATTCCTGATTTTTATTTGTGAGTAATTAGAATTTCACCAGGTTAACATTTTAACCAGACTCAGACACGTGGGCGACCTTTCAAGTTTATAGTCATCGCAGAGATCTCATAGAAGCAGTCTAGATCAGTCATAGCTACCCGCTATAGGAGAGAACAGGCTTCCTGCCAGATCTAGATCAGCTGAGTGAAAACTTTACCATTTTACATGTGGTCGACCTGCGCCAGGTTACCACGTGGTCAGCCTGCATTTGTTTAACACGCGTGGTCAACACTCACCAGTTTTAACACATGGCTGCCTTCACTAACTTTCTAGTCATCGTAGATTCACAGCAGTAGCCTAGTCGTTCAACATCCACCACGCAAATCGATAGTCGTCTCTTAGGAACGGAGCCAAGGACGTTTACCTTGGTTGGGTTTAAGCCACGAATTAACCAGCGGCGTCAATATGCCATAATTCGGATTCACGTTACAGCAGGCCAAGTACGGAAAGTAGACTGTGGACAATAGTTTTAGGTTTAGCGGTAGTGAGTTATTTAAGTTAGGTAACCATTAGCTAGGAGCGTGTAGAAAGTTGTGTATGGTAGAAGAGTGATTTAAGTTAGGTAACCATTAGCTAGGAGCGTGTAGAAAGTTGTGTATGGTAGAAGAGTGATTTAAGTTAGGTAACCATTAGTTAGGAGCGTGTAGGAAGTTGTGTATGGTAGAAGAGTGATTTAAGTTAGGTAACCATTAGCTAGGAGCGTGTAGAAAGTTGTGTATGGTAGAAGAGAGATTTAAGTTAGGTAACCATTAGCTAGGAGCGTGTAGGAAGTTGTGTATGGTAGAAGAGTGATTTAAGTTAGGTAACCATTAGCTAGGAGCGTGTAGAAAGTTGTGTATGGTAGAAGAGAGATTTAAGTTAGGTAACCATTAGCTAGGAGCGTGTAGGAAGTTGTGTATGGTAGAAGAGAGATTTAAGTTAGGTAACCATTAGCTAGGAGCGTGTAGGAAGTTGTGTATGGTAGAAGAGAGATTTAAGTTAGGTAACCATTAGCTAGGAGCGTGTAGGAAGTTGTGTATGGTAGAAGAGAGATTTAAGTTAGGTAACCATTAGCTAGGAGCGTGTAGGAAGTTGTGTATGGTAGAAGAGAGATTTAAGTTAGGTAACCATTAGCTAGGAGCGTGTAGGAAGTTGTGTATGGTAGAAGAGTGATTTAAGTTAGGTAACCATTAGCTAGGAGCGTGTAGAAAGTTGTGTATGGTAGAAGAGAGATTTAAGTTAGGTAACCATTAGCTAGGAGCGTGTAGGAAGTTGTGTATGGTAGAAGAGAGATTTAAGTTAGGTAACCATTAGCTAGGAGCGTGTAGGAAGTTGTGTATGGTAGAAGAGAGATTTAAGTTAGGTAACCATTAGCTAGGAGCGTGTAGGAAGTTGTGTATGGTAGAAGAGAGATTTAAGTTAGGTAACCATTAGCTAGGAGCGTGTAGGAAGTTGTGTATGGTAGAAGAGTGATTTAAGTTAGGTAACCATTAGCTAGGAGCGTGTAGAAAGTTGTGTATGGTAGAAGAGAGATTTAAGTTAGGTAACCATTAGCTAGGAGCGTGTAGAAAGTTGTGTATGGTAGAAGAGAGATTTAAGTTAGGTAACCATTAGCTAGGAGCGTGTAGGAAGTTGTGTATGGTAGAAGAGAGATTTAAGTTAGGTAACCATTAGCTAGGAGCGTGTAGGAAGTTGTGTATGGTAGAAGAGAGATTTAAGTTAGGTAACCATTAGCTAGGAGCGTGTAGGAAGTTGTGTATGGTAGAAGAGAGATTTAAGTTAGGTAACCATTAGCTAGGAGCGTGTAGGAAGTTGTGTATGGTAGAAGAGAGATTTAAGTTAGGTAACCATTAGCTAGGAGCGTGTAGGAAGTTGTGTATGGTAGAAGAGAGATTTAAGTTAGGTAACCATTAGCTAGGAGCGTGTAGGAAGTTGTGTATGGTAGAAGAGAGATTTAAGTTAGGTAACCATTAGCTAGGAGCGTGTAGGAAGTTGTGTATGGTAGAAGAGTGATTTAAGTTAGGTAACCATTAGCTAGGAGCGTGTAGAAAGTTGTGTATGGTAGAAGAGAGATTTAAGTTAGGTAACCATTAGCTAGGAGCGTGTAGGAAGTTGTGTATGGTAGAAGAGAGATTTAAGTTAGGTAACCATTAGCTAGGAGCGTGTAGGAAGTTGTGTATGGTAGAAGAGAGATTTAAGTTAGGTAACCATTAGCTAGGAGCGTGTAGGAAGTTGTGTATGGTAGAAGAGAGATTTAAGTTAGGTAACCATTAGCTAGGAGCGTGTAGGAAGTTGTGTATGGTAGAAGAGAGATTTAAGTTAGGTAACCATTAGCTAGGAGCGTGTAGGAAGTTGTGTATGGTAGAAGAGAGATTTAAGTTAGGTAACCATTAGCTAGGAGCGTGTAGGAAGTTGTGTATGGTAGAAGAGTGATTTAAGTTAGGTAACCATTAGCTAGGAGCGTGTAGAAAGTTGTGTATGGTAGAAGAGAGATTTAAGTTAGGTAACCATTAGCTAGGAGCGTGTAGGAAGTTGTGTATGGTAGAAGAGAGATTTAAGTTAGGTAACCATTAGCTAGGAGCGTGTAGGAAGTTGTGTATGGTAGAAGAGAGATTTAAGTTAGGTAACCATTAGCTAGGAGCGTGTAGGAAGTTGTGTATGGTAGAAGAGAGATTTAAGTTAGGTAACCATTAGCTAGGAGCGTGTAGGAAGTTGTGTATGGTAGAAGAGAGATTTAAGTTAGGTAACCATTAGCTAGGAGCGTGTAGGAAGTTGTGTATGGTAGAAGAGAGATTTAAGTTAGGTAACCATTAGCTAGGAGCGTGTAGGAAGTTGTGTATGGTAGAAGAGAGATTTAAGTTAGGTAACCATTAGCTAGGAGCGTGTAGGAAGTTGTGTATGGTAGAAGAGAGATTTAAGTTAGGTAACCATTAGCTAGGAGCGTGTAGGAAGTTGTGTATGGTAGAAGAGTGATTTAAGTTAGGTAACCATTAGCTAGGAGCGTGTAGAAAGTTGTGTATGGTAGAAGAGAGATTTAAGTTAGGTAACCATTAGCTAGGAGCGTGTAGGAAGTTGTGTATGGTAGAAGAGAGATTTAAGTTAGGTAACCATTAGCTAGGAGCGTGTAGGAAGTTGTGTATGGTAGAAGAGAGATTTAAGTTAGGTAACCATTAGCTAGGAGCGTGTAGGAAGTTGTGTATGGTAGAAGAGAGATTTAAGTTAGGTAACCATTAGCTAGGAGCGTGTAGGAAGTTGTGTATGGTAGAAGAGAGCAAGAGTTGTAACGTGTAGAAATAAAGAATGTGTTTATCATTGTTTTGAAATAGTGTCCTTACTTAGTTAATTGAAGTGTTAGTTGATATGATAGATTTTAAGACTGCAAAGGTGGATAGTCAAGGTGCGGCCTCAGTGAGCCAGGAGAGCAAAACCCTGTTCCGTCTGCTGCAAGTAATCTATAAATGTTGCTGTATATCGGATGACACAATCAATACATTGCTGTTTTCCATGATTTCACAATGGTGACGGGGTTTTCTTTATAGTTGTCATTGGAAGGAACACATGGGAGACATTCATGTAATTAAGTAGGTAAGCAATTTCAGAATCCAAAGGAGGCAGGAACACATGTTAGTTAGTAGATTAGATTAATTAAGAAGTGTGTTTTTGGTTCAGAAGCTACAAGGAAAGAAAATAAGATTTGCAATTTTTGTAAACAGTGTCGTGTAATAATTTAATTTTTTTCCACAGGCAAATAATTAGATTTGTGTGAATAACTTGTTTTTTCTCCAGGCATATTGTTAGGTGCGGTTGTCTAGTGGCTAGGTGTAGACATTGTTCTTGTTAGTATTATCAGGGATATCAGTAGGCTAAAGATGTGTGTGTGTGGTTTGTTTAGCTTTAGCATGACAGCACTAAGGCTGGTAGTAGTAGAAGGGTTTTGAAGTGCTTCAAGTGCCAGGCACTCGGCCATATCTCTGACAATTGGAGGATTAAGGTAGACCACATGGGGGGAGCGTGGAAAAATAGACTAGACGGAAGGGACCTCATAAAGCGACCAATAAGCGCAGAAAGCGGTTTAAGGTTGTTCGCCTTGAGGGTGACTGGCAGGTTTAGGAGGGATGTTATAATTAGGAAACTAGAAGGGGAGGTAAGAAGACAGTAAAAGTAGAATAGTAGGTTTGACAGAGAGAATTGTCAACATAGAAAGACATCTGATTGATAGCATTAATAGCCTCCCTAATTAGGCCAAACCTGAGAAGTCGCTTACGTGCGAAATATGGTTAGTCGAGGCAGTGGGGACGGTAGAAGACAAAGGCGAGTTGGATCATTTGTTTTGTCAGACGTAGTGGAGGATAGTCAGCGAAATTGTCACTAAAAGAGAAGAAATAGGCAAAATAGAAGTTACGTTAGGTGGTGACATTTTTACTCCCATAAAGAGGAGCATAGGGACGGAGTTGGCGGAGACCGGCAAAAGAAGATGCCAGAAAGTATTTAAGAGGAGTATGAGGAGGGAGATTAGGTTGAGGGAGAGACTGAGGCAGGAGGCACACGGTCAGCCCTCGTCTGATGAAGAGACGAGCTCGTGGCCGATTATTGGGTCTGATTTTTCAGACAGTGAATCTGATTACGTCATGCCCAGAGGAGCCACGAAAAGAGAAAGAAGAGTACCTTCTAGTGGAGATAGCGAGCCTGTAGTGAGAGCCAAAGAGAGACAGCATCAGCTAGAGATAAGGGGTAGGAAGAAGACTAGACCGAAAGGGGTCATAGAAGTACAAGTCATACTGCAGCTCGAAAGCGGCGAGCATGAGGAGGTTGCTGTAGTAAAGCCTCTTCCACAGGTAGTAGTAGTGCAGAGGTGGAAATAAAACCTCCCGAGACAGCAGCAGGGAATCAAGCAATGAAAAGGGACGTAATGATGGGGTTCCTGAGCTCAATGGAGCAAATGTTCGCTACAGCAGCAGCACTGTAGTTTGTTTTTTTTCTTTCGTTCTCCATTGTTTTTGAGCTGGAGAGAATTTGTAATTGTGGAGCGTATGTGCTATAAGCAGTTAAATGAATGGAATGCTTAATGTATGCATGTAAATTTGTTTGTTTGTTAACCTATTGTAATGAATAGGTATGCAAGAGAAAAACCAAATAAAGAAAGAATTTGTAACAGGCATTGTTTTTCTTGCAAGTAAATATTAATGTAGACCCGCATAGATCACGGGGTGACGCTGTCTTGTACAGGTCCAAAGAATATGGCCACTACTACACTGAGTGCATGTCGTAAAAGGAGACTAAAGTGTTGACTATGGAATATAATGAGCTATAGTCCCCAACACGTGTGAATACTTCCCACACAATGACACCATAAAACAACATGTGAATACTTCCCATACAATGACACCATAAAACAATCTCCACTTCCGTGTTTGGGAGCAGCATAGCGCAGTGGTTAGCGCGCTGTCTTCGCAACTAAGTGGTCCTGGGTTCATTCTCCAGTTGAGGTGAAAATGTTTTTTCAGACCACAACGGGTCCCAGGTCGACCCAGCCTTAAATGGGTACCGGTTCAGTCCGGAAAGTAAAGTGCAGCCTGTTTCCAAGGCGACCACATGGAGTTGGAATAGGGTCTTGGTCAGCTATGGTTCACTGACCCTGATGGTAGCAGCCAGCAATGAGTCGCTGGCTGCTGTCAGCTCATACTCTGTCTGAGCTTTGGCTCCCCTTGAGAGTGGTCTAAGAACCTCAAAAAAGCATTATGGAATATGAGATAAATTTATAAGAATTATACAAGATTTCCATGAAGACCTCACATGTAGAATAATCCACAATAGCAAATTGTCAGGCCCATTTACAGTTCAAACTGAGCTCTGACATGGATGCCAATTACCTCCACCACAAAGGCAAATTGTTAGGTCCATCTACAGTTCAAACTGAACTTAGACATGGATGTCAACTATCTCCAAAAATCTTTCTCATGGTCCCTGACACGGTGATGCAGCAACAACAGAGGGCAGAATAACAAGAATATGATGGACATTTGATAAGCAGCTGGAAATCTCAATTTTGCAGATCATATTTGTATGCTGTCATATAGGCAGCAGGATATTCAAGGGAAGATGGACAGACTAACACATAAAGCAACAAAGGTGGGATTGAAGACAGTGTGAACAAAACAAGGGAAATGAGAATAAATAACAGGAATAGAGACCTCTTAAAGAGTTAAATCAGATAACTGAATAAGTGCAAAATTGTACCTATCTGGGAAGTCAAGTCAGGTCAGCTCATCCTGTAACCAGTGGGTCACATATGAAGACATCCTCACAACGCCATGCCACCCTTCTCTGTCAGCGGCCGCTGCCTGTGACTCTTCTGGTTGGAGATTGGTCCATTCTTTTATGTTGTCTTCCCATCTCTTTTTGAGACAGCCTCTTCATTGTCTGCCATGCACCTTTCCGTGGAGGATTGTATTTGCGAGACTATTTGATCTCGATATGTGACCATACCAAGCGAGTTTCCTTCTTTTGACAGTTGCCAAGAGGTCTTCAAAAGGCCTTATTGCTGTTGTCATTCTATCTCGTATTTTCTCATTTGTAACTCGATCCTTGTACGTGATGTTTAAAAGTCTTCAGAAACATCTCATCTCCAAGACCTATATCCTTCGCTGAAGGTCAGCTGTAACTGTCCATGTCTCACAAGCATTGAGGAATATTGACAGGACCAATGTACGCATTAATCTGATTTTCATGCATAGTGCTAACTGTTTATCTTGCCAGATTTTGTTAAGCCGTGCAAGCGCCGCTATTGTCTGGGCTGCTCTGGCCAACACCTCACATTTAACACTGATAAGATGGAGAAACAAACCAAGATGTTAACACTAGAATTAAAAAGACTAGATTTGCATTCAACTCTCTTCACCAAATATGGAATTCTGCAGCATTCTCTATGGAGAATAAGAATAGACTTCCCCGAGGTAACAGCCAGTGCTGCGATGGGGATTGAATCCAGCACCTTCTGGTTGTGAGCCGTGTCACTTAACCACTAGCCCACGTCGTCGCCAGATGGCCAGAGATGATGGCAAACACAGATCTGTGAGAAAGAACATGACAACAACCAATACAGCAGGGCAGGAAGACTAACGTCAGGTAAAACATACTGATCAGACATGTTAGTCAGGGTCAGGCAAAACATACTGACCAAGACCCTCATCTCGGTTTCCTAGTAGCCCTTCCTGGAAATGGGCTGTGTTCATGGCAGCCTGGCTAACAAGGTGAGGGATTGATGTGATCCCCGTAGTAATGAATGGGACGCAGATCAAGCCAAGCATGGAGAACCCCAGATCAAGCCAAGCATGGAGAACCCCAGAGCACGCTCAGGATGTGAGAAAAGCTACTGCAATCCGCCACTTAATGTCCTTTTCAGGGTGCACGAAAGAGTAACCTATACATGGTGGGCATTCGCAACCAACAACAACCAATACAGCAGGAAATTGGGAAGAGAAAGTGGGGATGGATAGAACAAACTCTCAGAAAGAAACCAGACAGCATAACCAGACATGCGCTGAATTGGAACCCACAAGGAAAGAGACGAGTGAGAGTGCCAGTGAACACCAAGCAAAGGAATTGTCAAGGAGGAAGTCAGTTTAATCGGGGTCTGGTGGGCGAAACTCAAGAAGACTGCACAGAATAGGAGCAGATGGAGAGCACCTGTTGCTGTTCTATGTTCGAAGAGGAAAAACACAGATGAATGATGAAAGTGATGATGGTGCACAACTACTGGAGGTATAAGAGACCATTATTCCTCAGGCCTTTAATTTCCACCATTGGACCCCAGCAATGGAAATAAATGCTATATGGGTAGTGCTTTATAAATGTTTAGCTGTAGCTGTATTACGTTCTGTTTCTAAATGTTATGTTGTAGCAGTATGTTCTGTTTCTAAATGTTATGCTGTAGCTGTATGTTCTGTTTCTAAATGTTATGCTGTAGCTGTATGTTTTGTTTCTAAATGTTAAGCTGTAGCTGTATTATGTTCTGTTTCTAAATGTTATGCTGTAGCTGTATGTTCTGTTTCTAAATATTATGCTGTAGCTGTATGTTCTGTTTCTAAATGTTATGCTGTAGCTGTATTATGTTATGTTTCTAAATGTTAAGCTGTAGCTGTATTATGTTCTGTTTCTAAATGTTATGTAGTAGCTGTAAGTTCTGTTTCTAAATGTTATGCTGTAGATGTATGTTCTGTTTCTAAATGTTATGTTGTAGCTGTATTATGTTTTGTTTCTAAATGTTAAGTTGCAGCTGTGTAATGTTGTATCTAAACGTTATGTTGTAACTGTGTTATGTTGTTTCTAAATGTTATGTTGTAGCTGTGTTATGTTGTAGCTGTGTTATGTTGTTTCTAAATGGTGTGCTGTAGCTGTGTTATGTTGTTTCTAAATGTTATATTTTAGCTGTGTTATGTTGTTTCTAAATGTTATGCTGTAGCTGTGTTATGTTGTTTCTAAATGTTATGTTGTAGCTGTGTTATGTTGTTTCTAAATGGTGTGCTGTAGCTGTGTTATGTTGTAGCTGTGTTATGTTGTTTCTAAATGTTATGTTGTTTCTAAATGTTATGTTTTAGCTGTGTTATGTTGTTTCTAAATGTTATGTTTTAGCTGTGTTATGTTGTTTCTAAATGTTATGTTTTAGCTGTGTTATGTTGTTTCTAAATGTTATGTTGTAGCTGTGTTATGTTGTAGCTGTGTTATGTTGTTTCTAAATGTTATGTTTTAGCTGTGTTATGTTGTTTCTAAATGTTATGCTGTAGCTGTGTTATGTTGTTTCTAAATGTTATGTTGTTTCTAAATGTTATGTTGTTTCTAAATGTTATGTTGTTTCTAAATGTTATGGTTTCGCTGTGTTATGTTGTTTCTAAATGTTATGTTGTAGCTGTGTTATGTTGTAGCTGTGTTATGTTGTTTCTAAATGTTATGTTTTAGCTGTGTTATGTTGTTTCTAAATGTTATGCTGTAGCTGTGTTATGTTCTGGTATACTATGTAGGCTGGTTAAGTTATGTTATCTAGCTGTCTTGTCCTCCCTAACTATAAACTAAGCACCTTCAGCTAGGTATCCTGGAGCATTTTGGAACAAATGATTGAACCCTGTCCATCTGATTTGAGAGATTTGATTTCTAATTACTCTGCCACTAAGGTGCTCAGTAAGAAAATTAAAACAGAAATGTCCAAAATGTAAAGTTGAACTGCCAACATTAACAAGTTCATTACTAACCACTGTAAAAGTATAAAAAGGCTTTCTGCGATAACGCTGACTGATAGGGTGGCCCTCATGCTTCTATTGTAGTTTTGTTGAATGCCCACAATGAGTAGGATTACTCTTTAGTGTGCCCTAGAAAGGACATTTTTTAAAGTAGCGGGTTTTAGTCGCTTTCCTCACATCCTGAGCGTGCTAATGAAGGTGGATCCGGGACCTCCAGGCGGTTGTGCTATGCTTGGCTTCATCTACGTGTAGCTCACTACTACAGGAATCATGCCGATTCCTCACCTCATTAGCCAGGCTGTTGTGAAAACAGGCCTTTTCCAGAAGGGCTGCGCAGAAGCTGAGGTGAGGGTTTTGTCCAGTATATTTTGCCTGACCCTGACTAACATGTCTGATCAGTATGTTGTGCATGACCAGATGTTAGTCTTCCTTCCCCTATTGTAATGCAAAAGGAAGGATAATGTTGAAGATGATGGTAAAGAAGACACTTTGAGACCTACCTGCTCAGATGCTGCAGCCTGTTGACTTGATGATCTTAAACTTTCCATGTTAGGATCTTTAAGACCTTCTACAATTTTCTGTCAGAAAAGAAATGGATGTAATATAATTATTGTCATTTATGTTCTCTTCGACTACAGTAGAAGCATTGGTCACAACCACAGCTGGTTCCTTGCAGGAAGCCTGTATCAAAGCATTTATGTGCTATTATAGCGATAGATTCTGTGCTGCTTTGTTTGACACTAATGCTGTCAACCCCATTCACAACTCTACTAAGAAACATTTTACTACATATATTGTAGAATGTAGTTGACCTCTTCAATCAACCAATAACAAAATTTGGCTCAGGCAGGATCTAACAGAGGAATTCTCTACATCATCCGGTGTCCTCACCCTGCAATTTTCTGCTGTACCATGGACTGAATCCTCACAGTTTTCTGCACACAATCTAGGCGTTCTTATCAGTGACTTCCGGGTAACTGATATCGTCTACGGTTCTCAGGCCCTGGTAGGCCCCCTAGAGGCACTGGATCAATCGGTTACCCACCTAGGCTTGCACATCTCCTGGACAAAAATGAAAATCCAAAAATTTTGCAGGTGCCCCTCTGTATTGAGCATCACCGTGAACGACAACCCTGTTGCAGCCACAGAGGACTTCGTCTACCTCGGCAGCAGGCCTCTGACTAACGCAGAAGTTTGACCTATTCTGTCCTCCCAAAATAGAGATGAGATTTCACCTTTTCACATCAAGTGGAGCATAAGATTACAGCTGATCCCTGTACTTGTTAAAGTCTGTGTGTGTCCAAGCATTTGCAGTGACAGTATCAATGGCAATAGTTTTAATGAGGTTACTAGACCCATTCACAACCCTATTCTGTCATCTTTTTTACAACATACTTGGCGGATTACAATTGATGTATTATTTTCAACTCGAGTACCAATTGGGAAACATGGAGAATATATAATATAAACAGTGGTGTCACCCAGTGCTGTAATTCATGGTGACACCCCTTCCCGGCTTCCCCAATGTACGAACTCTAAGTCCTCTTGTACTAGACCAAACAGAATCCTTAGTAATATTTGTAAATTTAGGACCTACATTTACAAAGGACATAAGAAGAAAGCAATAGAATTTGTGGTAAAAGTGTTGAAGTACACCAAAATTATGTTAATTTTTTCATGAGATGCGTTTCTGCATTTGGTTTATTCAATCAGTAGCTGTCCAAATAATTTACAACTTACATTAAATCTCGACTAAATCAGAACTTCTCTTTCCTGACCTTCAAAGCTGCAAACTTGTGAATTATTTTATTAAAATCAAGGTCTTTCCAAAAATCACTTTCAATGTTGTAAATTCGGAAAAACTTGACTCTTCCATGGTAGATACCAAATAGTTCTTTATAAGATTCAGCTTTGACAAATTCCTCTCACATGAATCCACAGACACAGATCATGAGAAATAGTTGTAGACTTAGTGAGAGGATTGATAGAGATTCTGGGAAGTCCCACTTGTTTTTTAAAATGACAAATACTGACCAGCTTTTGGCTTCTTAATGATCAATCTCTGCTGCTTTCAGGTGCCTTCTTCACCTTCATATTAAAAGTTCACCATTGGATAACTCATCATAGAAAGTGGTCAATTTTGGAATGGGCAAGAGCAACTATTCTTCAGTGGCAGATATGACTCTTGGCTTGAACAGCCTCAAATATGGCTGCTACTTCCTTGATGGCTCCTGATCTAATCTTGGCTGCGTTCCTGATTACGCAACAACTTGAAGCGCTTCATCCGCTACAAAGAAGCAAATGGAGTATGTCGTTCCCACTATCGTCTGCTGCTGCACTGCATGCATTTACACTGTACAGTTTGTACTAGGTACAATGATTTATTGATACGCAGCTATATTGTATATGTAGGTATATTGATATAGTACATGTTTGCTGGGCTTGCGAGAAACGTTTCTGTAATTATAATAAACAGGGATATTTTTTTAAATAATACATTTCTGCCGCTGGGCTCAAGCACTGCACAATTTCATATAGTGACATAGAAAGACAATATTATGTATTTTGGTGTCACCTCCTGCTATGTTGTCACCTAGTGAGCGCCCCCTCTTTCACCCTTCCCCTGCACCCCTCTAGCTACGCCACTGAGAATAAATCAGAAACAATGTTAACCATCTATTATATAAAAATATTCTTTCTCTTCTTTTCTTGTTATCAATGTCTACTCCTTGTTTTGCCATAAGAAATATCTTTTTTTGCTGAAATATTGGTGATTGGTATTCTTATGATACTTTGCAAGAGCTACTAACATTTTTGTGTTTCATTTTTTATCACTGCAACAGTTCAATAGTTATTTACACACATATTTAAAAAATAGAAAGTGACTCATAGAACCAACTTCATTGCACTAGGGTTCCATATGTGCTCAGTTCTTTTCATTGCTGAAAGTGCTGACGATGGAGCAGTGAAAAAAAAAAATGTTTAAAGTTGATTAAAAATTAAATTTAATCAAAATTTTAAAATGGGTATGGTCAGATACCGCACCGAGACGAGAACACAAACAAAAACTACGTTACGATTAATAGGCCTTCTTCAGGGACATAAAATAACAACAATGCTGAACTAGCAAATCAACATATATATGGTCTACTTATCTAGGCTAGACTCTAAACACTAGAGCAACACTCCATAACTCCTGCGGCGTTTCTGAAAATTTCCCCAACTTTGTCAGGTACCCATTTACAGTTGGGAGACCATGAAAATACTCATGATATGCTTGGTCTGTCAAACCAAATGCGAAGGGCCAAAGATGCAGCAGTGAATGAGCTGACAGCAGCCAACTACTCATAGTGACGACTCCGCCTCCAAGCGACAGCCCTGGAAACAGAATGCAAACATGCATCCTGTATAAGGAATAGAAGAAGGAAGACAGACAACGTCCCAAAAATGCCAAGCTGAAATTGGATGTGTCGGGCTGAATGGCGCAGATAAACAAGTTTCACTGTAAACTACGACATGTCACAAACGTATTTTTCAGGGCGAATGCCGAAGAAGCATAAACCGAATGCAACATGATTTGAACCAGGTACTTTGGAATTGTAAACCAAGCTCACAACTCATAGACCACATGCTCCCCAACATATACTTAATGAAGTAGAAAAAACAAAGTACTCAACTGCCTATAACACTACCTACTATTGATCTATCTGTACTCACTGGGGAACTGAGACGCTAGTCAGTCAGGCACAACATACTGACTACGATGTCGCGTCAGAGTCAGGAACAACGTACTGACTAGGATGTCGCAGGGTCAGGTAAAACATACTTACATCAAACAAGCTATTTTCAATACAATCTGGCTCACGAGATGTAGATCGATATGATCTCCGCAGTATTGAGCACCAGATGGAGCCAAGTATAGCACAACTGCCTGGAGGGCTATGGTCAACCTTCATCAGCATGCTCGGAATGTGAGAAAAGCTACTACAACCCACCACTTAACACCCCTTTCAGAGCGCACAGAAGAGTAAACTTACTCATTGTGGGCATTATCCCTTTGAACCCGTAACACCCATGTATCGAGTCCATAATATAGTGACATCTACAAAGTACATACATTTCTGGAAATAACAAATATGGCCGCGTAAATATCAAAGCATGTCTTCACAAAGACTTTTATGATTTTCGTTATAAAATGGTTGTTCTTTTTAAAATTTGGGAAATTGTCATTATAAAAGGCTAATAACAGAACACATTGAAAGTAGTTTCAAGTATTTCAAGGCTAATAAATTGGATTTAGATGGTGATTGCTCTGAAAAGGATCAGTTGTTATTTGAACAGGGGGTGAGAGGATCAAGTAAATTTGATGAATATGGTGATTGCTCTGAAAAGGATCAGTTGTTATTTGAACAGGGGGTGAGAGGATCAAGTAAATTTGATGAATATGTTTCACACTCTACTGAAGTAGGAACATTGGAAATTATCAGGTCAGTCAATTTTATGCAGAATAATTAAATTAAAGCACATGGCTTTGTTATTGTAAATAGCTTTACTCAAATGTCAACATTGTACATATTTTCTCAGGAGCACAGGGGAATGGGATCTTAGAATGGGATCTTACGGACTGGGTAGCCAGGGTTAAAAGAGTTAAACAACAACAACAACAATGTCTGCTCACTGTCAGGAGGTGTACTTGAGATGTGAGCCATGACACTGTCAGCTTCACCTTGTTTAGTTCCTTCTTCAAATCCTCACACTCTACACACATCTGCACTTGGCCAGCGAGAGGACCTAATACATGAAAGTACAAAATTTATCTGCCACAATTCTTTCTTTTCCTCATTTATTTTCACATTAGCAAGTTGTTTTGTAATTAAAATCTTGCTGTTGGAAAAAGTTGAATTTACAATTACAGATTTCAAACTCTGCTGATGATTTGGCTCACAACAACAAAATGCAAAATAAAATCAACTTGCTGAAATGAAAAAACACATATTCTGACAATAAACATAAGAACAATGAGATTGTACTGAGAAACATGGTACGACAAGAGGTTCACTCATTCTTGGTAGAAATATAGGTGAGATTAGATATACTGATAATGATATCATATTAAAAAAACAGGAGGGGCATTTCTTTTTATAAGGGAAATTGTGGAAAACCAAATAAATTAAGTCCGCCACAAAAAATACGACTCTTCAACTCCAATATAAAGTCCATCTTACTGTACGGCTGTTGCATAGGGAACAAAGTAAAGTACAACTAAAAAGGTCCAAACTTTCATCAATGGATTCTTGAACCAAATTGAGGGAATGTATTGGTATGACGAAGTCGCTAATAAAGAACTGTGGGAAAGATGCCAGCGAGACTAGATGTAAAGAGGAGTTGGCGATGGTTAGAAACACAAAACAGAAACCAACTGATAGCAATACAAGGCAGATACTGATTGAAAACCATGTCACCACACACTGTAAAAACTAGATTTTAATTTTACATCCAATAGAAAATCGAATACCGTTTTGCTGTTTATTTTCCATTAAAAAAATTATGTAAATATATATTTTTGTATCACGCGTTTAAATAATTAAAAATATATCCATTTTGGATTTCCTAAAACAATCAATGAAATAAATCTTTCTAAAAATCTATTCCCTGCATTTATAGATAATAGCTCTGTTGATTGCTTCACTATTGAAAATAGTCATCAGTGTTGTACCGCACTCAGGCACTCAGCACTCAGGCACAACATGAATAGAAATCAAGTGTTAATCACTGATTATTGAAAACACGAGCGCCTGAAAAGAAAAATATGATGTTGGCAAGGTTTTTTATTGTTTCATTCTCAGTGATTTTTTTCCCCTTTGCACAAACTTTGGATCACTGGTGTACAGGTTCTGGTTCGCTAATGTACAGGTTTTTGTTTGCTGATGTACAGTTTTTGGTTTGCTGGTGTACAGGTTTTAGTTTGCTGGTGTACAGGTTTTTGGTTCACTTGTGTACAGGTTTTGGTTCACTCGTGTACAGGTTTTGGTTCACTGGTGTACAGTTTTTGGTTCACTAGTTGTACAGGTTTTGGTTTGCTGGTGTACAGTTTTGGGTTTGCTGGTGTACAGATTTTGGTTCACTGGTGTACAGACTTTGGTTCACTGGTGTACAGACTTTGGTTCACTGGTGCACAGACTTTGGTTCACTGGTGTAAAGGTTTTGGTTTGCTGGTGTACAGGTTTTGGTTCACTGGTGTACAGGTTTTGGTTCACTGGTGTACAGTTTTTGGTTCGCTGGTGTACAGATTTTGGTTTGCTGGTGTACAGGTCTTAGTTCACTGTGTACAGGTTTTGGTTCACTTGTGTAGTTTTTAGTTTGCTGGTGTACAGGTTTTGGTTCACTGGTGTACAAGCTTTGGTTTGCTGGTGTACAGTTTTAGGTTCGCTGGTGTACAGGTTTTGGTTCGCTGGTGTACAGGTTTTGGTTCGCTGGTGTACAGACTTTGGTTCACTGGTGTACAGGTTTTGGTTCACTGGTGTACAGACTTTGGTTCACTGGTGTACAGACTTTGGTTCACTGATGCACAGACTTTGGTTTGCTGGTGTAAAGGTTTTGGTTCACTGGTGTACAGGTTTTGGTTTGCTGGTGTACAGGTTTTGGTTCACTGGTGTACTTTTTTTGGTTCACTGGTTTACAGGTTTTGGTTCACTGGTGTACAGTTTTTGGTTTGCTGGTGTACAGGTTTTGGTTCACTGGTGTACAGATTTTGGTTCGCTGGTGTTCAGATTTTTATTAGCTGGAGTTTTAGGAGTGAGGAGTAACATCAGGATCAGGTGAAACATACTGATCAAGACCCCATCTTACATCCATATTGGGCTCCCTGGAAACAGGCAATCATAGTAGTCTGGCCAATGAAGTGGGAATCAACACTGTAGTGATTTTACTAAATAGCCTGGCATTGCACTACAGTGTGGAGAATCTTAGTCCACCTTCTTAAGTATGCCTTAAAATTTAATAAGAGTCACTGTAAGAACCATCAAAGAAACATCATCAAGAGTTGAATTCTTATTCGGCATTCATCCTGAAAATGATGTTTGTGACGTGCCGTAGTTTACAGCAAAGCTGTGATATCTGCCCCTTTTGACTCGACACATCCGACTTCAGCACATCATTTTTGGGACTGCATGGATGCAGCCTGTTTCCAGTACTGCCATACAGAAGCAGACTAGGGTCTTGGTCAGTTATTGGTCCCTGATCTTGATGCAAGCAGCCAGCTATGAGTCGTCGCTGCTGTCAGCTCATTCACTGCTCCATCTTCCTCTCTAAATCCTGGCATTCAATCAGGCATGTGTGTCTGATACCAGGTAGCCAAATGTTGAGAAAAAAACACTTTTCGCCCTTTTGCCTTGGAGTACCATGTTGGGTCTCCTTCAGGCCATCTCTCCACTTCAGCCTCGATCTAAAGTTGTAGGGCCACCACAATGTTACTCTATTGGTCCATCTTTTGTCCGGCATGTGCACCAAAATTACTTAGAAAGGATGCCGTATTTACACTATAAAATGATATATAAATAGTAAAAATGTTAACATTTTGCAAATGCTCTGATGAAAGAATGGATCAAATAATTGTAGAAGAGAACAGTAGTTATCTATTCAATTTTTGATCAATTTTATTTACTGAAATTTTACTAATGGTTTCTTGAAGTAAATTATGATTTTTATATCAGGTTGCTGTGGGTCAGATAAAATGTTTTCGTTGGCTGCATGTGGTCCACGGTTTTTGTTCCCTGGTATATATTATAACTTCCTAACTTTCCTGCCATCAAGTATAGACCATACAGAGTCACTTTCAGTCTGAAACAGTCACTCTCAGTGTGACATAGTCACTCTCAGTGTGACATAGTCACTCTCAGTGTGACAGAGTCATTCTCAGTCTGATAGTCACTCTCAGTGTGACATAGATTCATTCTCAGTCTGATAGTCACCCTCAGTGTGACATAGATTCATTCTCAGTCTGATAGTCCCTCTCAGTGTGACATTAAGTCACTCAGTCTGATACAGTCACTCTCAGTCTGATATAGTCACTCATTCTGATATAAAGTCCGTTTTAGTCTGATATTAAGTCACTCATAGTTTGAATTAATCACTTTCAGTCAGATACAATCACTCTCAGTGATACAGTCACTCTAGGTCTCATTCAGAGTCAGAGCTCATTCTGAATTAGCCAAGGCTATACAGAGTTGTCTGTCCAGCATCACTCCTTTAGAAAATATAAAAATGTGTGAAGTCTAATATTCAAAGAATGGTATGTGTGTATAGTCTAGTGATCATATCTTTATATATGTACATCCAGTATTCAAATCTTCATGTGTGTGGTTTAATTATCTTCATCTTCTTCTTCATTCTCAAACTCCCGCTACTAAGCACCAAATAGAGCTTTGAAAGTAGTAGGCAGCATTGTGTCATAGTTTACAGCTTGAATGCAATATTTACACCTTTTGGTCTGACACATTCAACTTCAGCAGGTATTTTTGAGTACCGGGTTAGCCTTCAATCTTCGATCCCTACTCCTTAGCCAGTCTGCTCTGATGCACCTGTTATCCAGGATCACTGTGTGGAGGTGTAGATGGGTCTTGACAGCTCTGGTTCACTGGCCCTGACGTTGGCAGTCAGCTTTGGGTTGCTGACCTCTGCACCTTATGCACTGCTCAGCACCTTGATCCCAATCTAATTATATAATCTTAGAGAGAAAGAGAGACAGAGAGAGAGATAGATATATAGATAAAGAGAGAGAGAGAGAGACACACAGAGAGAGAGAGAGAGAGAGAGAGAGAGAGAATGTGTGTGTGTGTGCAAGTGCGTGTGAGCGTATGCAGTATGTTTTATTATTTTTGGCCGTGTGTGGATACTATACATTTCCTTACTGGAAGGGTCATAATTCTCCAAAGAATTAACAGAAGTAACAGAAGTGGTTCTTCTAGGAAAGCCTCCCCGTGCTTGACCTGCAGCCACACTAAAATATGATGCATCAGAATCACCACTGCTATTGCCATTGTTAGTTTCGCCACGCTGCCCTGTTGACAGAATCAGTCATTGAGGTCTTGGTGAAGTTTATAACAACAAAAACAAGCATAATTCAGACACTTCGGCAAAACAAATACAAAACTAAATCTACTTCAAGAGGAACAAAGAATAATTCACATGAAAACACTTAACAAATAATAATAGCAACAATGAATAGATATTACAGACAGACTAATTTGATACGCTATTTCCATAAAAAAATTACATATTTATTTCGTTATTAACTTTTGACCTAGAGTACCACTTCAACTTTGATTTAATTTTACCTTTATTCTGAATAAATCATATCTTCTTCTCTTCATCGTTCCTCTTCTACCACTGGGTGTGTAGAGATCCTTTTCTTTTCTTTTTTGTTTTTGTTGTTATAAAGTTTTGTAATATAAATGTGCAGATAAACAGGTGATTCCCGAGTGCTCTAACAGGGTCTTTGTATTTGACAAGAACAAGAATAGCAGAACTGCCCCACAGAGAGCATGTCGTAAGAGATGACTAACTGTGCCACATGGCATAACACCGGCCATGGTTTGTTTAGAGCAGCATAAATGGTGCCTACGGGCTGTGGATCTACTTTGCTCTAGTGTTTGAGTCTGTTTCTGTTTCTAAGAATCGACCTCACTGCACTCCGGGCATACCTATAGGTGCTCAGTCTCTCTCTCATCAAAGGGCGTAAGTTATGGATGCTGATGGTCCCTGTAGCTCGCTGGTTATACACTCTCCTGCTCCGTCCTCTCATGCGCCCCACTCCGCTCGAACCTAATTTAATGTTGAAACTTTTTTGCAGTCTGTGGATTGCTGCTTCATCTATTGCGATGTCCTCATCCAGCAGGCGGTTATTGATTAATTTCAAAATGTCACTTCTATCCATCACTAATGTGCCCATGATGGGAGCTTGTGAAGCCATAATGACAGCTCTTTTATTGCCCTGAACCCTGGCATGAGCAGGACAGTAGATCCATGTCAATCCCTGGAAGTTTGATGCCTCAACAGCTGCTATTCCCTTGTACCCAAACCATCCCTTCTGTACTTTCTGAATTACGGCTTGCGTGTCTGTCATGATGACCTGATGTCCCACTGACCATGACTGATCCGTCGGTATATATGATAGCATCACTCTCCTGCGCGTTCTCAATTATCAGCTGATTTACCTCGTGCTCTGCTCTCCCGGTGCTCCGTTCTCTGCATTCCTGGCCTAAGGTTATGATGACTCTCTGGTACTCTGTCCTTCTATCTTCCTCTTTGGCTATCGTCTCAGCTGGAGTGACGTGTCCAATTGTTGTCTCAGCCTGTGCCCTCCATAACCCTCTCTTGATTCTTTATTTCTGAGATACTACTGTGCAGAGGGTGCCGCATGTCTGTGGTGACATGCATATAGGCTTTGACTTGTACCAGTTTATGTTCAGATGTCACTGATAACAATCCCAACATGTACCGCATCTTCACAATCAAGGTATCTCTAGTGCAGCCCAGAACCAGTCGCATACCTTCATTCTGGATGCGTTCCAACCTTTCACACTGTGTTCTTGATAGTGTGAGGATGCCTAGTCCTAAATCGATGACAGACAACACGACCTGACGAAATAGGATGAACAGGAGGTGTTGTTCCAAGTTGGCAGCAGCCATGGTCTTGAGTACTTCTAACTCTCTCTTGCATCTTTGTACAATGTGGTCAACATGGCAATTATAGGAAAGACTCCGATCAAAAGTCACTTCAAGGTATTTCAACATGTCGCACCTGTCAATGGTGCAACCATCAAAAGTGATGCCCGGGAACTCAGCCTATACTATGAAATTATTCAAAGAGCACCACATCACCTTGTTCGGATTGATCTTGGAGCTTGAGTCGCCACACCACTGTGAGATTGCTTTGAAGGTTTCCTGGATGTCTTTGACCAACTCTTGCCTGTCTGAGCCAGTCCTGTACGTTAGGATGTCATCGGCAAATGTCAACGTTCACCCTATCCCTGTGAGTTGAATATTGGCCACTTTTACTGTGTAGATGTTGAACAGCACCGGTGAGAGCGGAGACCCTTCAGGCATTCCTGGACATCTTTGCCTCGGTTCTGATGTCCACGGTCCCACGCGTAGCGCAACTGTTCTTTCCATCAGAGCAGCTGATATCCAACAAACCAGCCACGGGTTTAAACCACACTGCTTCAGACAGGTAATTAAGGTCCTAAAATCTGTTTATTAAGATGGATTCGCACATCAGTTAACCACCCTCCGTGGCACTTGTCTCAATGCAGCGGAGTAATAAGCTATTCAAGCCTAGCCCGCTAAGCTGGAAATCCTCCTCCTGGCTACATCCAGATCACACAAGAGCTGGAACCTGCACAGGGACATCTGCCCTTGAAGAAGTATAGGTCAATTAAGAACTAAGAACAGGTGATTGGCATGTTGCGGATAAATTATCTACAAAACTATTTCCTCAAAGAATCAGGTGTGTGTATCCTAGTTTTATAAATAAAAGATATTTTTATTTTACAGTAAAACCTTTATTTTAACAGGAGACATGAAAATTCTTGCATGTTACAAAAAAATGTACGATAATGTTCAACAGGTTTAGTGGTTAGAGTACATGTCTCTCGTAGATTCGGGACAATGATCATCACAATAAATGTTGAGAAATTGATACTTTCAATACTCGGTTTCCAAACAGGCAGGTGTATGCCTGCTGCCAGGTTGCTGAAGATTATCCGTAGTAGATTCTTTTTGCGATTTATTTCTTGTGGCTTTCTAGGCCTGGGAGAAGGTAGGTCGCGTATCGGGAAGGACATTCATTATTTTTATGAATATTTTTTCCTGGACTGCAGCTAACTGCATGCTCTTTTCGATTTTCAACTACCAAGGGCTTTTATACAGCGTGTACATGGGACATCCGGGTTTATCGTCCACCTTCAATAGCATTAGGTATTCAATCTCACCTCCCTTGAGACCAAGGTAGACAGGTAGTCTGCTTAGGTGACAAGGCCCCACAGTGTCAACCGTCCATGAACATGATGGGTGTCTGAGTCCCGGGCTGCATGTAATGAGAATGATATCTTTCTGATTTGACCTGGTCAATGTGATGTGTGGACAGCCATGGGGTGGAACTTAGATGGAGAGGGTCATTTCCAATCCCTGATGTCCATGGCCCTTTTTAAGCGCTGGTGGGCAAGAACATCCTCTGCAAGGCAGATCACATGTTCAAATAGAGTCAAACTGCAATGGTTTAGCATGGTGAATGTACGTTCGAGGCCTATCCATTGTGTGACTTCGCCATCAGAGACTGAGTCATACCAGTGGATCGCAAACAAAACTATGAGGCACAAAGCCACTTGGACACCATTCAAACATTCAGCCTAACTACTACCTGCTTGTGAGCCCTGCATGGAGTCTGGAAACAGCAGAGGCTTTCGCTGAAACAAAGCTATGGATTTACATAACCTGTGTCCTCCTTTCCTGCTGAATGATTCTGAAACCTAACCTTGACTATTCTTTATTGAAGTCTTCCACATAAGCAGCCAGAGGCCCATTCTTGTGATCCATCGGTGGTGGTTGAGACCAAGGGTCTGTTATAGTGGCCACTGATAATCAAATAAAATATTGAGATCTCTATGCAAATTATGTACCTCCCTCATATAGATACAAAGGCTTCTTAATGGGGAGGAAAGAATAGGACCACTGCACCCTACTACTTCTTAGTTGACCTGTACTTCTACAGGGACAGATGCCCCTATGCAGGCCCCCAGCTCTAATATGATTTGGATGTAGCTGAGAGGAGAAGGGTTTCCTGCTTAGTGGCCAGGCTCGAGCAGCTTAATACTCTGCTGTGTTGGGAAAAACGCTTACGGAATGTGGTTAGCCGATGTGCGATTCCATCTTAATAGACTCAAACACTAGAGCAAAGTAGACCTGCAGCCTGTTAGGTGCCATCTATGCTGCTCTAAACAAACCACCTAACCATGGCCGGTGTTATGACATGTCACACAGTTAGTCGCCTTTTGCAACATGCTGTCTGTGAGGCAGTTCTGTTATTCTTGTTCTTGTCATACATAAAGACCCCGGCAGACCACTCGGTAGCCTACTACTCATGTCATAAATGGAAACTAAACAGGGCTGTGCATGGTACTGAAAAAATGATCATGTGAAAGAGAGGCTTACAGAAACCACATCAACAGAACCCACCACTATGCAACACAATGAATGAACTGACAGCATCTCATAGCTGGCTACTTGCATTAGAGTCAGCAAAATCATAGCTGACCAAGACCTTATTCCGCCTCAAAGTGGCGGGCCTGGCAACAGGTTGCACTAGTGCAGTCTGGCTAAAAGAATAGGGATTACAGTGGAAAGACAAACATTGGTATCCGAAAAAGCCATTTAAAACTGGATGTGTTGGATCAAACGGCGTAGGGGATCAAGATGCTGAGTAGCGCATGCGCTGCAGTGGTCAGCGACCCATAGCTGACTGCTAGCGTCAGGGACAGCGAACCATAGCTGCCAAGACCCTCCTAAACCTCCACGCGGTGATCCTGGATAACAGGCTGCAGCAGGGCAGACTGGCTAAGGAGAATGGATCGAAAAGGGAATGCTAGCCCGGTACTAAAAAAATGCTTGCTGAAGTCGGATGTGTTGGACCGAAAGGTGTAAATATCGCAGCCAAGATGTAAACACAACACAACGTATTCCGTTCTCTGGACTACATTCTGCTTCTTAAGCCCTTTCAGGGTTTGGTAGCGGGAGATTGAGAATGAACGAAGAAGAAGAAGAAGAACAGCGTAGATATCACAGCCTCGACTGAAACTATAACACATCACAGAATAATCTTTAGGACGATAGTCAGCGAAGAAGACAACCTCACTATAGAAACCACCACTAAAGAAACCACCACCATAGAAACCATCACTACAGAAATGACTACTAAAGAAACCACCACCACAGAAACCATCACTACAGAAATGACTACTACAGAAATCATCACTACAGAAACTAGTACTACAAAAATGACTATTACAGAAACCACCACCACAGAAACCATCACTACAGAAATGACCACTAAAAAACCACCACAACAGAAACCATCACAACAGAAATGACTACTACAGAAATCATCACTACAGAAACTAGTACTACAAAAATGACTATTACAGAAACCACCACCACAGAAACCATCACTACAGAAATGACTCCTACAGAAACCATCACTACAGAAATGACTATGAAAGAAACCACCACCACAGAAGCCATCACTACAGAAACCACCACCACAGAAATAACTACTACAGAAACCACCACCACAGAAACTATCACTATATAAATAACTACTACAGAAACCATCACTACAGAAACCACGACCACAGAAATGACTATGACAGAAACTACCACCACATAAGCCATCACCACATAAACCATCACTAAAGAAACCATCACTACAGAAACCACCACCACAGAAACTACAACCACAAAAACCACCACTACAGAAACCACCACAACAGAAACCACCACTACAGAAATCACCACCACATAAACCATCACTACAGAAACCATCACTACAGAAACAACCACCTCAGAAATACATCACTACAGAAATGACTACTACAGAAACCACCACCACAGAAACCATCACTACAGAAATCACCACCACAAAAACCATCACTACAGAAACCACCACCACAGAAACCATCACTACAGAAATCACCACCACAGAAACCATCACTACAGAAACCACCACCACAAAAACCATCACTACAGAAACCACCACCACAGAAACCATCACTACAGAAATCACCATCACAAAAACCAACACTACAGATATTATCACTACAGAAACAACCACTCCAATATCACATAAATGCTTTGACATTGGCAATGTTCAAAAAGCAGACCACGGTGATGGTCCCATACTCCTGCAGTAACAAACGGTAGAATGACGATGCAAAACCTGTGGTAAATCTAGATTAGCTTGGACAAAGAAACAGACAAGTACAGAATATCTACTTCCTTCAAACTGTGGAATCACACAGAATAAGAGAGCTGATGTCTGATGCCTTGTCAAGAGCTGGAGGGAAAATAAAGCAAACTTACTATTATTCTCAGAGACTACAACCCTAATCCACAATCAATATAGGTAATAGTCAAGTCATGGAAACAAACAACAGATCTGATCCAATCTGCCCGCTTCATAAATACAAACAGGTCACCCTTTTTAGTCTCAAAACAGGCCACTGTTGATTATTTAGGCACATCTGTCCCCTCAGATATCTCATACAAATGAATGACCATGTTGGATTGAAATGCAGAGCCCTAAACATAATCTTCAGAACTGCTAAACCCATCAAGACTTATGATGCCAGACCTGGCCAAGAATGGGGCAGAGCTGAGATGGAAACTGTGGAACTGCCACAGAGACCTGGAAAAGACTGGACTTGATCCTGGTGAGTGACATGCAGATCTAGCATGACCAATGAACCTGGATTAATCCTAAGAAAATCTTTAGACAAAAAATATCCTTTCTCCTGCTTGTCTTTCAGCATCAAGTTATGAAGAGGTTTCCTAATATGTGCTTCGTACATGGGAAGCTTCACTGCTTATGTTATATCTGATGTCCATATTTTGCATGGGCTGCGCTTGGCTTTGCATCCATTACAAATGTATAGCATTGCTTTCAGAAGAATACTATCTGGTATTAGTTGTGTCACATGACTGAACCATTTGGTTTGCTGTCTCTTGATGAGGTCTAGCACTGGTGTTGTCTCCTAATATCTTTGTTTCTGATTCGATTCGTTCTTGTTACTTCAAGCATTCATCGCAGGCCTTTTATCTCTGTCGTTACAATGTTTCTTTTATTTTTGTTTGTAAATGTCCAATTCTGACACTGATAGCACAATGTGGGTAGGAATATCGTGCTGTATAGTTCTTTTTGTATCCATTGTAACATTTTTATATTGTATTATCAGAGGCATTTGCCCAATAATTTTACTTGCTTTATTACATCTGTTTTGGATTTCAGTGTTACCTTTTCAATCTGCTGAAATTATCTAGGAACATTAAATCTTTCACCTGTTTTACTTGTTTTTTGTATGAATATGTTTGTTTCTATTTTCTTTCTTGCAATTGACACAACCTTTTTTTTTCTATGTTGATGTTCATACTGAAATCTGTATATACCTAATTAAGCTTGATGATATGCTCCAGCAGTTGTTTTTCTGAGATTGCTATTAGTGCTTACTCATCAGTGAAGTGAAGCTCATTTAAGTGATCATTAAGGTTGTTTCACTCACTTATGTTGACTTTTTTATTTTTTTTTTTTTTTTTACATATTTCATATATAAATATATATTGCATGGCAACAGTAATCTGATACCCCCGAGGTAAAAAGAGATTGTGGGAAAGACCTCCAATGTGTTGGCCAGACTCCCTTGCTATACGTAACATCCAAGATGCCTCTGCTTACCACGCACTGGACTTCCGTGGCCCAAGAAAGGGTCTGCTGAAGACGAAGTTGGGACCCGTAGCTACGCTGAGGAACGGGTCATCAAGATCAAGAAGAAGATCAAGATTTATGATAAACAGTAAATGAGGTAGTACACATCCTTGCGTTACACCAATTAAAATATGGAATTACTCAGATTATTGTTTCAAATGTGCATTGGCTATTTACAAAGAGGCTTTTACATAAGCTGATCAAATGCTTATTCACTCCATAATGTTCTGTTTTCCACATTTGATATCTATTCACTAGATTAAATGCTTTCTCTTGGTTCATGAGAGCAACGTATAGTGTTTGGTCGAACTCTATTGTTTTCTGTGCTAGTTTTCTGAGTGCAAAGATTGCATCTGTACAGCTTAATATGAAATATTACAAAAATATTACTTTTCAAACATATTTAAATACTCACTGGCCGTCATAAAGTGTCGAAGGTCTTCTAGCAACATCTCAGAAGTCCAGCTTTTATCAAATGCAAAAAGGTCAAAGACACGAAGTACTTGTGGTGTTGTCAGCTTGTGATTTCTAGAACAATCTCCATCACAGCATTGTAGAATAAAGTCCGAACACAAATGCAGAGATTTGCAGTTCTCTTTAGAACATTTCTTCCCATCAGCCTTGTTATAGTAGATACATACTTGTGGTAAGGTGCTAGCAGAACGAGAGGGACGTCTGCGGAACAGTTGTTGCAGTTCCATATCAGACAAGCCAAACAGTCCATGCTGCTTCAAAATTTCCACATTATGTTCTGTGGCAAATCTATGACCAAACATGCACTTTTTCTTATTGGTGTTAAAAGGACAAGCATTTTCAGAACGCAAAAGGAAAGTGCGGCAGACATGAAGTGCTCCACAGTCTCCATCACATGCTCTATTGCGGCCATCTTTTCCTCGTCTGCAGTGAGTTCTGCACAAGCCAAGAACTGTTCTAACCCAAACAATTTCATTCCCACTCAGTGTGTGAGGATTTTTCGTTGGATCACTTAAAACGAAATTATCTTTATTCTCAAATAGCAGATTCCATACCACATGAAGATTTACGTTGCTCCTGGGGTCAACATCTGGGAATATCACATTTCTCAAACTCCTTATATCAATTCTACCTCCATCGACAGAATTTATGAATTTCACTACATCAAATGGATTTATTTGTCTGGGTCTTTGACGGTTGCCTGTGCGTGGTCGAGATGCTGACCGAGACCCGCGCATATGATTTGGATTCATTATTTACTTTGTCCCCTTTGTTTTCAATTGAAATAATTATTAATTTTTTAAAACGTTGTTTAGCCTTTTCTGAGAGTTCATTAGACTGTTCTTTGCTCAGTTTCACTACTACAGACTACACTACACTACTTACACAGTTCTACTTCTACAAATACAATGTGGTCGGTTCAATATAACTGTAAATAAACACCCTTGTTTCTCATTCAGAATCAGTGGAAATAATGGTTTTCTTCTTACAATTTTATGTACCTTTCCAAGAACGAAACCTACATCAACTATGTCTATGATCAGCTATCTGAAAACTAATAGTAATAATAAACGCCGCCCATCATTTCAAACTCAAACTTTCAAAGCCATGATATGGCACGGTCGAAAATCATTCCCATCAGACTTGCATATCAGAATAAAACGTGTCTTTGACATACATGTCCAGTCGGCCAAAATAAAGTATCTGAAATCCTCAAAAGCCACTCAAGTTTGCAGGAAGTAATCAACGTATGTTCACTCTGTTATGGCCGAGGAGCTTCTTTCAGTTTCACAAACAAAACCTGATTCTTCTTAGTAACCAAAACGGAAATTCTTAGAAAGGTGTGGTGCCGTACACGCAGAGTGTCTCCCAAATCGACGAATGTTCACCACTAGACTTCTCATGCTACTGGGTTTGTCATACAATCCGCGATGCATCAGGCTGCCGTCATAATACTGTCAGCCTGTTTTTCCTATTTTTATTGAATCTCACCCGAAACCCCCATACAAACATTTTCAGTTATCAATCATGAAGAAAAAAAAACAATAACGAGAGCCTAGTATTTTAGTAATAAAACCAAGGGAATTTATTTAAAAAAAAAATTATAATGAGTTCATTTGAATTGCTCCATAGCTCACACATGTGCACGCAACATTGACCTTCTTTCTGACGTCTATGGTGGGTAAACTTGTGAACTTCACACGGTAAAGCAAGTTCTGTTTTGTTCTGTTCCTAAGAGTCGACTTCACTTCACTCAGAGTATTCCTATTGGATCACAGTTTCTCTCAGTAAATAGCAAAAGATGATAATGTTGATAGTTCATATAGCTTGCTGATTACACACATTCCAATTCTTCCTCTCATGTGGCCCACTCCGCTCAAACCTCGTTTGATTTCAAAGCTCTGCAGTCTGTGAATTGCTGATTCGTCTATTGGGGTGCGATCACACAACATACTTTATGATGTCATCTCCTTTGTTGTCCTGAACCCCCACTCGATTAGGACAATAATTCCGCATCAAGACTTGCATGTTTGAGACATCTACAGCTGTCTCCTACTTATGCCTTAGTCGGAAATGTTGCACCTTACGAAGTAATAATTGGATGTTTGACTCGATGACGGCACTTGTTAAAGAGGTCCCTGGCAGTCATTTCAGAGCTGATGTCATTGTTTCCATCCCCATTATCATACTGAAGGTTATTGTTTTGAATGTCCAACTTCATTCAGCATCAGCCTGCCCTGGCTCGTTCACTCATGGGAACTCCGCTGTAGTATAACATGTTGCTGTCATGGTCCAGAACGCCCTGACCCTTTTTCTTTGTTTCTATAAGTGCCAGGACTGTCAATTTTGCTCTCTTCATCTCCTATTTTAGTTCATGTTCTTTTCCGTTTATACTTCGTACATTCCACGTTCCGTTAATCGTGGTCCTTATTTCTCGCCTGTTCGTCGCCGTTGAGATCAGTCCGGTTTTCTCTATGTTTTGACTTGTAATCGTTTTTTAAGACAAACAGGTGATTAGTCTGTTGTGTCTTTGCATGGTGGAGGGGCTGCCTCCATGCCTGCGACTCGTTTTTGTCCACGTCTGCTTATTTATTCGCAGGTTACCTCCAAATTAGGAGGCCTTTCAGCAATCCGCAACCCTGCTGACACGCCTGGTAGGAGGTAGGTTCCTCCCCCAGGTTGATTTTCTTATAAACCTGTATTGTCCCCTCAAATTCTTCTTTTTTCTAGACACTGTAGGCCAGTTTTTCTGAGTCTTTCCTCATAACTGTAATTCTGGAATCCCACTATCAGCTTTGTCGCTCTTCTTTGTAACATTTCCAGCATGTTTATATTTTGAATTTTTAAAAATGTGATACTGACAAATTTATTTTAAATTGCAAGAATATGTAATACATAAATTGTGTATTATATTTATGAACAAAAGAGAATATTTTGGTTCCATAATCATTTTCAACAAACTTCCAATTATTGAATGAGTTTAAGCGTTCGAAGAAAAAGAAGAAGAAGAAGAATGAGTTTAAATTGTTTGAATCCCCTCATTTTCAGGTTTCTTACACTCTTATTGTTATTGTTGAATGAGAAAGATTACTCTTTTGTGCGCCCTGAAATGGACGTTAACTCTGCTTCCTTCTTTTATTTTCTAAGGGTTTGCTTCCCCGGGGTAACGGCCGGTTCTGTGATGGGGAACGAACCCAGCACCTACGACTTGTGAGCCGTGCTACTGAACCACTAACCCACGCCATCCCCAGGTCCTTACATAAAATGCATGCCGAAGTCGGATGCATTGAGCCGACATGCGCAAAATAACACAGTGCAACGGGAAAAAGAGGAAAAAAGAAAAGAAAAATGGAAATGTCCCAGCGTTATCCAGGTGTTCTCTGTTGGTCTGTAACTGCCAAGCAAATCGGATTGAATGTATTCGCATTCTAGATGAGACATTATTTTTCTGACAAAAATCTTCAAAAGCAGTTTGCCATAGACGTTACGTAGCGTGACTATTCGAGAGCTATTGGAACTTCAGTAACATTCCTTCCTCACTCCCTACACCCCGCCCCTCCCCCAGGTAATTACTTTCCTGTGACATCAATACTTTCCAGTGTGTGGAGGGAGCAACATCATTTGGTATCAGTGTTAGGTCCATCCCATCATCTGTATTCCCAGGCCGAAATGCAAATCTATTTGGGCCTCCATATTTCACGATTGAGAGATTTGTGTTTAGAGGCTGGAGTAAAGGACACCATTTCTGTTGCTGAATAACATAAAGGACATTCGGGGAAATAAAGACAAATACCAATTTTAGATTGTTTAATCCCAATGTCAAATCAGTAGCTTGCAGGATAATCAATATAATCTGGTAAAACATAGTGATCAATGAAGCCCTAAAGGAGTAAAGAACAACCAGTGGAGCAACAGATCAAACGTAAGAAATGAGGTTGGGTAGGACACACGCTAGGAAAATCTCCATCAAACGGGGTCAGACATGCCCTGCCATGGAATCCGCGGGAAAAGAGGAAGAGAGAGAGAGAGAGAGAGAGAGGGAGGGAGGGAGAGAGGGAGGGGGAGAGAGAGAGGGAGAGATAGAGAGAGATAGAGATCAAGAAAAGCCTGGAGAAGAGAGTGAAAATTAACTTCGGCTTCTGGACCTCAACTAAAAAGGGCAGCTCAAGACCTAAGTTTCTGGAGGAGGGCTGTCAATTGGCCTATGCCCCGAAAGAAGCGACATGGATTGATGATGATGAGAGGCTGGTTCAAAGCAATCCTTTGCCTATTTTAAGTGCCTTTTCGTTACTCATTTGTTCTAGCATTATAATCAGTTGCAAGGAAGCACTTGTTGTCAGGCACCCCCGACAATTCCCCTTCAGTTCGTCAAAGAGGTTGTCTACGTGTGCAAACAAATTATAAATTCTCCCTCCAGTCTTGGTTGCTGATTGTGACTCCAATCCCTTGTAGTTCAACAGCCTCAATGTTAACGGCTACCAGTATCTTGGCGCTAGCATCGTATTCATTAGTCATATCATTGAGGAAGACCAACAAACATTGAACGACCTAAATGGGGTCAGCAGAGCTGCTGGTCTGAACATAAATAAAAGAAACACAATGCCTTAGAAATCTCTACTGCCCAAAGAAGGACATGAAGCTAGAATAGGAAGTCGTCGGGGATGTGAACTCCAATATCTACTCTGGCCAAGTGATAATGCCAACCACAACATCTCTAGATAACGAAAATCTTGGTATTCCTCAAACTCCATTAAGCCAATACTCCAAGACATGACATGCACCACGGCAATTGCCCTCACTTTTAATTGCATGGTCATTCCAGCAATGATTTACGGCTGCAAAGTGCAGAACTTGCGCAAAACAGATGCTGAGATGCTTCGAGTCACTCAGAGAGCAATGGAACGACGCTTATTAAAAAATTATAAAAGGGATAAGATCTAAAACGAAGTAGCTCGACAACAAACTTTGTTTCGGAATGTCGTGGAAGCAGCGATATCACGCAAACATCGCTGGACTGAACATGTAACTGAACTTCATTATACTGTTTTAGAAGACTACATAGTCTGTATACAACCAGTTTATTCCACTTTAAAAATTACTGTTATCATACAATCTATTCTTGAATGCATTAACTGACCCTGCCTCCACCGCATCATGTAACAATGCATTCTAAGCATTCACCACTCTCTGACTGAAAAAATGTTTCCTAATATCCAATCTGGACTTGCTTTTAAATAATTTGAAACTATGCCCTCTAGTTCTTGTAGTCGGATGAACTTTGAAAAACTTGTTATAGTCTAATTTATCCTTTCTATTGATTAATTTATAAACATGTATTGTCATCTCGAATTCTTCTCTTTTCTAGACACCACAGTCCAGTTTTTCTAAGTCTCTCCTCATAACTATAATTTCGAATCCCACGATAATTTTTGTAGCTCTTCTTTGTATCCTCTCTATCATGTCTATATCCACTCTGTGAAAAGGACTCCACGCCTGAATACGGTACTCCAATTTAGGTCTCACCAATGATTCATATAGTTTGACTATCACTTCCTTGCTTCAATGTGTAATGTTTCTTTTAATCATACCCAGCATTACATTATCCTTTTTTCACAGCCACCAGGACTTGCTCTCGCACCTTACACGCATGATCTATTATAACACATAGGTCCATTTCATTTTATATCTTTCTAATATTGTTCACTCCCATCATGTAATTATGTTTCATATTTGATCTTCCCATGTGAATGACTGTACATTTGTCTACACTAAACTCCATCTGCCCGCTCACATACCATTTATGAATAGTAGCTATGTAGTATGCATGACTGATAACTGATGGCATCGTTTATGTTGTCCAGTAACTGTACAGGTCTACGGGGCAGCCCACCTATGCGATGTTGAGATGGACTGTCCCAATACCTAGGTCTGCACTGGTACAGCACTGCAAAAGATCAGGACGCGAACAGAATATTGCTGGCTTCCTCGCATATGCCATATTTGCCGGACTGACACCAAGGATAATGTAATGTAATGAGTATCTATTCATGTAAGTTGGAGTTTTTGCTTCCTATAAATATCAATCCCCGCCTGCCGCACTAACACAGATTTTCATTATGGATTATTGTAGCACCTGTTGCCTGGACAATTTATATTATGTCAAATCCTTAAATAATTCAACTTTCCGCGTTCGAACTGGCTTGATCTGTGACGAGCGCACCCACATACTCAATGATGCAGTATGACATGGGATGATCAATAACAACAACTTGACCCTCTTTGCGAACCGACGAATAAGGGCTCGTGGACCGGCACAGGTCCGATGACCACCACTTTGGGAAGCATTGTGCGATAGGACTTCTCTACCTTCAACACTGGTTTGGCACGCCACGTGTAAAACTCTGACATACACTTCGAGTGTTTGTATGTGACGTAGAATCATGTCTTCTGCTCGCCGCCTGGACAATTTGATCAGAAAACTCCGGAAAAAGTTACGGCAGATAGAAAACCTTGAGAGATTAAATCGGACACTGACAGATGAAGAAAGTATTAAGGTGAGGATATCGAGATTGTATTGAAATCAGCGACAAAGGTTTGTTTTGTCTAGTTTTTCAAACTGACGTCTTTCTTGATGGAGACTTACTTAGTACTTTCTAGAACTAAGTACTTAGTAAGTTAGTAGACGTAGTACTGTACTGTAGACGTAGTCAGTATGCTGAGATTAGAGTGAAGCCACTGAAGCCGAATCATTCGATTTAGTAGTATTGGCTCGATTCTGCACTTTCTTTTTTATTTGGCGTATGTACTTTTTCTTCAAAGTACTAACATGTGCATGTATTTGTAACCGTTGTCGCTGCTTAGTTTTGTTGTACCTATTGCATCACGACACGAACACACCGCCAATAATTACATGACTGACTAACCTCAAATGAAACGATCGACGAGTTGCCAATCATAGGCTACATTTTTACATTACAACAACCTAGTTGTTCATGTTGTTAGTAAGTTTCCAAACAAAGGAATCTATACCGATGTGATCGTTGAAGACCGCAGTTCATAACACAGCGAAGGAATCTATAGTATATACCATACCAATCTCAATCTGATAAGATTAAGATAATAATAATTGAAAGTGGAAAATTAATTGTATACTTCTACTCAAGAAACTCAGTGCCACATTTGAAGCCTACTAATTACAATTATACAATACATCATATGCCTGCTGATAACGAATCTCTACAGCTTCCACTCCTGAGTTGCAGGTCTTATTAGAAAAGTTTATAAAGGGTACATTGTAATTGTACACAAGGGAGCCTGGAAGACAATGTATTAACTACCTGTAACCTATATTACACATTATTGCACTAATACTACTTAGCTACTATGACTATTAAAACTATAAATATTAGTCTGCTTCTATCACCACTGCTACTACAGATAACTGTCCATTGTTGTCGATGACGATCACCGGCCTAATCCTTATTATATGTGTTCTGTTTTGTTTTGTTTCTGACTGTTTGACGTGTTTTGGTGTAGTGTTTACTGGACCTCATGTGGCTTATCAGTTCAATGCGGGCATAGCATGTTCTGTTACATGGTTTGCACACTATGTCTTCTGAGGTGAGGGTGGTTTCGCTGCTCTTTCCTTTCGGAACAGGCGTCTGGTTTGTGCTGTCTGCAAATGGTGACTCTCTCCATCAGCAACACCCATGCTTACTGCATTTCTCCAGACCAATCTGTTTTCCGCAATGCTTTTGTAGTTGTCTTCATCTATGTGACAGCATCTCAGAGTTTCCTTTGGGCTGTCCTTCAATCGCTTTTTTGGGTAACCCATTTTTCGCCAGCCTTCCCTAAGCTCACCATACAGAAGTCTCTTCAGCGGTCTTGTGTCTGGCATGTGCACAATGTGCCCAGCCAATCTCAGCTGTTCTGCCTGCAGCGATGCATGGATGTTTTGCATGTCTGCTCTTTTCAGGACTTCATGGACATGGTCCTGCCAACGAATGTGGAGAATGCAACTCAGGCTAGTGGTGGGGAACTGGTTTAATCTTTGTGCCTATCTCGCATAGACGGTCCGACTTTTGCATGCGTATAACAGGGTTCTGCGAGGATAACAGCTCGGTAGACCGTGAGCTTAATCTTGGCGCTAAAGCCCTGGCGCTCCCATGCTGTTGTGCGTATTCTACTGTAGGCTGCACTGGCTTTCATTATTCTGCTTGCCATCTCGTCATCCAGATTGATGGTTCGCGACAGTGTACTACCCAGGTAGGTGAATGCACACATCTTTTAGGATCTGTCCATTCATTGTGATTTGTGGCTGTGCGTATCCTGTACTAGGAATTGGTTTGTGCATAACTTCCGTTTTTGTCCAAAATTGTCGTATGCAGCAGAGAACTGATCCATGTCCTGCATTTCCTGCTCTGAGTTCCTATTCACAGCACAGTTATCAGCAAATACAAGTTCATGAATCATGTCGCCTGCTACTCTGGTTTTCCAGACATGTCTTACTACTACTACTACTACTGCTGTTGCAGAGACGCACACTAGGCAAAATTATAGAGGGTAATAGTTCAAATGCTTCTTTGTTCTAACTCAGAGATTATTCCAAGCAAGAATATTAATTGACCTAGAAAGAAAGTGCAAACTAGTTTAGACCCTAAATTAATGAATTAGCAGTCGGCAGAGTAGAGTTAGGAACAGGGATAAGCGGATTTAACAGATTACAGTCAGTTAATTTCTGAACACATAATAATACATATGTTAAACATTTCATTCTCAATGGTTTTCTAGCTTTCTCTCCTCCTCAAATGTATACTTCAGTTCAATCAATTCACCCGTTATATTCGTCTTTATAATACCCTGTGATTCAACCCATGCACAACCAAACAAAGAGCAGTTGAACTGGGTAACCATTTACAGGATTTTGATGAAGAGGTAGATACAGAAAGAGATAAACAGGTATGTACAGAAGTGAATTTTGAAAATGAGAAGAGTAACGATAATGTAGGCCATGATATTGGATGTATTGCAACCGAGTTTCCATCTCAAATGGAAATATAAAATGATGTTATGAATGGTCACATCCCTCTACCGATAACATTCCCACAAGATAGCTGCAATCAAGTTTTCTCAGAAAACACTGACATTTCTAAGCACCAATGGAAAACTACATGTAAGACACTCGCTTGTCTGGAGTCAACAGAACCAAGCATAATATTGCTGTCCATGTCGATTATTTTGGCAGAAGACAGTCTCAAGTAAAGACTAGTACTTCCATCTTAAAATCTGCGTTAATATCTGCTGAAGATTGGGATTCTATTGAGAAGTGACAGAAACTTTCCTACAAGATACCAAATATGAAAAAAGGATTTAGACACAAAGAATGTAGCTTAGATTGAGGAGAACTATAAAGGCGCATGCTGTCTCAAACAGGAGTTGACACCAAGTAAGAAGGGGAAAAAATAAAAACTGAAATTATGGTAGGGTACAATCTTTTATAGGTAACAAAATTCTCAACCAGCAGCTGCCTGCATGAAGGCGAAAGGGAGGCGGTCCATCCACCATACAAAGACACAGTTGTTTGTCTGCACACTTGATTGCAAGTATATGCACAAAAGCTCTACACTCCTAAAGGGTAGACGAGGAGTGACTAAGGGAAGTGAGTTCAGATTAGTAACATCATTTATAAGTTCTGCCTTTTAGTTAACTTGAAAGAAATTTGCATCCATGTTCTTAAATTTTTGTTTTCATTCTCGATCAGCTAAACTCAAAGGATGAAGTTCGAGAAACACTTCAGACTGCGCTGGATGAGTACCAGGAAGCTGATAATGATGTGGAAAGCACTTCAAGTGAAAGTCATAGTAACGTGAGTGAAGGTCGTCATCCTGAGAGTGAAGTTCACAGCCCTGAGAGTGAAAGTGTGGACAGAAGCTCAGTTGCAGACCCTTCCTGGCATGGTCATCTGAAAGAAACTGACCAATTGAACAAGCACAGCGTACCAGCTTCTGTCACTATTGCAAGGTTAGAATGATTGTGTTTAGAGATCAAAGATGTTGTATTACACCAAATAGAAATCAATGTACTCTGGACAGACCCATAGGTATTCTTCTGCCTTTATCCTGAAAAGGACATTTCATTACATTGTGTCATAGTTTACAGCGTTTGATGTGATCTCCGTAGTAATGAGTGACACGCAGATGAAGCCAAACATAGCACAACCACCTGGAGGACCCGGGTGGTCCATCTTCATCAGCTTGCTCAGGATGTCAGGAAAGCTACTGCAACATACTACTACAAAGGGCGCACAAAAGATTAATCGGTCTCTCTCTCTCTCTCTGTCTCTCTCTCTCTCTCTCTCTCTCTCTGTGTCTAGCTGTCTGTCTCTCTCTCTCTCTCTCTCTCCATGTTTTACCCAGTTTACAACAGCTATAGCGAACTCCTCTTCGCCGACGACCAAGCACTCATTGCAAACACTGAAGAACAGCTGCAGCAACGCTTAAACAACCTTAACTTAACTGCAGAAGGACACAACATGAGAATCAACGTGAGTAAAAGTGAAACAATGACAATAGCAAGAACAGAAACAACCGCTAAGATCTACATAGAACAGCAACAACCGCTAAGATCTACATAGAACAGCAACAACCGCTAAGATCTACATAGAATAGCAACAACCGCTAAGATCTACATAGAATAGCAACAACTCAAGCAAGTTAATGATTTCAAATATTTAGGAAGCATAGTATCATCTAATGGAAGAATGCAATGAAAATTCGATAACAGATGCATCAAAGCTAACCAAATTATTGGCCAGATGTCAACAATACCGAAGAACAAGCATGTAAAGATTGGCACAAAAAGAGCCCTGTTCACCACAATTTTCATGCCTACACAATGCTACCAGTGTCAAACTTGGACACTGACAGAAACAGATAAGAGAAAAATAAAAACACCAGAAATGAAATGCCTGAGGCGAATGCTAAATGTGACAAGATGGGACAGAGTTAGAATAATGAGATCAGGAAACAGATGGGCACTAAGCCAGTGCTAGCCACATATCACGACATTATCACAGCAGCATCCCACAGATGGGTCTAACACTTAAATACAGTAGTACCAGAGCTAGAGACCGACCCCACAAAAGATGGATTGACGGAATATTTGAGGCAGCCAGTTCCACCTAATACAAAGCGCTGGCCAGATATCACTTATACACCTGGATCTAACAATAGATAGATAGACTGTCAAACTCCTACAACCTATAGACCATCAATTTAGCATTTTCAGTGTCATCCAACAGGAGGTCATTGATTAATATCATTATGACTTCCTTTATCCCTATGTAATGTCTCCACTACGTGGGCTTGAGAGACTATGGTGTCTCCCTAATCCACATCCAATTTCTCCACTATGTTAGCTTTAGGAACTAAGATGTCAGATCTTTCAATGATGTAACTCCAGTATGACTAGAACAGTATTCATACAAGCCTATGAAGGCTTGAGGCCTCTATCTCTACCTTTAGATCTTTCATTGCTGTAAACTCCATGACTAAAACAGTAGATCCACAAGCCCCAGAGAACTATGTCTGCCATTGGCTGTTTCATTGTTATAATCCTCACAACAGTTGATCGACACATGCTCCTAAAGATTTGGGACCTCTACTTCAGTGCTCTAAACCCCATGGCAGTAGTTTCTATAGGATGGGGTAGCCATCTCCATGCTCAACCCTGCCATCGCCATGCTCAACCCTCCTTAGTCATTTCTTACAACATGCCTGTTAAGAATTACTATTTTTTGCTCATCATTTTGGCTCCAGTAACACATGACCGGTCTTTATATGATGGTATATATTAATATAGGTGAGTGGTTCCTGGGGTCCACTTGGGAGGAAAGAATAGGACCACTACACCTTTATTCATGTCATAAAAGGTGTCTAAAGAGGGTTGCACATATGCGGCTACCAACCTCATTGTGTAAAACAAAATACTACAAAAACCACCTTTTCAAAAGCACACAAAGTGTTTTGATGCACCCTTCCTAAAAGAGGCCATCTATAGATGTTGACCCTATACATGAAGTGAGAAAGAGACATGACAAGTCAACATAGATTTTCTATCACAGGCTTTAGATGTCCACTTTATCTTGTGGTTATAGTTTTTACAGGATGTGGTAACCAGCTCCATGCCCAACCCTCCTTAGTTACTTCTTACAACATGCCTGGTTGGTTACAGTATTACTATTTTTTGCTTCTCACTTAGGCCTCTGTAACACATGGCAGTTCGTTATATGGTTCCTCAAGAGTGATAAACTGCCAGAGCTTAAAGAAGCCTTAAGTGAACTAAAAATCAAGAGAAGGGTAGTACTACAATAGATACATAACACTGTGACATACCAGAAGATGAGACAGGAGAGCAAAGGAGGGAGTAGAACGAAAACAAAAAGAAAAACAATCACCTTAAGTCACCTCGAATTCTTTTTTCTAGACACTGTATGCCGGTTTTTCTCTTTCCTGATAACTGTAATTCTGGAATCCCACTATCAGCTTTGTCACTCTTTTTTAAAATTCTTTACAGCATGTTTATATCGTCTCTATGATAAGGGCTACACAGTACTCCAATCTAGGTCTAACTAATGCTTTATACAGTTTGACTATCACTTCCTTGCTCCTATGTTTAATATTTCCTTTTATCATACCTAAAATTGCATTTGCCTTTTTCACTGCTACCTGAACTTGCTCACTCACCTTACCTGTATGATCTATTATTAACCCTAGGTCCCTTTCCTTATCTATCATTCTAATATTGTTCTCGCCCATACTGTAATTATGTTCCATATTGGATCTACCCATGTGGATGACTACATTTATCTACATTAAACTCCATTTGTCAGCTTACAGACCATTCTCTAATATTATCTAAATCCGATCTCAATATATCCACTTTCGCTTTAGATGGGACACTACTGCATAGTTTTGTGCAAATTTTGCAATCATGGATCCCATATCAATGTTCAAATTGTTTATATATATCAAGAACAAAATTGGTCCCAAAACCAAGCCTTGTGGCACTCCAATTTTTACTTCACACCACTCCCACTCTCTGGCTTCTTCCCGTTAACCAATTTTCAATCCATTTGGCGACAACCCATGTGATTTTAACTTTCAAAATAGTCTTTGATGAGGTACTGTATCAAAGGCCTTTGCAAAATCTAGATAAATAACATCCACCGGCTCCCCTTTATCTATCATGTTAGTAACCTCCTCCATGAATGCTAATAGATTTGTTAACCACGATCTCCCTCTAGTAAACCCATGCTGACTATTTCTGATTAGATTAAACTTGTCTAAATGCATTACAATGTTTTCTTTGATTATTGACTCTAACAATTTACAGACTATGCTCGTTAAACTCACCGGTTTATTTTTCCTGTACTGTCTATGAGAGGGCCTGCAATATCCTGCAAGACCATGCTTAGCAAATTGCATACTAAGCACTGACCCATGGAGACGAACCTCCATGCAAAGTTATTTGGAAGCCTTGAAGAACTCTCCACTACAGCATCCATTTTCCAGAGAACTTCACTTCACATGTAGACTTCATAAAAAAATGTGACAAACGATAAACAAAAGATTAAATGGTAGCACATGTTATTATAGGTCGGAGTAACAGAATGATTATAACTCATGTCTCTGGGATCAAAGGGACCCGGGTTCTATGCCAGGTCTCGACACACTCCACTCTTTCCAGCTATAAAGGGATACCTGACTTACAGATAAGGAAGACAATGCTACGAGGAAGAGAACTGATCGCCCACCTTAGAAAAAACTGAGACCTAGTACAACAAAGTCTCTAATACTTAACCTCTGTAGGGAGCATCTGACATGGATCTACACCACATGTCAATACTTTGTTAGAGAGACCCAAGATACAAAGACTAAAATACCATTAAATGTTACATAGGGAAGTTGAATTATAATGCTGTCTTTGTCTGACCAAGTTACATATGCGCGCATAGATAATTGTCTTTTCTTTGTAGCACAGAGACAAGAAATCGAAAACAAGAACTGGGCCGAGGTCAGTGGATTTACTTTTCTGTATATATAACTGGAAAACCAGGCCACATTGAGAACGCTAGTTATATTTGTGCAAGTGTAACTAACTGATAAAAGCTGCCATTTTGTATGGGGGGGGGGGGGGGGGAGAGAAGAGAAGCAACAAAGAATAGTGGCGCTGCAATCTGTCAGGTATGTTGTAAAGGGGTGTCTGGGGAGGGTTGGGCATGGGGCTAGCTATCCCATCCTGTAGAAACTAAGCAATAGGAAAAGAAAAGACATCTACACCCTATGATCGAAGAGGAGTGACTAAATCAAGTCAGGCTAAGGAGAGTTGGGCATGGAATTAGCTATCCCATTATGTAGAAACTAAGCAACAGGAACAGAAAATAAGACCTCTGACCCCATGGTAGAAGAGGAGTGACTACGTCAAGTCACACTAATGTTGATTTGGCATGGGACCAGCTACCTCTTCCTATAGAAACTAAAGGCCACATGAAATGAAGGTCACTACACCTCAGGCTGGGACGATGAGGCTAACGTCTGGTCAGGCAAAACACACTGATCAGACAATGTTAGCCAAGGCCAGGAGAAATATACTGGCCAAGACCCTCACCTGACCTCCTCGTTGGTTGTCCTGGAAATGGGCTGTTGTCGAGGACAACAGTCTGGCTAACAAGGTGAGGTTCAACGTGATCCCCGTAGTAGTTAGCGACACACAGATGAAGTCAAGCATAGCACAACCGCCTTCATCAGGAAGTGAGGAAAGCTACTGCAACCTGCCACTTAACGTCCTTTTCAGGGTGCACTTAAGAGTAACCTACTCATTGTGGGCATTCGCAAACAGCAACACCTCAGGCTAGCTTAGCAACCACAACGGGGTGGAAACAAAATGAAACGCTACTCTACGGCCACAATACCTTCACCAGGGATAAAGAGTAAACAAGATCAACTAGCGAATCACAATGATATAATATACCTAATGTGTGAGTCGCGGTACGTCAGATATGAAAGAGTAGCCTGAACAAGAAATGGTCAATATGATTACACGTATATTATCAAATGAATAAGCACACATGTTCATACATATCCATGAATACAAATATGTATAAAACACGACACAGTGTCACTTTCTTATCCTGAGCTACCTTGAACTAGTTGTAAGATGACAAGTCGAGATGGCTGCAGGTAACTCAGGATGCAGAAACTCTGGTCTTACCTCTCTTGAGACCAGGGGGTTGAAACTTGCATGATTCGATCGTCCACTGTTTCCATTCATCTCTTTGAGAGGCGAGTGCCTTTCCTCTCGACTACAGTAACACCCATACACACACACACACACACACACATATATATATATGGAGAGACACATACATATAAAAAAAAGACAAAGAAAAATATACGTACACACAGACACATAAATAGAAAGAAATGGATGTATAAGCACAATAAGAATGAGATATATAGAAAGAGGCGTGAAAGATGAATTAAAAACGGGCCTACGTACGCAAATGTATAACCTACGTTAATACCGCGTGGCTGAAGAGGTTAAAGAGGAGCATCTAAAGAAGTAACTTATTTTTAACTAAGACAGCAGATACTTTAATTGCCAGGTGATGGAAAGAAGCAGGAGTCAAAGGTCAAGAAGGTCAAGCCACAATTTTCAGAGTTATTTTGTCAGGTCTCATACTTGGAGGGTCACAATGACCTAATCACATCCCTTGTTGTTATTGGTGATAAAGTTGTGACTGCCAGGTAAGGATGTGTTATTTTGAAACAAAATGTTTGTCTTTCTGAACTCTCTTTGTTTGTTGAGAGGAACATGCACTTTCTGTTCATTTAATCAATTTGTTCTGCTTTTGTCAAATTTATTTAACTATGCTCTAACCCCTTTAAAGTTTATTTCATTTCAATGTTTCTTGTAACATTTATTCATCTTGATGGTAGCATATCACAACCATTTGATATTCACAGTGGTGTTAAGTAAGGTTGCGTCGTGGTGCCCACACTGTTTGGTATCTTCTTTGCTCTATTCCAGAAGCATGTATTTGGTAACATAAATGAAGGGATATGTTTTCACAATAGGTTGGCTATTTAGCCTTACAAGGCTCAAGGCCAAAACAAAGATAAGGGAGATCACCATCAGACTTGCCGTTCGCTGATGATGCTGCAATTGTTACCCACAATCAATAGGAGCTTCAGAGTTTGATAGATCGCGTCTCCCAGGCGTTAAAAGATTTTAGTTTCATAATAAGTCTCAACGAAACAAATGGGCTGGTACAGATAGTAGATACCACACCAACTCTTAACCAAGGCCCAAAAATAGACAGTCGCACTGGCAAAGCTGCTTCTACATTTGCTCATCTCACAAAGTATGTTTAGGAAAACCAGAAACTCACAATTAAAACCAAGGCCAGGGTTTACAATGCATGTGTCGTCAGCACACTCTTATAAGGTAGCGAAACTTGAGCAACCTATGCGAAACAAGAGCACATGCCTAACACCTTCTATCTAAGATGGACCACAGCCACCCAGGCAGTTGCGCTATGCTTGGCTTCATCTGTGTGATGCTCACTACTACAGGAATCTTATCGATCCACATCTCATCAGCCAGACTGCCTTGGGGATCAAGATGCTGAGCAGCACATGAGCTGCAGTGGTCAGCGACCCATAGCTGACTGCTAGCGTCAGGGCCAGCGAACCTTAGCTGCCAAGACCCTTCTACACCTCCACGCGGTGATCCTGGATAACAGGCTGCATCAGGGCAGACTGGCTAAGGAGAAGGGATCGAAGAGGGAATGCTAACCCGGTACTAAAAAAATGCTTGCTGAAGTCGGATGTGTTGGACCGAAAGGTGCAAATATCGCAGCCAAGCTGTAAACTACGACACAACACATTCTGTTCTCTGGACTACATTCTGCTAGTTAGGCCCTTTCGGGGTTTGGGAGCTGGAGATTGAGAACGAACGAAGAAGAAGAAGACTGTCTTGAAAACAGCCTGTTTCCAGGAAAGGCACCGTGGAAGAGAGATTTTGGATTTGGTCAGTGCATTGGGTCTGACATTCGGGATGGGAGGTAAACTGATACAACCCGCTACTTAACGTCCTTTTCAGGGCGTGCAAAAGAATAAACATATACATTGTGGGCATTAAACAACAAGAAGAGCATTCTTGTGATTTCATGGAGGGACAAAGGCAGAAATGCAGTCTCATATTGGTCTCCCAAGCATGGACACTCTCTTTAGGCAGCGAAGATTACAATGGCTTGGTGATGTACGTTGCATGGAAGATGGTCGCATCCCAAAAGATATCTTGTAGGAACAGCTGGCGGAAACTAAAACTCAGTAGAGAGTTACCTCTCCAATGTTACATCATCCTATAGTCAGTCATAACTGAAAGGGGCTACTACTAGTTCCATATAATCTGTTACATTAATCTTCCTTTGGACTAAGAAGAATTTCCCTGAAGTCGTTGCCCATAAGGTACTGCAAGAGATGATGATCAATAGTTTTGTATGGGCGTGTACAACACAGCTGACACTTTGGAGGGCTTTTTGTTTTGATTCTGTTAATTAACCTTTAGCACACGCGCATTGATTTATTACGGTAAAAAAAAAATGGTTGCTCCGCTACTAACGACAGGAAAATACGCAGGACAATAATAAAATTATTTGAGAGCATTGTCATGCATTGACACCCAGGAAATTGTTTCTAAAAAAAGGCAATGTTGTTATTGTAGACGCAAACAAGAAAGATGGCTGGTTTAGTTTGAAAGAGAATTTTGAAACGATGTTTTATCTTTTTCTGGATGACTGGAGGATTATTCCATTATTGCGGATGATGAAAGTAAGTTATTGGAAAATATTTTGCTGATATTGATCTGTTTAATTTGTTTATTTAGCAATATTAAATACGTTTGTAAGGGAAAATAACAGATATGACAATCTTGTAATAAATACTATCGGTGTCCTGTGACGATTTTCAAATTCTGAAGGTCCCGATACCCCGCAAAATTGGTAAATCTAAATGTTGTTGCTGTTTTTCATTTTCATCTTCTTGTATCTCAGAAACTAACACACACACACAACAAAAACAATAACACCAATAAGTTCTGATTCATTTATGTCTCTACACACAAACAAAACTTATTTATACAATGACAAACAAAAAAGATACAGGCTCTCAAGGTGAACAACCTAGAAAAATGTGACACACTGAAAAATTATTCAGTGGCGGGGGAACCTCCGTACTTTTGTTATTTAGAGTGGTAGGCTAAGACTCCAACATGAATATATCTAAAGAAAGCATTGGTGGGCCTGAAGCTACTGGTATTTCCATAAAGCTTGTCTGGAAATATTACTGGTGTGTTGTTATGTTATATGTGTTGTGCCTGATCCTGGTAATTCGGCTTTTTTGCAACAGGTGTTCAGCAGATTTTCTATTAGTATCACAGCTACACTTGGTGATGTGGTCAGCATCACACCAGCTTCCTTTACTTTCCAGACTTGCCCTGGCACCCAATTTAGGCTGGGTCATCACTGGGACTGTTTGCAATAAAAGAAATATCTTGCATCAATTGAGGATTGAACCTAAATCGCACGGCTAGGCAGGCACTGCGCTACCATGGTTATCATCCCTGTACCTACATTCTATCTTATTATTAACATAATTATATTAAATTAACAAGCATTGTTCAACATTTATCCTGTTTACAGCAGGGACACAACTCTGAAATACTGGGACATCACGCAAGGCACAGAGATCCGTAGCTACGGAGGTCATACAGAAACTGTGACATCATTGCTTGTACTTGAGCATGCATATGGTTGGTCTTTGTCATTGCTTTAATCATTTTGTTAAAATGTCATAATCTGAGTTCTTGTTTACTTTCTGCTTAATAATACTTTCCTGTCTCTCTCACTGTTTGTGTGATCATACACCCCGGATTGTACTAGTTTCTGTCCTGGTGAGGTCACTGAGCTTTTACCTATCTTAGTTTATAGTTGACCTGTACTTCTACAGGGGCAGGTCCCAGCTCTGGTATGATGTGGATGTAGCCGGGAGGAGGATTTCCTGCTTAGCGAGCTAGGCTCAAGCAGCTTATTACTCTGCTGCGTTGAGACAAATGAAGCGGAGGGTGGTTAACTGATGTGTGAATCAATCTTAATAGACTCGGACACTATAGCAAAGTAGACCTGCAGCTTGCTAGGTGCCATTTATGCTGCTCTAAACAAACCATCTAACCATGGCTGGTGTTATGCCATGTGACACAGTCGCCTCATACGACATCCTCTCTGTGGGGCAGTAGTGCTATTCTTCTCCTTGCCATATACAAAGACCCCAGCAGACCACTCACTTTTACCTATGCATGTTTTTATTGATTATTGACGTTCAGTACTTCGATTTATGAATTTTTACATAATCCATTCGTATCTACTACTTGCTGTCTCATTACCTCTTCTTCATTCCCACTTATCATTTCTTCCTGTATTGCTATTGTGTACTTTGTTGTTGTTTTGATCTGTTAGTTGTTCTCGTTTATTCTTTGTCTCTGACAAAGGACCTTTTACTGTAATGTTAGTTTCATTTTGCTTCTGTCCAGATGTGGCCACTGAGTCTTTACCTGTATGTATTGTTATCAACTATTTGTTGCATTGTACTTCTTTTACTAAACTTAGCAAGAACCAGTCAATAATAACGACTTTCAATTAAAATTTTGTCTTGAAGAAACAATTATGGTGGAAGTAAATCAAATGCTGGCTGTGATTGATGTGATCGTCTCTTCCTTTTAGCATCTACAATTCATTTTGCAGCCTTATGAGCTGCAGCGATCAGCTACCCAAAGTTGACTGCTAGCGTCAGGTCATCTGCACCCCCGCATGCTGATCTTGGACAACAAGCTGCAATTTAGGAGACTTGCTAAGGAGAAGGATCGAAGAGGGAAGGCTAACCCAGTACCCAAAAATGCCTGCTGAAGTCAGATGTATCAGACCGAAATGTGCAAATATTGCAGTCAAACTGTAAACTACGACACAGTACATTCCGTTCTTTAGACTACATCATACTACTCGCAAAGCTATTTTCAGTGCTTGATAGCAGGAGTTTGAGAACAAAGTTTTGCAGTCATCTTATCATTTTGAATCTCCATAATAATAAATATGCGATAATTTAAATGGCAATTTTTTCTTGAATAAACAATCAAAAACTTACATTTGAAGGTTCAAAGAATATTGTGATTGCTAATTATTAACAGTTCAATAGAAGCAATTTATGGCTTAGAAACATGGCATGTAACTGAGTGTCACATCCAGGCTGTAGACCTTCACTAACACATATGTCCACTGCATACTTTGTATCGGATGACGGATGAGATAACAAATACAGATATGTGGCAAAGAATGTCACTATAACCAATACCTCAGAAGGTGTAGGCCCTTCTCTTGGGAAGTGGAGGCGGATAGAACGATAGAAGTAGAATGCTAGAAAAGGTGTGCTGGGGTAGGACACACCCTCAGTAAGGGGAGAGAGATAGGACACACTAGAGAAGGTGTGCTGGCGTAGGACACCCTCAGAAAGTAAAGAGAGATAGAAATAGGGACGGTATTCAGGGGTAGGACACACCCTTGGGAAGTGGAGAGTGATAGGATGCCAGAGAAGGCATACTGAGGTAGAATACGCCCTCAGGAAGTAAAGAGGGGTAGAATGAGAAGGTGTGCATGGGTAGGATCGTTTGTAAGTGGAGAGGATAGGATACACCCCTAGAAAAAAGCTTAATAATGTAATCAGGCATGTGTTACATTTGAAGGTAAACACAAGGATGCCATAGAACACCTGGTCAAGTACAGTTGATGAGTAAGCAAAGACAACTCAAGTCCAAAAAAGATGGACCAAGAAATGAATTGGAGGAGAGTCGGCCTTGCAGTCATATGATCCAACAGAATTGTATGGGAAGAGCCTCTACTTGTCCTTCGTCATTGCTCTCAATAACCACATGTCTTTCCCACATAAACTTGATGATCTATCTAAAACTTCTCTCACATCACGATACAATTTATATTTGTCAGAAATGCTAACATTTACAAATATCGCAGTCTAGCTGTAAACTAGCAACACAACGCATTCTGTTCTCCGGACTGCATCCTGCTGCTTTCAAAGCCCTGTTCAGGACTTGTTAGCGGGAGATTGAGAATGAACGCAGAAGAAGAAGTTGACATTTAAAACAAATTTGATCATAACTGACAGAAGAGAAGATGTGATAGGAACTGACAGAAGTACTGACATTTTTTTCAATTTCTTTTTTTCTTCAAACAAATCAGAACCTGCTCTACCAGAGAATGACAAGCTCCTTGTTAGTGGCTCCTTGGACAGCACTTTCAAGCTCTGGGCATTAAATTCAGGTACTGGGTTCACTGTCAGATGGGTTCTTTGTGATGAACTCAACAGTTGTTTAACCTTTTTTTTTTCAAGATTACAAATTAACGTCTTATTTCCTGTTTCCAAAAATTTTTCAGCATGTCATGCCCCGATGTGGTTGTTGATTTTGAGAACCACTCATTAAAAAAAAAAGCGTGCGTGCCTGTGTGTGGAGAGATATATATTAATAAAGAACTTGTTGGTGTTGTTGTGTGTATGTTAGTTTCTGAGATACAAAAAGATGACGGTGATAGTGATGAAAAATGGCACGAACATATAGACTCACCCGGTAGCGGTGTTCCCTTGGTTAGAAAAAAAGAGTTTGGTTAATAAAAAGGTACTAATACTACTATCAATGTTTACCGAAATGGCCATGTCTGTCACTTCGAATATAAACGCAATTTTTGTATCTACGTAAACAAACTAAATCGATCTACCTCAGAAAAATCCGTTGCAGAAACTTAACTCTACCATTCTTCAAATCCAAGTGAAAAACAGAAAAAATCCTTTCCAAAATCTTTTTTTTTTTTCTTTTTCAAATCACCATTGTTTTCATCTAACCGTACATGACGAAAGTTGGAACTCTCTACAATCAAAAGAGCACTATGTTCAGCTGTTTCTATGGTATTAACCCGATAGTTTATATATGATAAAGCGATGACCATAGAGCTGGCAGCGTGCAACGTTAGTGGAACAGAGCCAATTTGTCGTAATCTCACGCTGTTGGAATGGAAAAGGTTACGGAAAGTCCTGTAACACAGGCTCAGCAATTTGTTTGTTTAGTCCACATGTGCACAGTGATGAAGCAGATAGTTGAAGCTTGTTTATGTTTATTTAGTCTGCTGTGCCCTGCCCTTAGGTAAAGAATGGTGATCTGTCCCTGCTGGTCAAGAGTATGATAGTTATCATTTGGTTAGTTCTGTTCCTTTCCGACAGCCAGGATAACTCTACTTTTCTTAAAGTACATGATTTCAATGTCTTCTTGTTCGCAATCTCTTTTCCTTTTTGCAAGCCTATTTGCTTTTTTGTTCCCCGGTATTCCAGAATGGACTGGTTTCCACTGATGTTGTAATTCATTCTCTGGCAGCTACCTTGCATAGTTCATTCCTCAAGTGCAGAAGTTTTGAGAACTTGCAGTACAGATAGTGCATCTGTAAAAATGACTACCTGGTGGCAGTCAGAATGTTGTTATAAATTATATATGCAACTTTTTCTAGTTGCTTGAACCTCAGCTGTATAATTAGAGCAAAATTTACAGGTGGGAATACTCCTCATCTCAATAGTTTTTGGGATATGAGACAAAGATACTGGCTCCTCAATATGTTTCTGATCCATCTGTGTAGGCAAAGAGATTACTGAAAAAAGTTGTGTTTTGGACTAGCAACCTCATCCTGTGAAACCAGTGCTACGAAACCACCTCTACAATTACTTGGATACAGGCTTCCTGTAGAATGGATACAGGCTTCCTGTAGAATGGATACAGGCTTCCTGTAGAATGATTACAGGCTTCCTGTAGAATGGATACAGGATTCCTGTAGAAACAGGGTTAAAGGTCAGTTGTAGTGGTGAACTTATGTTTCAGTCGTCTGTTGACTTAATTCCCATTGCTGGGATAGTCAAGGGGTTTTAAAGACAGGACTGCAGGCAGCTTCACCACTGCTGTCGCCACGTCATGTGCTGGCTATGTTTGTTTATTTGACCCCCAACAGAAAAACAACATATGGCTTACTAGGGATTCGATCAACTGCCCTCCTTGTCAGCAAGCAGGTATTGAAACTATTCAGCCACACCCTTCTGTTTCAAAAATGGAGCCAAATAGCGAATCAATCTACAGGTGTATTACAAATAAGTGAATAAATTTTATTGCTTTGTTAAAATAATTGAAATGCAAATTCTTATATATATTTTTGACTAACAAATGTTTTCTTTCAGGACAACTACAGAGGTCTGTCTATACTTACAACCCTGTTGTGCATATTGCTTTTTGTTTTCCTGCAAGCCGGTTGGTAACCGGGTCAGGTAACTAAATTTATTTGCTGTTATTATTGGGTTTTTTAGCAGAACATTAGCAGTGACAAAATGTGAAATAAAAGAGTTAATTAAACACGCCACCAGAGTTGATAAAACATGCCACCATAGTGGATAGAATAGTACACTGTAACCTTACATGCAGACTGAGTAGTATGTGGGTTGAAAAGAAGAAAGCCCCTGAAACTGTCCAAGCATGTTGTAACACTCAACAAATGAGGGTTATGCATGGGGCTAGAAAGCTTGGGATGTACAAACCATTGCTGTTAAAACCACCGCTGCAAATGTTCAGATACAGGTTTCCCGTAAAGGGGCCAGTTGTGGTGATGGTCTTGTGCTGCACATGGAGCAAAAAGATGAATCAATTTGACACTTTGCAGTAAAAAGTTAAGTAAGTCAAGTAGATTGAAAGCTTACTTAACCCTTTGAATCCTGGCTACCCAGTCCGTAAAATGCCATTCCCCTGTGCCCCTGAGAAAATATGCGCAATGTTGACATTTGAGGATAGCTATTTACTATGTGCTCTAATGTAATTATTCTATATAAAATTGGTTAACCTGATAATCTCCAATGTTCCTACTTCAGTAGAGTGTGGAATATATTTATTAAAGATCATCATTTATCAAATTTACTTGATACATAATGTAGGACTCCCCCATCCTGAACCGTTTTCTGATTCTCAGAAGAACAGGAACGGATCATGCTGAATTATAATGAATGATAATCCAATCACACATGTTGTCATTCAAATAACAACTGATCCTTTTAAGAGTAATCGATCTAAACCCAATTTCTCAACCTCAAAATCCTTGAAATTATTTTCAATGACTTGTTCTGCTGTTTGCCTTTTAGAATGGATATTTCCAGAATTTCAAAACCGCTTTTCATCACGAAAATCCTAGTGAAGACATGCTTTAATATTTGCGCCGCCATATTTGTTATTAGCAACTGTGTAGATGTCACTATATAATGGCCAAAATTCATGCAGTACAGCCCAAAATAGGCTTTAAAATAATGGTCCACCCATCACACCGGCAAACGGGTGGGTGGTAGCTTGAGGAATGGAGTATTTACACACACCCCGATATATGGGTGTCACGGGTTCAAAGGGTTAAGAATGGGAACTGGAATGAGATAATATTATATGGAAATCTCTTTGTCAGTTTAATTCTTGTAATCTTTCCTGATCTTTTTCTGGACAGATGGTGGTAAGCTCGAGTTATGGAACTTGACTTCAGGAGAGAACTCTTTTTCATCTCGTGTTCATAATGCTTCCGTAACTGGCTTGAAGGTATGTTTATTGATGTAGTTGATATGTGGGGTAATCGTTATCAGGTCTGCAAATCTTCACCAGCAGATGTATCATACTTTGTATCACATGTCTAGAAGTGATAGCAAACACATATCTGTGGTAAACAATGTGACAAACAACCAATCCTTTGGATTGAGCAGAGAGACAGTACAGTATTGATGGAATTGTCATATCTTCATGAAGAAACCCAACAATGTAGGCAGATATGCACTGAGTTGGAATCCACAGTGGAAGAAAAGAGTAAGAAGACCAGAGAGTACCTAACAAGGAAGGGGAGGATGACTAACGTCTGGTCAATCAAAACTTACTTATCAGACATGTTAGTTAGGGCTATGTACAATATACTGGCCAAGACCCTCATCTTGGCTTCCCCGTAGCCCTTCCTGGAAATGAGCTATTTTCATGACAACCTGGCTAACGTGGTAAGGGATCGATGTGATCCCTGTATTAGTGAGTGACACGCAGATGAAGCCAAGCATAGCACAATTACCTAGAGGTCCACCTTCATCAGCACGTTCGGGATGTGAGGAAAACTACGACAACCCGCCACTTAACGTCCTTTTCAGGGCGCACAAAAGAGTAATCCTACTCATTGTGATCATTCAACAACACCTACATAACAAGGAACAGTGAAAGAGGAACCCAAAACAACTGGGGTCTCATGGCCTAACTCAAGATGGTGTAAAAGTAGGATTCTGGGGAGATTGGCCATTGTTATTGTGTGTTCCATGGGAAACTTATTCTTCGCCCTGATCACAGTTAGGTGCATAGGCCATCAACCAAGCATCTCCGAGCAGTCCAGTCATGTCCAGTGCAGTTTTCTCTAACTTCACCATTTTTATTATATAAGTATCTTTAAGTTTTTTTCTCCGTGTATTCCTTGCCTTTCGTTTGTCTTTTTTTTTTTTTACCCTGGGGATTTCCAAGCAAATATTGCCTGACTTTTGCAGACTATCCAGCGCCACCATCTTCCTATTTCTTGTTTACTTCCCTTTGTCCTTGTAAGATTTCATTTGTAATCCTGTTAAATTATAATAGGCCATTACCTAAAAATGTGCTCACAGGTTTCAGAGAATACAGTATACAGTTCAGCGTCCGATGGTGTTATCAAGATTCACCAAGTGACAGAAGGTGGTCAAATGGCTTGTGTATTTGTGTCTGAGACTGTCAAAACATCTTCGGGAAGCCCACTTATCAACCGACACATCCGATGTCTCGCTGTACGTCCAGACATTGTCTTTTTCGGAGAAGATGCTAAAAATGTGAAAATTTTGGACTGGAAAAAAGGTTTGTTGCTGTTTATTTTTAGGAGCTGAATGGTTTAGAGGCCTGCCTGCCGACAAGGAGGGCAGTGGTTCGAATCCCTGGTATGACATATGTTGTTTTTCTGTTGGGGGTGAAATAAACAAACATAGCCAGCACACAACGTGGCGACAGCAGTGACAAAACGACCTGTAGTCCTCAGCCTTCAAAACCCCTCGACTACCCCAGCAATGGGAAAAATGTCGTATGACAGTTTTTTTAATTAAAAATTTGTTTAATGTTTTCAAACTAGAAAATAAGCCCTTCTTCTATGACAGGCAATCAGTAATACCAGATGTTACAGAATCCATGCACAAATTCTGACAGATGCTTCATCTAATGAATAAACATTGTATACTCTGATGGGGTTCAAAGATGCAGCAGTAAATAAGCTGACAACAGCCAGTGACTTATAGCTGGCTGCTTGCATCAGGGTCAGCAAACGATAGCTGACTGAGACTCCATTCTGTCTCTAAATGGTGGCCCTCTAAACAGGCTACACTTGTGTAGTCTGGTTAAGAGTATATGAATTGCAGAGGGAAAACAAATTTGGCTCCGCATGCTGAAACTAGATGTGCCAGGACAAAAAAAAACAACTCAGATATCCCAGCCTCTCTGTAAACTACGACAAACCATCCTTTTCAAGATGAATGCCTCTAAGAAAAAAATATTTACAAATATGCTCAATAACTTTGTGATCCTTCTACACAAGCTCGTTACATAAGCTAATAATAGCTTTAGGTCAAGAATTATTCCTGGACTGCCATGGGCAAAGTAAAAGTAGTCCCATAGCAACACCGTTGTCAGGGATCACATGTCAGAGACTTTATTATACAAGACCACAGCATATTTATTAGTTGGGGGTGACAAGTTCCCTTCCTTGCTACCTTTCTTTACCTAACAGTAAGTCAGGTACCCATTTACAGCTGAGTAATGAAAACTGAACCACTTACCTTTGCCATGAATAGTGAGTGCTCTACCACTATGCTAATCAGACATGTGAGTCAGATATGGCAGTTACATCTTTGAAAATCCAGAAATGGTTTCTATAAACAAATAATTTTGAGAAAAGTAACAGGAAAATATCTATATCATAATTTTCTCAAGTCCTAGATATTTTCCTGTTACTTTTCTCAAAATTATTTGTTTATAGAAACCATTTCTGGTTTATACAAGATTTAACTGCCATATCGGACTCACCTTCTGTTGCATAAGTTTGCCATTATTGTAAAGTTTCATTTAACTACAGAGTTACACTCATGATAGCTCAGTTATCAAACGATTCATCTTAAACCAATCCATTTTATAATGTATTATAGTCCCTAAGGCAGGAGCCCACAGGCTGCTGGATCAGTAACCAACAGACCAAGTATAATCATCATCATGTAGCATGATTCGAGCGTGACTTAATACAGGTTTATAAGATTTTCACAGGAACGGATAAATTAGATTATAACAAGTTTTTCAAAATACAACCACCTACAAGAACAAGAGGGCATAGCTACAAATTAACTAAAGAAACGTGCAGATTAGATATTTGGAAATATTTTTGTAGTCAAGAGAGTGGTGAATGCGTGGAATGCATTGCCACAGGAAGTAGTGGAGGCAGGGACAATTAATGCATTTAAGAATAGATTGTATGCGAATAGCTTTTAGAGCAAGGTAATGTAAATGAAACTGGTTGTATACAGACTCTGCAGAGTCTTCTAAACCAATATAAAGACGTTAAGTTAAGTATGTCATTTGCAGAATGTTGCTCCCATCACAGTCCGTTTGAAAGAAACTTGATCTCTTGCCAAATCTCTAGTCTACTCCAGAGTCATGACCAAGCATTCCTTGACATCTTGGTGCCGTCACCTTCTTGATCTGCCTCTGGCTATCTTGCCAGGTACCATACCTTCCATTACCGTTCTCTTAAGATCGTTGAGTCTTTTATACCAACCATAATGTTTTATAAATATGTTTCTGTCTTATCTCTTCTCTTAGTCTCTCCGCTTCTACTCTTAGGGATGTCCTTTTATTTTGTATATACTTACAATCGAGTGTGCTGATAAACAAGGGCGGCCTCCTTTTGACCTTTACACAAGCCACTATTTGGTATGAATTAACTACCATGAGCCTCTCGCAACTTCAGAGACGTTTATCCACTGTGACACAGAGCAGCGCCCAGCACCAGTGTAGTGATCGGAATTAATGAAATTATACTGAAAATCATTCTTTTTCTTCAGGGACGACATGGGCTAGTGGTTAAGTGACACGGCTCACAATCCGAAAGGTGCTGGGTTCGCTCGCCATCACAGCACCGGTCGTTACCCCGGGGAAGCTAACCCTTAGAAAATACAGGAGGAAGCAGGGTACAGGGTTTGCCTTCCTACTGCAATCCCTATTCTTTTAACCAGACTTCACTAGTGCAGCCTGTTTCCAGGGCCGCCACTTGTAGGTAGAATAGGTCCTTGGTCAGCTCTGGTTTGCTGACAATGATGCAAGCAGCCAGTTATGACTTGCTGGCTGCTGTCAACCTATTCACTGTATTGCATCTTTGGCCCCAAACACATTTCAATCCAGCCCAATATTGTATCTTGTCATAGTTTCATTTGTTAACTCAAAGCGAAGAGCAGGAATGGTTACTGCAACTCATTGAAGCTGAGACTTGGTACAATGGGAGTCAATAATACTTTCTCCCTTTTGACAATAGACTATCCTTACTGATGTTGCCTCCTGGGAGATGCTTACTCCGAACATCTCGGCCTGGCACACTGCCATCACACTCAGTGCTCATATCAGCAAGGAGAAATGCATTGCTGCGGCGCAGAAAAAGCGAGCTGCACAAGAGGACAAAATACAAGACAGCCCAATTACTGACTCTGTTCACACATAAAGTAGAGTTTGTTGCACACAGATCGAACTGCAATCATGTGCAGTCATATCTGAATACATATGTCTGACACTGTCACCATCTTCTCTTGCAAAAGACAACTATTGTTATTATTACCCACACAAAAGTTAAGACCTTGTACAGTGGAAACCTATAACACTTCCTCCACTCTGATAATGGACTATCCACACAAAAGTTAAGACCTTGTACAGTGGAAACCTATAACACTTCCTCCACTCTGATAATGGACTATCCACACAAAAGTTAAGACCTTGTACAGTGGAAACCTATAACACTTCCTCCACTCTGATAATGGACTATCCACACAAAAGTTAAGACCTTGTACAGTGGAAACCTATAACACTTCCTCCACTCTGATAATGGACTATCCACACAAAAGTTAAGACCTTGTACAGTGGAAACCTATAACACTTCCTCCACTCTGATAATGGACTATCCACACAAAAGTTAAGACCTTGTACAGTGGAAACCTATAACACTTCCTCCACTCTGATAATGGACTATCCACACAAAAGTTAAGACCTTGTACAGTGGAAACCTATAACACTTCCTCCACTCTGATAATGGACTATCCACACAAAAGTTAAGACCTTGTACAGTGGAAACCTATAACACTTCCTCCACTCTGATAATGGACTATCCACACAAAAGTTAAGACCTTGCGTACATTAAGTTTATAGCACTTCTTCCACTCTGCCAATATCTGCTATTGAACTGTCATCTATATCCTTAAACAGACATCTTGCTTGTCATAAGCTTCCACTTCACAATCATACTCTAAGATACTGATCAATGTTAACTCCCTTAATTCTCAGGTCTGGTCACTAAAGTTCCGAACCACACAAACAACTTCACTTCCACGGATGCCCTCAGCTGCCATGGTGATTTCTTGCTGTCATCAAGCTATGACCTTGATCAAGGGCTGGGATATATTAATGGTATGTACATTCTACAACTATGTTCTCCTATTGTTTTTTATACTGCCCGTACTTACTGCTTTCATGCATGTAACATATGATAGGATTATACATGTAACTATATATGATTATATCTGTAACTATATGATTTGATTATACATGTAACTATATATGATTCTATCTGTAACTATATGATTTGATTATACATGTAACTATATATGATTCTATCTGTAACTATATGATTTGATTATACATGTAACTATATATGATTCTTTCTGTAACTATATGATTTGATTATACATGTAACTATATATGATTCTATCTGTAACTATATGATTTGATTATACATGTAACTATATATGATTCTATCTGTAACTATATGATTTGATTATACATGTAACTATATATGATTCTATCTGTAACTATATGATGTGATTATACATGTAACTATATATGATTCTATTTGTAACTATATGATTTTATTATACATGTAACTATATATGATTCTATCTGTAACTATAGGATTTGATTATACATGTAACTATATATGATTCTATCTGTAACTATATGATTTTATTATACATGTAACTATATATGATTATATCTGTAACTATATGATACTATATGATTTGATTATACATGTAACTATATATGATTCTATCTGTAACTATATGATTTGATTATACATGTAACTATATATGATTCTGTCTGTAACTATATGATTTGATTATACATGTAACTATGTATGATTCTATCTGTAACTATATGATGTGATTATACATGTAACTATATATGATTCTATCTGTAACTATATGATGTGATTATACATGTAACTATATATGATTCTATCTGTAACTATATATGATTCTATCTGTAACTATATATGATTCTATCTGTAACTATATGATTTGATTATACATGTAACTATATATGATTCTATCTGTAACTATATGATTTGATTATACATGTAACTATATATGATTCTATCTGTAACTATATGATGTGATTATACATGTAACTATATATGATTCTATCTGTAACTATATGATGTGATTATACATGTAACTATATATGATTCTATCTGTAACTATATATTATTCTATCTGTAACTATATATGATTCTATCTGTAACTATATATGATTTTATCTGTAACTATATATGATTCTATCTTTAACTATATATGATTCTATCTGTAAATCTGTAACTATATGATATGATTATGTTGTTAAATGCCCACAACGAGTAGGATTACTTTTTTGCGCTCTAAAAAGGACGTTAAGTGGCTGGTTGTCATAGCTTTCCTTACATCCCGAGTGTGCTAATGAAGGTGGACCAGGATCCTCTAGGCGGTTGAGCTATGCTTGGCTTCATCTGCGTGTCGATCCCTTACCTTGCTAGCCAGGCTGCATGAAAACAGCCTGTTTCCAGGAAGGGCTACGAGGAAGCCAAGAAGAGGGTCTTGTCCAGTATGTTTTGCCTGATCCCTGACTAACATCTGATCAGTATATTTTGTCGGATCAGATGTTAGTCTTCCTTCCTATGATGTGATTATATTATGTATTTTTCTACCAGTAATTTATATTATATATAAACATAAAATGATTTCCATAGTTAAAATATTCTTCTACTTAACTATATAATTCTAGCTAAAATTATATGATTCTTTCAGTAAATATTTGCAGCTATATGATTCTAACTTAAATGAAATAATTCTACCTAGCACTATATGATTCCATCTACAGATGTATGTTTCTACCTGTAACTTTATAATTATACCATAAACATGTATGGTTTTACCGTAATATAGTTTTACCTAAAACTATATGATTCTACCTCAGCCTGTAAGGTTCTATACCTAAAACTATAAAGTTCTACCTAAAACTATATGATTCTACCTCAGCCTGTAAGGTTCTATACCTAAAACTATAAAGTTCTACCTAAAACTATATGATTCTACCTTAGCCTGTAAGGTTCTATACCTAAAAGTATAAAGTTCTACCTAAAACTATGTGATTCTCCCCAATACTATATGACTATCTGTAGTTTCATGGATCTGTCAATAGCTATAGTAACCTGAAATAAAGCTCTCCAAAAGAGGATCATCCATATTGTACAAAATGTCTAACGGGGGCATTCGTATTGCAGCGTAATAGGTGAAATTCTTGGATCGCCGCAAGACGAGCTACTGCGAAAGCATTTGTCAAGAATGTTTTCATTAATCAAGAACGAAAGTCAGAGGCGCGAAGACGATCAGATACCGTCGTAGTTCTGACCATAAACGATGCCGACTAGCGATCCGCAGGAGTTGCTTCGATGACTCTGCGGGCAGCTTCCGGGAAACCAAAGTGTTTGGGTTCCGGGGGAAGTATGGTTGCAAAGCTGAAACTTAAAGGAATTGACGGAAGGGCACCACCAGGAGTGGAGCCTGCGGCTTAATTTGACTCAACACGGCCAACACTGAAATGACTGACATGCCAAGACCACTTTCCTGGGGTCTAATATGGAACTGGTGCTGGATTTAGACCCTCAGAAATCTGGGGTTATGCCCCCTGTGGCTCGGTTGGTCTGCATCCAGTGTTTGATAAAGGAATTGACGGAAGAGCACTATCAGGAGTGTAGCCTAAGGCTTAAATTGACTAAACACGCCAATAGTGTAGAATGACTGTCAAAAGAGAGCACCTTTGATGGGTCTAATAGTGAACATGTGCTGGTATTAGACCCACGGAAGACAGGTCAGTCTCCAAACCCCCAAATGAAAGAGCGCCTGCTACGGTAATCTGGTCTTCACCCTGCAGAAATTGCAGGCTCCAGAAACTTGGCCATTGACAAACTAAAAGCCCTCTATTGATACGGTCTGGCTAATATTGAACGGGTGCTGGAAATAGACCCTCTTAAGACAGGTCAGTTTTACCCTACTAATGACAGGGCTTTGCTACGGTAATCCTGCTAAGCCCGAGAGGAGCCGCAGACATTTGGTTCACGTACTAGGCGGATAAGCCAACGGTGCAAGGTGAGGGATTAAGGCCGAACGCCTCTAAGCCAAAAATCCCGCCCAAAAGCAGCCCAGCACGAATGCAAAGGGAGGCTTCGATATGGTGGAGACCTGGTGGCCACGCCCCAGCCCCGCCCGGTCAAGCCGCAGAATGAGGTCTCTGCCGTCCGCTGATAAAAGCGGGCGGGAAGCTGCTCGATATTCACCCCATACGGCGATGAGGAATGAAATCATTTGTAGAAGACTTAGTTCTCGGTCGGGTGCCCTAAGCAGCAGATCAGTTACCTCACTGCGAACTGCTGAGACTCAACCCTTGACCACGAGATATGTCCGCTCCCTAGGCGGACAACATCTCCGTGCAAGACTAGGCTTGTCACCTGGTCAAATGCACTATTTCGAGAGGAATCACAGGTCGCTGACATTTGGTCCACGTGCTTGGCTGATAAGCTACCATCTGAGGGATTACGGCCGAACGCCTCTAAGCCAGAATCCCGCCCAAAATCTCAGCGCCGCTGAGATGGGAGGCTACGACATGGCTGGGGCTTGTGTCCCGGCCCGATCGAGCCGCAGGAATGCACCTGGTAAAATGCACTCCTTCCTCGCTCTTTGCATCTGTCTGCTATCAGTCATTCCAATGGACGCAGAAGAGATGCAGTCCAGCGGACATTGCACCTCCTGTCCTATGGTGACAAGCTCCCGGGTGGCGGGGAATGCTAGGCAAACCATCACTGCAGATGAGCCGAGAAAATAAAGCGAGCAAAAAGATACCTCACTCATATGCATATGCTACGTTTCTGGCAGGACGTGACGATCCTGGGAAAAAGTCACACTGGACTGCCTCTCTTCCGGGATAGTACAAACTAGTACATAGTCCATCATATCATTACCAAACGCTATAGACACGAGTAGGGAAGACTCGATAGTCCTGCAAGACAACTTCCCAAGAGAGACAACTCTGACCAAAAACTACTGCTGCCTTGCAGTTAGGCTGGGGACAGCCAAAGGCTAAGGAGGGCAACCCTACAGAAACGCCTGTTGAAATCGGATGCATTGAGCCACCGGCTAACAAATTAAATCAGTGCAACGTAAATATCGCTGTAAACAGCGTACGATGAAGAAGAAGTACAAAATGTCTTTGTGTTATATTGTTCTTCGGCTAAAGTCCTGAAAAGCATATTTTTTGCGTTATGTTGTAGTTTATAGAGATGCTGCGTTATCTGCATACCATCTATAGGTGGCTTCCCCAGGATTGGGGCGGACTACCACATCCTGTAGAAACTGTAAGCCACAGGAACAAAAAAAGATGACTCTTACTCCCTGTGGTAAATAGAAGACTATCAATCACATAGTACATAGAAGACTCTACACCACATGGTAGATAGAAGACTACACCACATGGTACATAGAAGACTCTACACCACATGGTAGATAGAAGACTCTACACCTCATGGTAGATAGAAGCCTCTACACCACAAGGTAGATAGAAGACTCTACACCACATGGTAGATAGAAGACTCTACACCACATGGTAGATAGAAGACTCTACACCACATGGTAGATAGAAGACTCTACACCACATGGTGATAGAAGACTCTACACCTCATGGTACATAGAAGACTCTACACCTCATGGTAGATAGAAGACTCTACACCACATGGTAGATAGAAGACTCTACACCTCATGGTAGATAGAAGACTCTACACCACATGGTAGATAGAAGACTCTACACCACATGGTTGATAAGGAGCAACTTAGACAAGTTTCATTGTGCAGTATCTGGGTAGCAGAGCAATTTGAATACTTAAATCTCGTGACAATGTGGCCGGATTCAATCTCTGTTGTTGACATGCTCCAGTTTGTTTTGCTGTACAACTAGGGAAGGCAAGATGGCAGTTAAGAAAAGGCTAAGAATATTAGTCTCTAACACATCATCCCTGACAGCAGTGCTTACTATGGGACCAGCTTTACCTGTTTACCTTTTTATTGTACAGTTCGCAGCAGTCAAACATTACAGTACATGGCATCAATTGATGACAAGAGTACAGAGAGAATTGTGTGTCTGGACTTTGGGCACTCGTCTTCCAATAATCTGTTTGTGGTGACTGGTGGGATGGACCTGAAAGTCTGGCAGGTATTGCCCGCTCAGTCTGTCGACCTAAGGTAGGACATGCAGTTGTATTATTGTTTGTTATCTATTTAGAACAGTGTTATTCAACCTTTTTATACCTGGCGCCCACTTTTATAAAGGTAAATTTTCATTACTGTCCACAAAAAGTTTAATTGAAGAAAATATCACAATCATCCACAGAGTCTGTGTATTTTTGATGTTTTTAATCATCATGTAGCATGTCCTTTGCTGAATGTCGCTCCCATCACAGCCGGTCAGAAAGAAACTCAATCTCTTGCCAAATCTCCAGCCTGATCCAGAGTCATGCCCAAGCATTCCTTGACATCTTGATGCCATCGCCTTCTTAGTCTGCCTCTCTTGCCCTACATCATACCTTCTATTACCATTCTCACAAGACCATTGTGTCTTTTGATGTAGCCAAAGTATTTCAATTTTCTGGTCATAATGAAATTTATGATGCAGTTCTCCTCTTTACCCAACTCTTGTTGAATGTCTGCATTTTTCTTTTCAGTGTACAGTATTCTGAGGTACATTCTATAACATTTTGATTCAAAGGACTCAAGGTTGAGTAACTGTTTCCATGTTTTGCAACTGTATGCTGCCACAGGAAAAACACATGTTCTAAAAAATGTGCACTTTTGTTGGTTTGCTGGTACTCTGCGATAGTTTTCTTAGGTTGTGTTTTAATACGGAGTGTAATTATTCCCCACATGTGCGCTAAAATCATCCACTAGCGGACAATAGCTCCCAAGTTGAAGAGCACTGGTTTAGAAGAATGAAAATTGCTGCACTCTGGGCAGACCCAATGGTGCTCGGTAGCTGTTAGAAAATCTTGAAGGGTGTGGAAACTTTTGTTCCTGTAGCTCGCTGTTTGTGCATACATAGTCTCCATCATCTTAGGAGGTTATCCATGTATGATTTTCAATTCTTCTTCTTCGTTCGTTCTCAATCTCCCACTACCAAACCCTGAAAGGGTAAGTAGCAGAATGTAGTCCAGAGAAAAAAATGCGTTCCCTCTTCGACCCCTTCTCCTTAGCCAGTCTGCCCTGCTGCAGCCTGTTATCCAGGATCACCGCTTGGAGGTGTAGAAGGGTCTTGGCAGTTATGGTTCGCTGGCCCTGACGCTAGCAGTCAGCTATGGGTCGCTGACCACTGCAGCTCATGTGCTGCTCAGCATCTTGATCCCGATTTTCAATTCAACTCCTACAATCTTGATTATTGGTTCATCAATTGCGGTGTCCTTATCTAACAGGTGGTCATTGATTAATTTCAGTGTATCTCTCCTATCCATATCCAATGTGGTTTCTAATATGGAAGCTTTCAAGGTCTCGAAGCTGGCACATTCATTACCATATACTCAATTATGACCAGGACAGCATGCTTGTCACTGCTACATTTTTGGCCCCACTAAATCCAGTGATAGAAGACACAGTAATGGTCATCTCATCATAATAAGATCATTAGAGCCAGCACTAAACTCAAAACTGAATGATGCTAGGAGGGGCGTCAAATAATGGTCGAGTTAATCACGGGAACTCGTCTGATGATATAAACATCAAAGATGTGATCACAATAGGGAACAGAAGATGCTAGAGGAGGACTCGCAGTCATGTTACATCACTAGGTCAGGTCTAAAGCTAGAGGAGGACTCAGTCATGTCACTGTCCACATCATCATAAGATCACTAGGTCATGTCTAAAGCTAGAGGAGGATTCAGTCATGTCACACTAGGTCAGGTCTAAAGCTAGAGGAGGACTCAGTCATGTCACTGTCCACATCATCATAAGATCACTAGGTCAGGTCTAAAGCTAGAGGAGGACTCAGTCATGTCACACTAGGTCAGGTCTAAAGCTAGAGGAGGACTCAGGAATGTCACACTAGTTCAGGTCTAAAGCTAGAGGAGGACTCAGTCATGTCACACTAGGTCAGGTCTATAGCTAGAGGAAGACTCAAGCATGTCACTGTCCACATCATCATAAGATCACTAGGTCAGGTCTGAAGCTAGATGAGGACTCAGTCATGTCACATCATTAGGTGGGATCAAGATGCTGAGCAGCGCATGAGCTGCAGTGGTCAGCGACCCATAGCTGACTGCTAGCGTCAGGGCCAGCGAACCATAGCTGCCAAGACCCTTCTACACCTCCACACGGTGATCCTGGATAACAGGCTGCAGCTGGACAGACTGGCTAAGGAGAAGGGATCGAAGAAGGAATGCTAACCTGGTACTCAAAAAATGCTTGCTGAAGTTGGATGTGTTGGACTGAAAGGTGCAAATATCGCAGTCAAGCTGTAAACTATGACACCACGCATTCCATTCCATTCTGCTACTTAAGCCCTTTCAGGGCTTGGTAGCGGGAGATTGAGAACGAACGAAGCCAAGCCAAGCCACATCACTAGGTCAGGACTAATGCTAGAGGACTCGCAGTCATGTCACATCACTAGGTCAGGTCTAAAGCTAGAGACGCACTCAGTCATGTCACTGTCCACATCATCATAAGATCACTAGGTCAGGTCTAAAGCTAGAAGAGGACTCAGTCATGTGACATCACTGTCCACGGCAACATCAGCATTGTTTCATAGATCAAATGTATAATAACCTAGATAATAACGCACCAAAACAGACAAATAAAACAAACTTAAGTTTCTGCCAAAAGGTCTTCGTTAGGGACAATGAACAGCACAGATGAAAGCAAATAACAAATTATTGCAGCAACAATGAAGAAAGATCGAGAGGTACTTCAATCAATCAAAACCTTTCAGCTTCCTGTGCAGCAGGTCTTCAACAAATACACACCAAGTTCTCCTGTCCTGGGGCATCCGTTCCAACTGTCCACATCTTCTCCGTTTCCTTTATATTTGTGTCAAACTCTTTTTTCCATATGTGTTTTGGTCTGCCTCTACTTTTCTTGTCTTGGGGATTCCAGAAACTTATACTTTCTTGTCATGCTATCAGCTGGTTTTCTTAATGCATGTCCTATCCAGTGCCAGCTCCTTCTCACGTCATGCTGCGCTGATATACATTAAATCTGGTTCTTTCCAACAGTTCCACATTAGTGATCTTATCATACCATGAGTGATATTTATCTGGACGAAAATCTGGCCAGGAGTTTTTTGTATGACAAATCAAACTCAAAGGCTGATATAAATAACATTGAATTACTTTTCCTATTTGGACTTGTTTTGTTGGCGCCTAGTCATTTTAAACTGTCTTATGACTTAATAACTGCGAGGCTGAATACCTTGAGAAATAAGAGAATTGCAGAAAAATACACTTAAGTGATAGAGGAGATAAACAGCGGATGCACAACGGATATCACCCTCTTCTATAGACTGATCACCATGCCGATACAACATGGCGTCAGATAGAGTGATACAATCTCACCAAAGCTCTTTACAGCAGCCCTTGACGAGGTCTTTAAAAACCTGGACTGGGAGGATAGGAGCATAAACATAAATGGGGAAATTCTTACTCATCTCAGGTTCACAGATGACATAGTCATCCTTAGAAACAGAATAAAGGAAGAAAAGAAAAGCCTGACGGAGCTCAGCAGAGCAAGTGTTGCAGTTGGCCTACAAATCAATAGAAAGAAAACCCAGTCCATGCTCAACACCTTCTGCCCAAAACGAGATATACGCCTTGGAGATTGTCTTTTTTAAAACGTTAATTCGTACATCTACTTAAGCCAAGAGATCATGAACTCCCAATTAATAAATCGGGAAATCTCATGAAGGAAAACAGTTGGCTGGCTCAGCTTCAATTGTATTAAACTCATACTGCAACAGATGCAAAACGACAGCGCAAGGGCTCACACCTTCAACTGTGTAGTTATTCCAGCCATGGTATATGGCTACGAGGTGTGGAAAGCTGATACAGATAGACTCCACGTTGCCAATAAGCGATAGAGTGAAGAACATTGAAGATCTCCATTCAAAACAAAATCTGCAATGCAGAGATCAGACGTCAAACTTCCATCACTGACATTATAGATGTCGCAATGTTACGAAAATACAGATGGGCCAGCCATGTGGTACGCATGCCGGATAACAGATGAACACATAGAGTGACGTCGTGGTGGCTCTACAACTTTAGACACCCTCGCAGGCGACCAATGCTGAGGTTGAGAGATGACCTGAAGTAGGGCCTGGGCCCAACATGGTACACCAAGGCTAAAGAGCGTAATGAGTTTAGTTAACATTTGGCTACCTGGCATCAGACACACGTGCCTAATTGAATACCAGGATTTAGAGACTTAATTCTTATTACTGGGGCAATTGGAGGAGGAGGTGTTAGGAAGAGGACAACAGGCAGCTTTGCTGCTATGTTTGTTTACTGACTGCATAATGAAGTGGTTATTGACATGTCTCACAACCCTAAAATGTATATGTTCATACTCAGCAACCAGGTAGTGCACTTATGTGAAGTAAATCCATTTTTTAAAAGTATGCTGAAGTCAGATGCACTGGTCTGCAAGGTGCAAAACACAATACAATGCACTTTGTCTTAAGAAACAAGTGAATGTATGAAAATCCTTTTTTTTTTTTAAAGCCTGACCAGTAGAACGACAGAGGGTAGGCAGTAAATGTTTGTGTTACATTGATTTCTATTTTAGAGAAAAGTTTTGTTTTAATGACAAGATGTTTGATCTTCATATCCTAGTGATGAACTCGACAATGATGACATCTTTAAACTCGAGTTTAGATCTACCCTAGCTCGGTCTGCGGTAGACTCCGAAACTGAGTCATCTTCAGGTGATGACTCGGACGATGAATGTGATGACGACAGCATACAGAGGTCGAGGAAGTCGGATAAGGTCAGGCCAGACATTTCTGGAAGTGGGTGGTTGTCATGGTGCAGTGTTTTGTGATATTATTAGATTCTTAGGTCAGTAATGTTGACAGTAATCTCAGTCATTAAAGAAATCACATGTCTACATCAGTCTTAAGTCAGGCATCAACAGTCACAGAAAGAAACTTCAAAGACAAAGGTGTTGAGAACACTAACAATCTGATATAATAGAAGCATACTGCTCCTTACAAAGAAGAGATCAAGTGACAATATTCAGACTGAACAAGCCACTAAAGACTGAAATATCTTATTCAACGTATAAAACAATGGACACACAGACGTATGCCAACCTGAGAAGGGCAAACAGTAGGTTATGTTATCCTAGTCTGTAAGCTACCCATAAAGTACTGCTTTCTCTTACACATATGAGAGATTAACTGTAAGGTGAAGAGAAAACTGAACCATCTCTAGCTTGATGAGGTAAATAAATATGGTTATTTGAAAGTCAGGGGTATTAAAGTTAAATGCTATCATATTTGTCATTGATTAAACCATAATGGGAGGATCGGCAGCAATGTTGCAAAGTCTACTTGAGAAAATTAGCAGTACAGCCAAAGAGTTTGGCATGAAAATAAACACATCAAAGACAAAGACAATGGATATCCAAGCAACACAGGCAAACGAATATAATCATCAATTGAACAAGTACAGAAGTTTACATATTTAGGGCAAACCTTCACATATATTTCTACAATAAGACAGAAATTAAGACAAGGATTGCATTGGCAGAAAAGACCTTCAGAGAAAAACAGAAATTGCTAGCCTCAAAGAATATCAGGATAGAACTCGTGAAAAGAATAACCACTATTCAATAATGGTGGGGCTGAAACATTGACTCCAGCAAAGAAGAATAAAAAAAAAAGCTTGGAAGCGCTTTAAATGTGGTGCTACCATAGAATGGAATGAGTGAATTGGACAAAAAGAAGATCCAGGTGACAATGTACACAAAGACAGATATTGAAAATGATACAAACACAAAGATTGAGTTGGCTGGGACACAATATGAGAAATGAAAGTCTTCTACAGATGATACTTGAGGGCAAAATCTAGAGTAAAAGAGAAAGGTGCGACCAAGACTCACCTTAATATCTCAGGCATATAGAGACATTAAAGTATGAACCTGTGCTGAAATGAAGATAGCTGTAGAGAATACAGTCAAATGGAGAGACATGCTCAGACAACCAGTCTTAGGACTGACTAGTTAGAGGATAGGGTCAAATTGAGAGACATGCTCAGACAACCAGTCTTAAGACTGACTAACCAGAGGATAGGGTCAAATTGAGAGACATGCTCAGACAACCAGTCTTAGGACTGACTAGTCAGAGGATAGGGTCAAATGGAGAGACATGCTCAGACAACCAGTCTTAGGACTGACTAGTCAGAGGATAGGGTCAAATTGAGAGACATGCTCAGACAACCAGTCTTAAGACTGACTAACCAGAGGATAGGGTCAAATGGAGAGACATGCTCAGACAACCAGTCTTAGGACTGACTAGTCAGAGGATAGGGTCAAATGGAGAGACATGCTCAGACAACCAGTCTTAGGACTGACTAGTCAGAGGATAGGGTCAAATTGAGAGACATGCTCAGACAACCAGTCTTAAGACTGACTAACCAGAGGATAGGGTCAAATGGAGAGACATGCTCAGACAACCAGTCTTAGGACTGACTAGTCAGAGGATAGGGTCAAATTGAGAGACATGCTCAGACAACCAGTCTTAAGACTGACTAACCAGAGGATAGGGTCAAATGGAGAGACATGCTCAGACAACCTTACAACCAGTCGAATCATGTGTGTGTTATTGTTCTCTTGCCATGATGGCTTCTGTAGCACAAATTTGAACGTTGTGAGGACCATGTACAAGATCCTTTTTTTCATCTTTCACGAAGTGGTTCTGTTCTTTTTTTCCCCAAAAGGTACACAGAATTTACCTTTTGAATTCTCAAGTAAAAAACACAGGATTTACATTGGAAACTCCCCAAAATGTATAGAGGATTTACCTTGGAAATTTCCCAGTACAGTACTCGAGATTTAGTTTGAGAATTCCCCAGTAAGGTACATGTGATTTACCTTACCTTGGAAATGGCAGTCAAGACTAGCATAAAGGTCCTGTGAATTATACTGATCAAGATCCCCACCTCACGTCCTCGTCGTGGCTCCTGGAAATAGGCTGTGTCACAGCAGTCTGACCCAACGACAATGTGAGGGTGGGGGGTCGACATTGTAATCACCACAGTGGTGAACTTACAGAGAAGTCTTGCATTGCACTACAGCCTAGGTGAACCCAAGTACACCTTAGAATGTAAGTATAGCCACTATAACCCACTACCAAAGAAACATCAACATTTCCATTACTGCAGCATTCAGTGGAAATATGAAAAGACCACAACCAATTTCTGTGTTATTAAAGGACAATGAAAATAAGAACAGTTGATAGGACACACACATTTGGCATATATATGTTGTAATAGACAGCTAAGGAGGGTTGTTTTTGGGGCTGCCTACATCATCCTGTACAACAAAGTTCTAGAGAAGAAGCCACATTTACAAGAGCACATAACTGATGGTTAGGTTACTTTCTTTTCTCTGTGGAATGCTGCAATAAAATTAGTTGATTTGCCCTTTATTGAATGTTAACATTATTAGTACTTATCTTCATGTCACATGAGTAGTACATGGTCTGAATAGCAGGTAAAAAAACATTTATAGGTATGGTCAAATACCGCACTAAGATGAAAACAGAAACAAAACCTATGTTATGGCCAAAGGATCTTCATCAGGTACAACAAACAACAAAATATAAGCTAACAAATCATAGAGGAATGGATGAACACATAAAATAGAGATATGAACACATAAATGGGCAAGAAAAGGTACTTAGCTGGAAAGCACATAACTTGCCACTGGTCTCCTCGCCTGTGGACATGTCAGAGGTAAGATAGGCATGTGGGTGGGCAATAGCAGAAGAGGGCCACGTAACCGTTACAGCATGTTGGAAAAAATCACCAAATAGGGTTGTGCATGCAGCTTGCAACATCATAATGCAAAAACCTTTGTATTAAACTGCTGCTGCAAATACTGAGATACTAGCTTTGTGTAAAGGGGCCAGCGGTAGTGGTGGTCCTATGCTTCACTTGGAGCATAAAAGTGGATCATATCATTCCCAGAGAACAGATACACAAAGGTGAAGTGAATTTGGCTTGATTGCGTGATCGTTATGATAGTAAATATATTCATGACAACTATCTGTTAAAGTAAAGTAACCCATAGCATTACTGCTGTAGGTGTGTGAGATGTTAGCGATTTCACATTTCAAAGGCTCTGCTATATGAGGGCGGTAGCCATCGCCTCTCCCTCACCGCTTTTACTTCCCGGACTGAACCGGTACCCATTTATGGCTGGGTCGACCTGGGAGCCGTTGCGGTCTGAAAAAACATTTGTGCCTCAAATGGGGAATGAACCCTGGACAACTCAGATGCGAAGCTATCTCGCTAACCACTGCGCTACGTACAAGAATGAAAGATCATAAATATGAAATGAGATGCTTGCCAAAAGTGGTCCAGATCATTAGAAGAGATGGAGATTTCTGACAGAAAGTTGGAACAATTACATACTTAGCATATATAGTCAGAGAAATAAGTGGTTTGGTCATGTGACAAGAATATCTCCAAACTTACCTGCCGGGGATGACCAAGAAAATTATTGATTCATGGGGTTAGATGAAAACATGTACATCTCCATGACATTCTATTGACATAAATGGACAGATGAGATAATAGGTAAGCAAGACAAAGTGTCTTCTAAAGCAATGCTTCCCAAACTTTTTAGTGTGACAGACCAGCAGGGATTTATCCATTGCAACATGATCAGTGTCTAATTTATTTAATTGTATACTTAGGCAATTCTATGACACTTACCATTTATTAATAGCAGTTATACATGTTTTTTTTATTACGACTTTTTACACATTTTATTGAGACTTAATAAACAAGAATATAAAACTCATCATGTAACTTTATAGAAAAATATATTGTTACATTGATAGCGGTGAATGTTTTTTAGAAACATCACAAATTTAACTACAGTTACAATTATAAAACAAGTTAGTGTTTATTAGAATTAGATCACCGCTATTATTGCCCAGCTTCTTGACCCCCTTTGCTTATTTAAGGCCCGTGGACCAGCACTGATTTGCAGACCACCACTTTGGGAAGTATTGTTCTAGAACAATTATGTGTAACAAATTGTTATTGCACTCAGATTAGATCGCACACCTGCCGAAGACAGATGTGTCGGACAGAAAGGTGCAAATATCGCAGTCAAGCTGTAAACTAGCGACACAACGCATTCCGTTCTCCAGACTACATTCTGCTACTTACAAAGCCCTGCTCAAGGCTTGTTATTGGGAGATTGAGAACGAACGCAGAAGAAGACGACCACACAGTCATATGCCTCACATCTGACGCTGTCTGCATCTTTGCTTGCGATGGACAATTATTATTATTATGTACAACAAATATAACTGTCATTTTAATTGTAAGAAAATAATACATTCACAATGTAATAGAGAGAAATAAAGCATTTATTGACTTCATCATCTTCATATTGCAGTGTAATGACAAATAAATATATATATATATATATAAAAATGTGTGGTGTATATATCAAGATGTCTCTATGTAAACACTGTCACATGATTATCATATGAACATTCAACGCCAGTGTCAAGTCGATGCTGTTGTATGGAGAGCGACCAAGGCGATACAACAAAGACGCCAGTCCTTCGTTAACATATGCCTACAAAGGATAATGGTGAGAAATGGAGACCTAATGGAAAAGGAGACAACAACAGCCACTGGAACAGTAAATTAGAAGAGAATGGGACTGAATTGGACATATGCGCTCTCACATGGAATCTGCAAGGAAAGAATAGGGGGACCTAAATGTACACGGAGAAGAGAATGTGAGAGGGAACTACAATTGAATGGTTACACCTGAAAAAGGTCAACCTCCTGAAAAGGAGAGACCAAAGCACCATTTTCCGACTTGGCACTCTACACATACAACTTAACAGTCACTTAAACAGAACATACTCCAGAGTGCTGGCTGTGCACACATCCCTATGAAACTGTTGAACATCATCTTTTTGAATGTCCGGTGTTAGGAATGAGCTTCTTCCTCTGAGGCCAGACAAATGGAACACTTTGTACAGAACTAAACAACAGCTCACAAACACTTGCAGATACCACTATATGGCACTGGGCCAAAGGGCAGGAGCCCATAGGCTCCTGGATCAATAACCAACCTGAAGAGAGGCAGAAGTGAATGCTGGCAAGACATACTCAATGGCCTGTACACTGAGAGAGGAACACACTGTGTGAATTCCTGGGCCCTGTATTGGCGAGGAAAGAATGCAGCCCCATGTATGTCGTAGATGGGATGGGATGGGTTTCTTAAGATGGTTGTGCATGAGGCTAGCAATCTCGTCACTTAAAATGTATTACTACAAAAACTACCACTGCAGGCATGAACTCCATTACAGCTTCAGGTTTAAGAAGAAAGTTATTTGACTTTGTGTCTCCTTTTGTGCAATATAGGGTGATCACTGCATCCTAGCTTTCTTATAGGAAGCCCGTATCAAAGCTCTTATGTAAGTTTTTGCAGTGGTGGCTTCTATAATCCAATGCACAATCCTATTTAGTTGCCTTTCACCACATGATTGGAAGGTAACATTGGACATAAAATACTTTCCTCTCTGGGTACCACTAGAGTACAGTGGACTAAGTCTAAATGTTCCAAACATAAAGACATTGATTAAATGTGAGATTAAAGTTAGAAGAAAAGATATTAAAACAAGTGGAAAATGTAAAAAAATTTGTAACCGTCATAAAAAAAGTCAAGCAGAATTAGAAAAATAGTAACGCATAATTGACCACAAGATCGTAATCAAGTATGTACACTGATTTTACTATGGTTCGGGACATGCCGCCCTTTGGTCATCAGAATAGACTATATATTGTCCTTGATTGGTTAACCTGACCATGTGGCCCATGTCTATTGACTTGATTTAATGTGGGCCCTGAGGTTGGTTTGAGATCCTGTTCTACATAATAATATATGGGCGAGTTGTTTGCGCCAGATGAAACATGCTGATCAAAATCCCACATCATATCCACAATCTGCATCTAGAAACAAGTTATGTTATATATATAACAGCCTGGTGAACAAGGCGGAGTGGGGTCGACATAATACCCGTAGTGTTGAGCCTACTGAAAAGACTGCACTACAGCTAGAAAGGATCACACCTTCATAGAACCCCTAAGATGTAAGAGCAGTCGTAGTGACGTGCTAACATAGATATAATCCACCAAGAGTGAACAGCTCGGTACAAGCAGCATCTAAAATGTAAAATGTATGTTTGTTTTTATCTCACCGCATATGTTTACTTTTGTCACTGCAACTTGCAACCTTTTGTGTGTCATTTTATGTCTACTTATGTCACTGGAGGTCATTGCAACATGCAACCTTCTTTTGTATGCATCTCATGTCTACTTATGTCACTGGACGTCATTGCAACATGCAACCTTCTTTCATGTGTCATATTTATGTCACTGAAGGTAATTGCAACA
>JAVGWX010000005.1:62730000-62740078 GCA_036924085.1 Ariolimax columbianus | reverse complement strand
TAGCATCATAACTATCCACTTGTTAACAGAACAACAGCAAGTTGTACTTTGCTACATAACATCATACTATCCACTTCTTAACACACCAACAGTGAGCTTTCATGTCTTACATATTTTCTTAATATCCAAATGTTAATACACAGCAACCGAGATATAATGCTGTATATATTATCTCACTATCCACATGAAAACAGACCAACATCATGAATAGGTATCCTATATAGTATATTATTATTCCCAGGTAAACACACCAAAAATGAGATGTGATGCCCTACATAGTATTTTACTTTCCACACATTAACATACCAACACTGAGCTTTATTGTCCTACATATCCTGTTCATACCCAGATGTTAACAGGCAAATACCAAGCTTTAATGTCCTTTACAGTGTCTTACCTTCCTTTTGTAAACAGACAGACACCAAGAATGAATGTTATAACGGCTTCCTACTGTCTCCATGTCAACAGAAAAACACAGAGCTGTAATGTTCTAAAAAAAATGTTTCTTATCCAAATATTAATAGAACCACACTGAGCCTTATCGCAAACAAACAAAAATGATCTTCCGTTCCACTAATAAAGAGATAGCAATTGGCTTAATTATCTTATTATCTGACTGTCACTATAGAAACAGAATGACACCGAGGTTTAATGTCCTATATATTATCTTGATATTCACAGGACAAAAGATGTAGACCTACAACAAGCTTTACTGCCCCATATAGTATCTTACTTTTCACATCTTAACAAACTGACTATGTCCATTAATGTTGTGCATATTATCCTACTAATTACATGTAAATAGATCCACACAAGCTTCAATGTCCTACATTTTATCTTTGAATCAGAACAACACTGAGTTTTACTGCCATATATATTATCTTGCCATCCACATGTTAACAGACCAGCACTGAGATTTGATACCCTACGTATTATCTTACCATCCCCACGTTAACAGACCAACAACGAGATTTGATACCCTACACATTATCTTACCACCCCCACGTTAACAGACCAGCACCGAGATTTGATACCCTCCATCTATCTTACTATCCCCATGATAACAGACCAACATGAAGATTTGATACCCTACATAGTATCTTACTATCTACATGATAACAGACCGGCACTGAGATTTGAAACCCTACATATGTTCTTACTTTCCACATGTTAACAGACCACCACAGAGATTTTATACATTACATATCTTACTTTCCACATAGCAACAGATTTAGACGGCCACCAAACTTTACAGTCCTGTATAATGCAATAGAATCCATAAATTAACAGTCCAACACCAAAACGTATGTCCTACATAGCATTTTACTGTCACCATGTTAACAGACTTCATGTTTTAGTGAAATCAGATACCAGAGGATGCAGTGCTGAGACAGAAGCTGTGGTGCAGCCACTCCGACCTGGAGGGACACCAGGATTTAATGGTTTACATATTATCTTACTATCCACATGTTAGAAGTTAGATACTGAGTTTTAATTTCCTACATAAGATCTTACTATTTATAAATCAACAGATGATAACCAACTTGGAGATTTACTGTCTTGAACAATATCTTACTATCCACATGTTAGTAGACTAACATAATAATGTTCCCTTAGGCGTCTGGGGCCTGTTGCGTCGGATGAACACCATCATGTCCAGTTGTAACTGCATGCTGCCAGGCCTCCTCTAATGCATATGGGGAAGCCGCTACCTGTTGAAGCCACGTGTTTCGGGGACGACCTCTACGCCACTTCCAGATAGCAGAGTGGAGATCGTTTGCACTGTTGACTGTCTTTTGAAGAATCTGGTGAGCTGGGAACTCCTTGTCCAGGTGGACAACATTACCGAACAGGAAAATGCAATGACATTCCTGAATAACCGAGACAGGGGGAGATGTGTCTTTGCGGAAACGTCTACATTCCAGACAAAATCGTACCAACGAGTGCCAAGGATGTGTCGATGTAGTCGCTAGTAGACTAACACTAGCTTTAATGTCCTACATAGTAACTCACTATTAACATATTAGCAGACTGACATCAAGTTTTAATGTTCTACATAGAATCTCACTATCAACATATTAGCAGACTGACACCAAGTTTTAATCTTCTACATATTATCTCACTATCAGCATATTAGCAGACTGACACCAAGCTTTAATCTTCTACATAGTATCTTACTATCCACATGTTAACACATACACAACAATATTTAAATTCCTACATATTATGTTACTATCCCCAAGTTAACCACAACAGTATTACCGACTCTCAAACCCTTGATCTGTTCACACACACTGACATTAACAAACAATCTAAACTCCTACTGAGTAAATAGTTGCTTAATGGCTGAATCAACAACATAACCAAATAAAGGGATTCTGCAAGCAATTTTAGAGCTGCATTTATAAAAGCCAGTATGAACAGTACGTAAGAAGTATTACCAAGTTTTGGAAATCTGTCATTACTGAAGGACTTTACACAGTTGTACACACACGTACACACAAACGCAAAGCAATATGTGCATGTGTGCGTGAAGGTATGTTTAAAATAATAAGGTATGTATTACTACATTACCAAGCTTTCCATTTGGTGTATGTTAATAGTACCATTACTCGAATAAACCATATGTACACAGAGTGACAGCAAAGAGCAGATTTATCAACACCTGGACTTTAGGAATGTGTACTTTAACATCTGTTTGTTTACATTAGTGAATATGGCATCTTGTGCGTCTGGTGAAATAAACAAGAAACAAATATACACTAGAATAAGGTTCAATTTAATATTTACGTATTTCAGATGTTATGTTATAAATATTACTTCTACATTTATTCAGCCAGTAATGAACATGGAATATTCCTCCATATGACTAGTGTTATTATAATGATGGTCACTGGTGTCCTGTTTAAAAAAATGTACAGTTTAAAATGTGAATATGTACAATAAGATTAACACTCTACAGTTAGAGAAATTTATAACCAAATGGTCTACATACCTTTTCTTATATCTCATTAAATCCTACAATTTAAAAGCAGCACACACACACATTATAAGCACGCTTAACTCTCAGAACAGATCTTCGATAGCTAGATACAGTTACACGGCCTAGTAGTGAACTGTATTTACACGGACAATGATTACTTCGTCACAAGGGCAGTGTATTCAAAAGAAAGGGATGTAATAAATGCATCACAATAATATACATCATTTAATAATTATATGAAAATAAAGCTAATATTTCTAATAGTTAAGGGTGTGTTTAATGCAGCATACTATACAAACTTTACTTTTGGGTAATTTCTAAAATTAATTTACATTTTATGGATATTATTAAATTACTTTTTGAAAACAATATGCGAGCCACTGTTACCACAACAGAGGTAGCTTAAACAGGCATCAGCATATAAGTTAACTATAACTTTACTATTAACAGCTACAGGAGCAGCCAGTGTTGTCTTCTGCCAGTTACTTGTCTAGTTCGCTCCATGACTTCGACGCCGGTCAAGGTTCAAGGTTCAGCTCTTGTGATAAGCACGGCTTTGCTGTCACAATCGTCGCCGACGAGCGCCCGGGGTCGCGAGCTGTTCCTCCCCATATGTCGTGCACGAGGACGACAACAAGCGTGAAAAATTTGGTCGGGTGGATAATTAACACCTATCGCCTTCAGTGTACAGATGCCAATGTACACGTCCATGTGGTTCTGGTGTAGGGCCATAGCTCACTCGTTCTAGGTTGTACCTGGATAAAGAGGGGAGACGCCCAAGCCAGAACCTCTCACGCAAGTTTTTTATGATGGGATAACTCTTAAATTTTTTTTTATTTTATTTGTTTGGTTGTGTCACCTACCACGTTTAAAAAAGACAAATAACGTAAATAACACCAGCGATGAAAATGGCACACTACATTAAACTGCATCTCCTCACCACGCCTTCTACCGATACAAACTGATAGAAGATGATGATGATGATAAGCATGACAATAATAATAAGAAAACATTGATCATTTACTTACAAGAAAACAATTAAATAGATCTTTGAGCATACTACCACGAAGGAATGATTATTCCATGAGATAAGCAGAAGAAAAAGTGTGATTCCCATAGAGACATGTTCAAGGAAACATAAGACCACAGTATATGTATATGTAGAGGGTAGGGTGCAGCGTTGTTTGGGAGGGAGGGGCTGCTTCTTTTCGGTTGCAACTTGTTCCAGCCAACCTAGCTGTAAATGAGTACCCGATTTATTGTTAGGAAAAATGAGAGAGGGACAGGAATTGCTTCTCACAAAAGTTGAAGTTTTTGGTTTGATTAGAAGTTTGCCTTTCTGGATTCTGTGGAGAATACTTGCCCTTTTCAACCCCAGACCGTAGCCCTTTGGGCGGTATCATGACGTATTGGCCAGTTCATGGAGTCGTGTGTGTATCAGAACAATGAAGATTCCAGTACCTCATCCCTGGCGGTAATGACTGATATGGAAATAAATTTACATATCCGTGATATTGTAAGTCAAGACAGCGAGGAAGGGAACTGGCTACCCCCATCTCATAAAAGCTGAGCCTTCTTATAGTGAAGTTTCTACCACAACATCCCCGACTGCAGTATATTTGTATTATTTGATGTATCCATGAATGTAAACAGCGAGTTGGCTGTGTTTATATTCTGACATTCTTTCCTTGACATGATCAAGTTTGTCAGCGGATTGTCGCTACGGTTGGCAGGTGTTCAAGGCATGTTTTTGTTCGTGAGCCTTACTCCCTTGTGTATTTTGTGTTGGTCCTTAACTGGTAGTGGGCGGCATACATTGGAGTGTCTTATATGATCATGCAGTTCATGTTTGTCACACATTAGTTGGTAGCATTGATTGTGGAGAGCACACAGAAACAAGAAGACCAAGGTGTAGAGAGAGAGAGAGAGAGAGAGAGAGAAATAGAGAGGGGGGAACATAGAGAGAGAGTGAGAGAGAGAGGGAAAGAAAGAGCGAGAAAGGGAAAGAGAGACAGAGAGAGAGAGAGATAGAGAGAGGGAAAGAGAGACAGACAGAGGGAGAGAGAGCGATTGAGGGAAAGAGAGAGAGAGAGAGAGAGAGAGAGAGGGAAAGAGAGAGAGAGAGAGAGAGGGAGAAAGAGCGAGAGAGCGAGAGAGGGAAAGAGAGAGAGAGAGAGAGAGAGCCAAAGACAGACAAGAGGAAGAACTGAAAAGGAAAGGAAGAAAGGTGTATATTGTTTAATGACTTAGTTGATGCAGGTGTTAAAAAATGATGGTAGGTAAATGATTTCAGCGAGAAGGGGAACAGGTAATCATGTAGGACCCACTGCTATCGAGGTTGAAGTGTTATAGACTTCACTGTTCTTGGCCTCAGCTTTTTATGAGGTGGAGTGGCCAACTCCCGTACTCGCCACATTTCCTTCACTGACACTAAGTGAGGTACAGGTACAGTTATTAATGAGGATATCATTTGATAGAGTTAAGAGTAAGTAAACACGATTAGAAAAGTGAATAAGTTTCCATGGCTACAGGAAAAGGGTTAGAGTCAAGTGTGTGACTTGATCCATGTCGAGATAGTTATTCTTGTAACCATTGCTTTTGTATAGTTTATAGTAATGAAAGAGCTGACATCCTGACTTCAAAAGCCACAACAGCATGTTGTTGTTGTTCTTGTTGTTGATGATGATGTTATTGTTGTTGTTGATGATGTTGATGTTGTTGTAGTTGTTGATGTTGCTGTTGTTGCTGTTGATTATGTTGCTGTTGTTATTGTTGTTGGTTTTGTTGTTATTGTTGTTGTTGTTGTTGATTATGTTGTTGTTGTTGTTATTGCTGTTGTTGTTGATGATGATTATGGTATTGTTGTTATTGTTGTTGTTGATTATATTGTTGATGTTATTATTGTTATTGTTGTTGCTTTTATTGTTGTTGTTGTTGTTGTCTAATGCCCGCCATATGTAAGATCACTCTTCTGTGCACCGTAAAGGGCGTTCAGTAGCGGTTTGCAACAGCATTTAGGAAAAGCTGAAAGTAGCTGCTCTAGCCCTTCTGCACTTCTTGATAGTATCACTGTGTCATCTGAGTATCGTAACTCTGGAATCTCGTAACCCTCCCCCCCCCCCCCCCCCCCAGCATCTCGAACATTTCTCATTATACATTCCGCATATATGTTGTACAGTCAAGGTTAGAGGATACATCTCTGTCGTACTTCCTTGTGTACTGCAAACCAATCTGATGTTTGCCCAGATACTCGGACAACGGCTTCTTGATCTCGGTATAATGTTTCAATGAGATGGACTATGTGCAAAGGAAACCCAACTTCCTTCATGATTCTCCAGATTTTGATGTTTTTACCGTGTCGAAGACCTTGGTGCAATCAATGAAACATGTGTACAGGTCTACATTAAACTTTCTACATTTTTCATAGATATTTCTTAAATTGAATATGTGGTCCGTGGTCCCTCTGTCTTTCTTGAAACCTGCCTGGACTGAATGAATTTCAGATTCAAACCTTTTCTCTGTCCTTCTTAATAGGATTCGCACGAGTATCTTGCTAGAGTAGCTGATCAGCGTGATAGTTCGGTAGTTCGTGCACAGCTTCACGTTGCATTTGTTGGGGAGAGGAAATATCAATTTTCTTCCATGCTTCTGGCCATTCTGCGCTCTGCCATATCTGTTTACACAGCTTGTGATAGACTCGAGCACTTACATCCCCTCCTGCTTGTATTAGCTCTGCTTGGATATCATCGCATCCTGAGGACTTTCCCTTTTTCAGGTTTTTAATTGCCAAGCGTACTTCTTCCAATGTTGGTTCAGGTTCTTTCTCATCCTTTGGTAGGATTTTAACTGAGCGCTTTGTGCTATCTCCATACATGGTTCTGCAGTACTCTCTCCATCTTTTCAGTATGTCTTTGGTTTCTGTTAATGTGTTATCCACTTTGTCATTGATGACATGTGGAAGCGGATGGAACTGCCTTGTCAGTGTTCTTATTGCCTTAAATGCATCTCTCTCTCTCTGCCTTGTTGCTGTAGGTTTTCTATGTCCTTACACGTTTCCACTATGTATCTTCTTTTATCTTTTTTAGCCGTAAATGGACATAGTAAAGATCAAAACCTGTTTATAAATACTCCATTCCACTCCACTTAACTTAACGTAACGTAACGTAACGTGACGTGGAATGGCTCGGCTCGACTCCACTCGACTTCACTTCAATCCACTCCACTCCAATCCACTTAACGTAACTTAACCTGACGTGGCATGTCTCGGATGGACTCCACTCGACTCCACTCCACTTCAATCCACTCCACTCCACTTAACTTAACTTAAATTAACGTAACGTCAAGTTTCATGGCTCGGCTCGACTCCAATCGACCCCACTTAACTCCATTACACTCCACTTACTTAACTTAACATAACGTGACGTGGAATGGCTCGGCTCGACTCCACTAAACTCCACTCCACTTCACTTCAATCCATTCTACTCCCCTTCACTTCAATCCACTCCACTTCAATCCACTCCACTTCAATCCACTCCACTCCACTTCACTTCAATCCACTCCACTTCAATCCACTCCACTCCAGTTAATGTAACGTCCTTAAACTGGTTAAGACGACTCTTCGGAGTCTGTATACAACCAGTTTCTTGGGGGAGGCGGGGGGGGGGGAGGGGGGGGGGGGGGTGGGGGTAGTTTTTACTAATGTGCGAGTCCATGTTAATAGATTCAAACACTATAGCTAAGTAGACCCACAGTCAGTTAGGCGCCATCTATAGTTGCTCTTAACAAACCCCATGAGGAAAGGTACAAATAACTTAGGTAGATTTTTAACTTGAATTGTATCCGGGCAACGGCCGTTAAGCCTACTCTTTCCGATTTCCAACTGCCAGGGAGTTTTTAACGTGCTCGACACTGAACACGAAAGTCCGATCTCACTACCCAGAGATCGGGCGAATTTTTACCAGAAGATCCATGTGAAAAAAATCTCGGTCTCCTCCACCCGATGAAGACACCTTACCTTGAGACCACAGAGTCGCTCTAACACTTCATCTCAGACTGCACTGTTTTTGATGTAACTGCCTATGTATACTTTGACAAATTCTTGGAAATCAACAGTAAGATGATAATGTCTATATATCCTGACAATTTATACCGCAACATAATTTCAATATAATCAATTGTTACCGACTCTGTGTTGTCAATGTCAAACATGGCCGTTATCCAAGGTACAGGAAAATTCAATTCTAACCTGTGAAATACGATGCCCGAGAGAGGTCATCTACGTCACAAGAAGAGACAGGTCATCGACATAATCAGAAGATACAGGTCATCAACGTCACCAGAAGAGACAGGTCATCAACGTCACCAGAAGAGACAGGTCATCAACTTTACCAAATGAGACAGGTCATCAACTTCACCAGAAGAGACAGGTCATCAACGTCACCAGAAGAGACAGGTCATCAACGTCACCAGAAGAGACAGGTCATCAACTTCACCAAAAGAGGTCATCAACTTCACCAGAAGAGACAGGTCATCAATTTCACCAAAAGAGACAGGTCATCAACGTCACAAGAAGAGAGAGCATGAGAAATAGCCTAAGGTAAACTTATCATCTTTAAACTGGTTTAGAAGACACTGTTGAGTCTATATACAACTAGTTTCTTTTACTTTCACTTGATCTAAATGAGGTAAGAAACAAGAATACACGCTTAGACAGAAACTAAATTGGTTTGGTGCCATCTCACGAGAATAAAACCAAATCGGCTGCCATTAAAAACATTCAGCAGTAAGGGATTGAGGTTCAGGGTTGGGTATTGGGTGGGTGGGTGGGTATTGGGTCTTGGATGGATGGATATAAAGTATATCGAACCCTGATATCAAAACGGTGCAGTTGTAAATTGGTACCTGGCTTACTGCCAGCGTATAAAATGTGACCAGTAAGGGAGCTGTTCATCGCAGCTTATAAAAAGATGAGGCCTGGTACAGAGAAGTCTCTAACACTTCATCCTCGACAGCAGTGACTACCACGAGATTACTTTGTCCTTTTCTCATCATCACCGTACATCTTCTTTAACTGCTCTACCCATAAAACGCTAGAACAGTGTACATCTCTATCTCTCTATTCTCTATCTCCCTCTCTCTCTCTCCCTCTCTATCTCCCTCTCTATCTCTTTTTCATTCTCTCTTTCTCTCTTTATACTGCTTTAGAAGACTATGAAACGTCTATACACAACATGGCCGTGCACAGCCAGTTTATGTTACATTCATTTGATCTAACAAGAAGTATGCGTATCAACTCTATTCTTGAATGCATTAATTGACACTGCCTCCACCATTTCCTGTGGCAATGCATTCCAAGCATTCAACACTCTCTGACTAAAGTATTTTACTTACTTACTTAGTCGCTCCTCTTCTACCGTGAGGTGTAGAGGTACTAAAGTATTTTATGGTATCTAATCTGGGCCTTTCTTAAACCAATGTGTGGCTGTACCCTCTTGTTTCTGCCGCAGGCTGAATTTTGAAATCTTAGTATAATCTAATGTATCCAATCCTTTGATTATCTTATAAACCTGTATTAAGTCACCACGAATTCTTCTTTTTTCTAGACACTGTAGGTCAATTTTTCTGAGTCTTTCCTCATAACTGCAATTCCGGAATCTCACTATACGTTTTGTCGCTCTTTTTTGTATTCTTTCCAGCATGTTTATATCCCGTCTATGATAAGGACTCCACGCCTGTACACAGTACTCCAATCATAGCACAACCGCCTGGAGGACCGCGATCCACATTCATCAGCATGCTCGGGATGTGAAGAAAACTACTACAACCCGCTACGTAACGTCCACAATAGAATGATCCTACTCCACGTAGGCATTCAACAACAACAACAGCAGCAGCAACAACAACAACAACAACAATAACAACAACAACAACAACAATAACAACAACAACAGCAACAACAGCAACAACAACAGCAACAACAACAACTACAACAGCAGCAACAACAACAACAACAATAACAACAACAACAGCAGCAACAACAACAACAATAACAACAGCAACAACAACAGCAACAACAACAACAGCAACAACAACAAC
>JAVGWX010000005.1:62690000-62725000 GCA_036924085.1 Ariolimax columbianus | reverse complement strand
TGTGTACACAGCTGGCAATCGATAAACTGATTCAAATCGATGTGTACAGAGCTGGCAATCTATCAACTGTTTCATATGAATGTGTACACAGCTGACAATCGATCAACTGTTTCATATGAATGTGTACAGAGCTGGCAATCGATCAACTGTTTCATATTAATGTGTACAGAGCTGGCAATCGATCAACTGTTTCATATGCATGTGTACACACCTGGCAATCTATCAACTGTTTCATATGGATGTGTACACAGCTGGCAATCTATCAACTGTTTCATATGGATGTGTACACAGCTGGTAATCAAACAACTGTTTCGTATGAATGTGTACAGAGCTGGCAATCGATCAACTGTTTCAGATGGATGTGTATACAGCTGGCAATCAATCAACTGTTTCGTATGAATGTGTACACAGCTGGCAATCTATCAACTGTTTAATATGAATGTGTACACAGCTGGGAAACGATCAACTGTTTCATATGAATGTGTACACAGCTGGCAATCGATCAACTGTTTCATATGGATGCGTACACAGCTGGCATTCTATCAACTGTTTCATATGAATGTGTACAGAGCTGGCAATCGATCAACTGTTTCATATTAATGTGTACAGAGCGGCCACTACGGAGTCTTCGACTCATATGATCAAATATTAATATGAGGGCAATTCAAAGATGCACAATGATATTAAACAGTCCAAAAACAAAAACTATACTTAAACACGTAGTTTTTCCCGAAGTATCAAATTGGTTGCTACAAAATATAGTCATTTACTGTAAAAGTATCTGACCTTCAATAAACATATATGCCCCCGTAATGGGGTCACGGCCGCATTATGTACACAGCTGACATAGTAGCTCATGTGATGTGTGTTTAATGACACGGGTGATAAACTGTCATTATCGCTTACGCTACGCCTCCAAATTTTACATTTTCATTTTTGTTCCTTTTTTGGTTTGTTTAATATATTTGTTTGATTAGTAACTAACTTTCAACTTAACGTTTTTATACTGGTTTAGAAGACTCTGCAGAGTCTGTATATAACCAGTCACATTTACATTACCCTGCTTTAAAAGCTATGCACGTTCAATCTATTCTTAAATGCATTAACTGTCTCTGCCTCCTGGGGTAATGCATTCCAAGCATTCACAATTCTCTGACTACAAAAATATTTCCTAATATCCAATCTGGACTTTTCTTTAGTTAATTTGTATCTGCGCCCTCTTGTTCTTGTTGGTGGTTGTGTTTTGAAAAAAACAAACTGGTTATAGTTTAATTTAACCTGTCCTGTGATTATCTTATAAACCTGTATTGTCACCTCGAATTCTTCTCTTTTCTAGACACTGTAGGTCGGTTTTTCTGAGTTTTTCCTCAAAACTGGAATTCTGGAATTCCACTATCAACTTTGTCGCTCTTTATTGTATTCTTTCCAGCACGTTTATATCCCCTCTACGATAAGGACTCCACACATGTACACAGTACTCCAATCTAGGTCTAACCAATGCGTTATTCAGTTTGACTATCACTTCGTTGCTCCTGTGTTTAATATTTATTGTTATCATACCTAACATTGCGTTTGCCTTTTTCACTGCTACCTGGATTTGCTCACTCACCTTATATGTATGATCTATTATAACCACTAGGTCCCTTAAAGTGGGCGTTAATATAAAACGTCTTATAATTAAACATCGTAAAGTGCAGTCTACATCTGAACTTGTTTCCCAATGCAGCTAAATTTTGAGAACCGCCATAAAATAATCTATTTAATCTATCAACTCGTGAAGCGTAATAGGTCAAAGTTCAAGAAGCCTTTTCCAGGAATATACATTTAAGCGGAAATATTTACACGCGTGTAGTGACATAACTAAAATTACTTGTAGACGTTATCTGTCGTCACGTACTAATTCTACAGCTAGTGATAGGTAAGTTAATGGTGTTATGTATCACTTAATCTTTATATAATGGTTCGTCTTCAACCAGTGTCCTTCTTCTTCTTCTTCATCGTATGCAGTCAGACATCAACCTTAATTGTTTCGAAAAAGCAGCCGTCATCCTGAGGCTGTCGACACTGCCATAGAGCTTGTCAAGTGTTGCCACTGGTGATGGCTACATCTGCTCTCTCTGATCCTCGTATGTCGGGCAGTTTTGCAGCAAATGTTCAGCGGTCATTTTCCTAGTACCACACGGGCATTCGTCAGTGCCACCTATCTTCAATTTATTGAATAGGTGGTACCTCAGTCTATTGTGGCCAGTGCGAAGTCTGAAGACCACGACCTGCTCTCTTCTGTTCAACTGGTAATAGGCATCGTTTTTGGTGTAGCCAGTATGTTCGGTTTCCCATTTGGTCATGTATCTAGCTCTAATAAGCCGTTTTGATTCTTCGTATGTCATACTAGTATCTGGCTGTGGTAGTCTTGCACCTTCTTTTGCCAGTCTGTCTGCCTCCTTGTTGCCTTGGATGTTGCAGTGGGATGGAACCCACTGTACCACTACCCTTTTCGGTGCGGACTGCTGGCATAGTTGACAGAGTACTGCTCTTAAATCATTAAGCTCAGTATTTTTCTGGCTTTTCAGTGCTGTTACTACGGCCAAGGCATCGGTAAGCAGGACTATATGGCTTTCACTCCTTTTACCTGTCACCATTTCTTCTACTGCCGCCCTCAATGCCTCTGCCTCCGCTCTGAAATTGCTTGTGTATTTTCCAGTAGCGAATGACAGTGTTATTTTTCTGCCATTTGGTAGGTTCAGAAATGCTCCTGCCCCTCCGTTCTGTGCAGTGTTTGTTACAGAACCGTCGGTGTATGCAAGAGTCCAGTCCATGCTTTGGTAGTTTTTCGTTATCTAGCTCAGGGTAGTATCTCTTCTTTCTTTTTCAGTCTGGCAGTTTTTGTTTCCAATACCTGGTATATTTTCTACCACCTCTGGAAATATATGCTGCCTCCAGATAGGTTTTCGTACAGTAGGGATGGGCTTTGGTGTTATTATTGCGTTCATGGGCTCTTCGTGCATCTTTGATTTGGCTATTTCTGCAAAGTTTCTCCGCTTTAGTTTCCCATTTCCGAAATTGTTTAGTCTCTGGGGCATTGGATGGTCAGTCAGTCTGAGTTTCTCTGATTGCAGCTGGGCTCTGCAGTCTCTTCTGTCGGTCATGGATTGCAGTTTTGTAATCTTTTCAAGTTCTACAATTGGCGTTGACTTCATGCCTCCTGTTATAACTCTCATAACTTGGTTTTGGAGTTTGCTAATTTTGTCTAAGTTCGCCTTTGCTGCTGTTGTCCATGCCGCAATGCCATACTCGAGAACTGGTCTCACTCTTCCAGTGTACAGTTTCTTTAGTATACTTTCGTCTCCTCCACAGCTTGTACCCCAGGCATGGAAAGACGCAGTACTGGTACCAGTACCAAAGAAAGGAAATGACAAAACAGATCCAAATGGATACAGGTCTATCAGCCTACTGAGCTGTGTCGGCAAACTGATGGAACGTATGATAAACACCAGACTGATGTGGCATCTGGAAGAAAAACGAATACTAATTCCACAGCAAGCAGGCTTTAGACAGCACAGATCCACTGAGGACCAAGTCATCCTCATAGCCCAGGAAATAGAAGATGCCTACCATGCACAGAAACACACAGTAGCGGTTTGGGTGGACCTGGAAAAGGCATTTGACAAAGTCTGGAAAGATGGACTTATAGTCAAGCTAAGGAGAAGTGAAGTTTGTGGGAGAATGTACAAGTGGATCAACCACTACCTCCAAAAAAGAACGGCCAGAGTCCAAGTACAAGGGCAGATGAGCAAAAAGGTGACAATCGAGCATGGAGTACTCCAAGGGGGAGTACTGTCACCCATACTCTTCCTGGTGTATATAAACGATATTACAGATAATATACCAAGAAGAGTCCATAGATCAATGTTTGCAGACGATCTGGCTATGTGGACTGAAAAGAATCTCCCCATAGCAAGAAATCGGATGCAGCAGGCCCTAACATCGCTGGAAGAGTGGGCGAACTCATGGCTGGTCAAAATAAACGAGGAGAAAACCACATGTACAATATTCTCTCTTTCAATCAAACCCCAAAATACCAAATTAAGTTTAAATGGCAAATTCCTGCAGCCAAACGACAACCCAAACTATCTGGGAGTCACATTTGATCGGCGCATGACATGGAAAAGTCAGATCGAGAGAAACCGAATGAGAGCCAGAGAAAGAATGGCAATCATGAAGAAACTTGCTGGCACAAGCTGGGGAGCAGACGAAAGCATACTAAAGAAACTGTACACTGGAAGAGTGAGACCAGTTCTCGAGTATGGCATTGCGGCATGGACAACAGCAGCAAAGGCAAACTTCGATAAAGTTAGCAAACTTCAAAACCAAGCCATGAGAGTTATAACAGGAGTACATAGAAGACTCTACACCTCATGGTAGATAGAAGACTCTACACGATATGGTAGATAGAAGACTCTACACCTCATGGTAGATAGAAGACTCTACACCACATGGTAGATAGAAGACTACACCACATGGTAGATAGAAGACTCTACACCTCATGGTACATAGAAGACTCTACACCACATGGTAGATAGAATACTCTACACCACATGGTAGATAGAATACTCTACACCACATGGTAGATAGAAGACTCTACACCACATGGTTGATAAGGAGCAACTTAGACAAGTTTCATTGTGCAGTATCTGGGTAGCAGAGCAATTTGAATACTTAAATCTCGTGACAATGTGGCCGGATTCAATCTCTGTTGTTGACATGCTCCAGTTTGCTTTGCTGTACAACTAGGGAAGGCAAGATGGCAGTTAAGAAAAGGCTAAGAATATTAGTCTCTAACACATCATCCCTGACAGCAGTGCTTACTATGGGACCAGCTTTACCTGTTTAACTTTTTATTGTACAGTTCGCAGCAGTCAAACATTACAGTACATGGCATCAATTGATGACAAGAATACAGAGAGAATTGTGTGTCTGGACTTTGGGCACTCGTCTTCCAATAATCTGTTTGTGGTGACTGGTGGGATGGACCTGAAAGTCTGGCAGGTATTGCCCGCTCAGTCTGTCGACCTAAGGTAGGACATGCAGTTGTATTATTGTTTGTTATCTATTTAGAACAGTGTTATTCAACCTTTTTATACCTGGCGCCCACTTTTATAAAGGTAAATTTTCATTACTGTCCACACAAATTTTAATTGAAGAAAATATCACAATCATCCACAGAGTCTGTGTATTTTTGATGTTTTTAATCATCATGTAGCATGTCCTTTGCTGAATGTCGCTCCCATCACAGCCGGTCAGAAAGAAACTCAATCTCTTGCCAAATCTCCAGCCTGATCCAGAGTCATGCCCAAGCATTCCTTGACATCTTGATGCCATGGCCTTCTTAGTCTGCCTCTCTTGCCCTACACCATACTTTCTATTACCAATCTCACAAGACCATTGTGTCTTTTGATGTAGCCAAAGTATTTCAATTTTCTGGTCATAATGAAATTTATGATACAGTTCTCCTCTTTACCCAACTCTTGTTGAATGTCTGCATTTTTCTTTTCGGTGTACAGTATTCTGAGGTACTTTCTATAACATTTTGATTCAAAGGACTCAAGGTTGAGTAACTGTTTCCATGTTTTGCAACTGTATGCTGCCACAGGAAAAACACAGGTTCTAAAAAATGTGCACTTTTGTTGGTTTGCTGGTACTCTGCGATAGTTTTCTTAGGTTGTGTTTTAATACGGAATGTAATTATTCCGCTACCGCCCACATGTGTGCTAAAATCATCCACTAGCGGACAATAGCTCCCAAGTTGAAGAGCACTGGTTTAGAAGAATGAAAATTGCTGCACTCTGGGCAGACCCAATGGTGCTCAGTAGCTGTTAGAAAATCTTGAAGGGTGTGGAAACTTTTGTTCCTGTAGCTCGCTGTTTGTGCATACATAGTCTCCATCATCTTAGGAGGTTATCCATGTATGATTTTCAATTCTTCTTCTTCTTCTTCGTTCGTTCGTTCTCAATCTCCCACTACCAAACCCTGAAAGGGTAAGTAGCAGAATGTAGTCCAGAGAAAGGAATGCGTTGTGTCGTAGTTTACAGCTTGGCTGCGATATTTGCACCTTTCGGTCCAACACTCCGACTTCAGCAAGCATTTTTTGAGTACCGGGTTAGCATTCCCTCTTCGACCCCTTCTCCTTAGCCAGTCTGCCCTGCTGCAGCCTGTTATCCAGGATCACCGCGTGGAGGTGTAGAACGGTCTTGGCAGCTATGGTTCGCTGGCCCTGACTCTAGCAGTCAGCTATGGGTCGCTGACCACTGCAGCTCATGTGCTGCTCAGCATCTTGATCCCGATTTTCAATTCAACTCCTACAATCTTGATTATTGGTTCATCAATTGCGGTGTCCTTATCTAACAGGTGGTCATTGATTAATTTCAGTGTATCTCTCCTATCCATATCCAATGTGGTTTCTAATATGGAAGCTATCAAGGTCTCGAAGCTGGCACATTCATTACCATATACTCAATTATGACCAGGACAGCATGCTTGTCACTGCTACATTTTTGGCCCCACTAAATCCAGTGATAGAAGACACAGTAATGGCCATCTCATCATAATAAGATCATTAGAGCCAGCACTAAACTCAAAACTGAATGATGAGGGGCGTCAAATAATGGTCGAGTTAATTACGGGAACTCGTCTGATGATATAAACATCAAAGATGTGATCACAATAGGGAACAGAAGATGCTAGAGGAGGACTCGCAGTCATGTTACATCACTAGGTCAGGTCTAAAGCTAGAGGAGGACTCAGTCATGTCACTGTCCACATCATCATAAGATCACTAGGTCAGGTCTAAAGCTAGAGGAGGATTCAGTCATGTCACACTAGGTCAGGTCTAAAGCTAGAGGAGGACTCAGTCATGTCACTGTCCACATCATCATAAGATCACTAGGTCAGGTCTAAAGCTAGAGGAGGACTCAGTCATGTCACACTAGGTCAGGTCTAAAGCTAGAGGAGGACTCAGTCATGTCACTGTCCACATCATCATAAGATCACTAGGTCATGTCTAAAGCTAGAGGAGGATTCAGTCATGTCACACTAGGTCAGGTCTAAAGCTAGAGGAGGACTCAGTCATGTCACACTAGGTCAGGTCTAAAGCTAGAGGAGGATTCAGTCATGTCACACTAGGTCAGGTCTAAAGCTAGAGGAGGACTCAGGAATGTCACACTAGGTCAGGTCTAAAGCTAGAGGAGGACTCAGTCATGTCACACTAGGTCAGGTCTATAGCTAGAGGAGGACTCAGGCATGTCACTGTCCACATCATCATAAGATCACTAGGTCAGGTCTGAAGCTAGATGAGGACTCAGTCATGTCACATCATTAGGTGGGATCAAGATGCTGAGCAGCGCATAAGCTGCAGTCGTCAGCGACCCATAGCTGACTGCTAGCATCAGGGCCAGCGAACCATAGCTGCCAAGACCCTTCTACACCTCCACACGGTGATCCTGGATAACAGGCTGCAGCTGGACAGACTGGCTAAGGAGAAGGGATCGAAGAAGGAATGCTAACCCGGTACTCAAAAAATGCTTGCTGAAGTTGGATGTGTTGGACTGAAAGGTGCAAATATCGCAGTCAAGCTGTAAACGATGACACCACGCATTCCATTCCATTCTGCTACTTAAGCCCTTTCAGGGCTTGGTAGCGGGAGATTGAGAACGAACGAAGCCAAGCCAAGCCACATCACTAGGTCAGGACTAATGCTAGAGGACTCGCAGTCATGTCACATCACTAGGTCAGGTCTAAAGCTAGAGGAGGACTCAGTCATGTCACTGTCCACATCATCATAAGATCACTAGGTCAGGTCTAAAGCTAGAAGAGGACTCAGTCATGTGACATCACTGTCCACGGCAACATCAGCATTGTTTCATAGATCAAATGTATAATAACCTAGATAATAACGCACCAAAACAGACAAATAAAACAAACTTAAGTTTCTGCCAAAAGGTCTTCGTTAGGGACAATGAACAGCACAGATGAAAGCAAATAACAAATTATTGCAGCAACAATGAAGAAAGATCGAGAGGTACTTCAATCAATCAAAACCTTTCAGCTTCCTGTGCAGCAGGTCTTCAACAAATACACACCAAGTTCTCCTGTCCTGGGACATCAGTTCCAACTGTCCACGTCTTCTCCGTTTCCTTTATATTTGTGTCAAACTCTTTTTTCCATATGTGTTTTGGTCTGCCTCTACTTTTCTTGTCTTGGGGATTCCAGAAACTTATACTTTCTTGTCATGCTATCAGCTGGTTTTCTTAATGCATGTCCTATCCAGTGCCAGCTCCTTCTCACGTCATGCTGCGCTGATATACATTAAATCTGGTTCTTTCCAACAGTTCCACATTAGTGATCTTATCATACCATGAGTGATATTTATCTGGACGAAAATCTGGCCAGGAGTTTTTTGTATGACAAATCAAACTCAAAGGCTGATATAAATAACATTGAATTACTTTTCCTATTTGGACTTGTTTTGTTGGCGCCTAGTCATTTTAAACTGTCTTATGACTTAATAACTGCGAGGCTGAATACCTTGAGAAATAAGAGAATTGCAGAAAAATACACTTAACTGATATAGGAGATAAACAGCGGATGCACAACGGATATCACCCTCTTCTATAGACTGATCACCATGCCGATACAACATGGCGTCAGATAGAGTGATACAATCTCACCAAAGCTCTTTACAGCAGCCCTTGACGAGGTCTTTAAAAACCTGGACTGGGAGGATAGGAGCATAAACATAAATGGGGAAATTCTTACTCATCTCAGGTTCACAGATGACATAGTCATCCTTAGAAACAGAATAAAGGAAGAAAAGAAAAGCCTGACGGAGCTCAGCAGAGCAAGTGTTGCAGTTGGCCTACAAATCAATAGAAAGAAAACCCAGTCCATGCTCAACACCTTCTGCCCAAAACGAGATATACGCCTTGGAGATTGTCTTTTTTAAAACGTTAATTCGTACATCTACTTAAGCCAAGAGATCATGAACTCCCAATTAATAAATCGGGAAATCTCATGAAGGAAAACAGTTGGCTGGCTCAGCTTCAATTGTATTAAACTCATACTGCAACAGATGCAAAACGACAGCGCAAGGGCTCACACCTTCAACTGTGTAGTTATTCCAGCCATGGTATATGGCTACGAGGTGTGGAAAGCTGATACAGATAGACTCCACGTTGCCAATAAGCGATAGAGTGAAGAACATTGAAGATCTCCATTCAAAACAAAATCTGCAATGCAGAGATCAGACGTCAAACTTCCATCACTGACATTATAGATGTCGCAATGTTACGAAAATACAGATGGGCCAGCCATGTGGTACGCATGCCGGATAACAGATGAACACATAGAGTGACGTCGTGGTGGCTCTACAACTTTAGACACCCTCGCAGGCGACCAATGCTGAGGTTGAGAGATGACCTGAAGTAGGGCCTGGGCCCAACATGGTACACCAAGGCTAAAGAGCGTAATGAGTTTAGTTAACATTTGGCTACCTGGCATCAGACACACGTGCCTAATTGAATACCAGGATTTAGAGACTTAATTCTTATTACTGGGGCAATTGGAGGAGGAGGTGTTAGGAAGAGGACAACAGGCAGCTTTGCTGCTATGTTTGTTTACTGACTGCATAATGAAGTGGTTATTGACATGTCTCACAACCCTAAAATGTATATGTTCATACTCAGCAACCAGGTAGTGCACTTATGTGAAGTAAATCCATTTTTTAAAAGTATGCTGAAGTCAGATGCACTGGTCTGCAAGGTGCAAAACACAATACAATGCACTTTGTCTTAAGAAACAAGTGAATGTATGAAAATCCTTTTTTTTTTTTAAAGCCTGACCAGTAGAACGACAGAGGGTAGGCAGTAAATGTTTGTGTTACATTGATTTCTATTTTAGAGAAAAGTTTTGTTTTAATGACAAGATGTTTGATCTTCATATCCTAGTGATGAACTCGACAATGATGACATCTTTAAACTCGAGTTTAGATCTACCCTAGCTCGGTCTGCGGTAGACTCCGAAACTGAGTCATCTTCAGGTGATGACTCGGACGATGAATGTGATGACGACAGCATACAGAGGTCGAGGAAGTCGGATAAGGTCAGGCCAGACATTTCTGGAAGTGGGTGGTTGTCATGGTGCAGTGTTTTGTGATATTATTAGATTCTTAGGTCAGTAATGTTGACAGTAATCTCAGTCATTAAAGAAATCACATGTCTACATCAGTCTTAAGTCAGGCATCAACAGTCACAGAAAGAAACTTCAAAGACAAAGGTGTTGAGAACACTAACAATCTGATATAATAGAAGCATACTGCTCCTTACAAAGAAGAGATCAAGTGACAATATTCAGACTGAACAAGCCACTAAAGACTGAAATATCTTATTCAACGTATAAAACAATGGACACACAGACGTATGCCAACCTGAGAAGGGCAAACAGTAGGTTATGTTATCCTAGTCTGTAAGCTACCCATAAAGTACTGCTTTCTCTTACACATATGAGAGATTAACTGTAAGGTGAAGAGAAAACTGAACCATCTCTAGCTTGATGAGGTAAATAAATATGGTTATTTGAAAGTCAGGGGTATTAAAGTTAAATGCTATCATATTTGTCATTGATTAAACCATAATGGGAGGATCGGCAGCAATGTTGCAAAGTCTACTTGAGAAAATTAGCAGTACAGCCAAAGAGTTTGGCATGAAAATAAACACATCAAAGACAAAGACAATGGATATCCAAGCAACACAGGCAAACGAATATAATCATCAATTGAACAAGTACAGAAGTTTACATATTTAGGGCAAACCTTCACATATATTTCTACAATAAGACAGAAATTAAGACAAGGATTGCATTGGCAGAAAAGACCTTCAGAGAAAAACAGAAATTGCTAGCCTCAAAGAATATCAGGATAGAACTCGTGAAAAGAATAACCACTATTCAATAATGGTGGGGCTGAAACATTGACTCCAGCAAAGAAGAATAAAAAAAAAAGCTTGGAAGCGCTTTAAATGTGGTGCTACCATAGAATGGAATGAGTGAATTGGACAAAAAGAAGATCCAGGTGACAATGTACACAAAGACAGATATTGAAAATGATACAAACACAAAGATTGAGTTGGCTGGGACACAATATGAGAAATGAAAGTCTTCTACAGATGATACTTGAGGGCAAAATCTAGAGTAAAAGAGAAAGGTGCGACCAAGACTCACCTTAATATCTCAGGCATATAGAGACATTAAAGTATGAACCTGTGCTGAAATGAAGATAGCTGTAGAGAATACAGTCAAATGGAGAGACATGCTCAGACAACCAGTCTTAGGACTGACTAGTTAGAGGATAGGGTCAAATTGAGAGACATGCTCAGACAACCAGTCTTAAGACTGACTAACCAGAGGATAGGGTCAAATTGAGAGACATGCTCAGACAACCAGTCTTAGGACTGACTAGTCAGAGGATAGGGTCAAATGGAGAGACATGCTCAGACAACCAGTCTTAGGACTGACTAGTCAGAGGATAGGGTCAAATTGAGAGACATGCTCAGACAACCAGTCTTAAGACTGACTAACCAGAGGATAGGGTCAAATGGAGAGACATGCTCAGACAACCAGTCTTAGGACTGACTAGTCAGAGGATAGGGTCAAATGGAGAGACATGCTCAGACAACCAGTCTTAGGACTGACTAGTCAGAGGATAGGGTCAAATTGAGAGACATGCTCAGACAACCAGTCTTAAGACTGACTAACCAGAGGATAGGGTCAAATGGAGAGACATGCTCAGACAACCAGTCTTAGGACTGACTAGTCAGAGGATAGGGTCAAATTGAGAGACATGCTCAGACAACCAGTCTTAAGACTGACTAACCAGAGGATAGGGTCAAATGGAGAGACATGCTCAGACAACCTTACAACCAGTCGAATCATGTGTGTGTTATTGTTCTCTTGCCATGATGGCTTCTGTAGCACAAATTTGAACGTTGTGAGGACCATGTACAAGATCCTTTTTTTCATCTTTCACGAAGTGGTTCTGTTCTTTTTTTCCCCAAAAGGTACACAGAATTTACCTTTTGAATTCTCAAGTAAAAAACACAGGATTTACATTGGAAACTCCCCAAAATGTATAGAGGATTTACCTTGGAAATTTCCCAGTACAGTACTCGAGATTTAGTTTGAGAATTCCCCAGTAAGGTACATGTGATTTACCTTACCTTGGAAATGGCAGTCAAGACTAGCATAAAGGTCCTGTGAATTATACTGATCAAGATCCCCACCTCACGTCCTCGTCGTGGCTCCTGGAAATAGGCTGTGTCACAGCAGTCTGACCCAACGACAATGTGAGGGTGGGGGGTCGACATTGTAATCACCACAGTGGTGAACTTACAGAGAAGTCTTGCATTGCACTACAGCCTAGGTGAACCCAAGTACACCTTAGAATGTAAGTATAGCCACTATAACCCACTACCAAAGAAACATCAACATTTCCATTACTGCAGCATTCAGTGGAAATATGAAAAGACCACAACCAATTTATGTGTTATTAAAGGACAATGAAAATAAGAACAGTTGATAGGACACACACATTTGGCATATATATGTTGTAATAGACAGCTAAGGAGGGTTGTTTTTGGGGCTGCCTACATCATCCTGTACAACAAAGTTCTAGAGAAGAAGCCACATTTACAAGAGCACATAACTGATGGTTAGGTTACTTTCTTTTCTCTGTGGAATGCTGCAATAAAATTAGTTGATTTGCCCTTTATTGAATGTTAACATTATTAGTACTTATCTTCATGTCACATGAGTAGTACATGGTCTGAATAGCAGGTAAAAAAACATTTATAGGTATGGTCAAATACCGCACTAAGATGAAAACAGAAACAAAACCTATGTTATGGCCAAAGGATCTTCATCAGGTACAACAAACAACAAAATATAAGCTAACAAATCATAGAGGAATGGATGAACACATAAAATAGAGATATGAACACATAAATGGGCAAGAAAAGGTACTTAGCTGGAAAGCACATAACTTGCCACTGGTCTCCTCGCCTGTGGACATGTCAGAGGTAAGATAGGCATGTGGGTGGGCAATAGCAGAAGAGGGCCACGTAACCGTTACAGCATGTTGGAAAAAATCACCAAATAGGGTTGTGCATGCAGCTTGCAACATCATAATGCAAAAACCTTTGTATTAAACTGCTGCTGCAAATACTGAGATACTAGCTTTGTGTAAAGGGGCCAGCGGTAGTGGTGGTCCTATGCTTCACTTGGAGCATAAAAGTGGATCATATCATTCCCAGAGAACAGATACACAAAGGTGAAGTGAATTTGGCTTGATTGCGTGATCGTTATGATAGTAAATATATTCATGACAACTATCTGTTAAAGTAAAGTAACCCATAGCATTACTGCTGTAGGTGTGTGAGATGTTAGCGATTTCACATTTCAAAGGCTCTGCTATATGAGGGCGGTAGCCATCGCCTCTCCCTCACCGCTTTTACTTCCCGGACTGAACCGGTACCCATTTATGGCTGGGTCGACCTGGGAGCCGTTGCGGTCTGAAAAAACATTTGTGCCTCAAATGGGGAATGAACCCTGGACAACTCAGATGCGAAGCTATCTCGCTAACCACTGCGCTACGTACAAGAATGAAAGATCATAAATATGAAATGAGATGCTTGCCAAAAGTGGTCCAGATCATTAGAAGAGATGGAGATTTCTGACAGAAAGTTGGAACAATTACATACTTAGCATATATAGTCAGAGAAATAAGTGGTTTGGTCATGTGACAAGAATATCTCCAAACTTACCTGCCGGGGATGACCAAGAAAATTATTGATTCATGGGGTTAGATGAAAACATGTACATCTCCATGACATTCTATTGACATAAATGGACAGATGAGATAATAGGTAAGCAAGACAAAGTGTCTTCTAAAGCAATGCTTCCCAAACTTTTTAGTGTGACAGACCAGCAGGGATTTATCCATTGCAACATGATCAGTGTCTAATTTATTTAATTGTATACTTAGGCAATTCTATGACACTTACCATTTATTAATAGCAGTTATACATGTTTTTTTTATTACGACTTTTTACACATTTTATTGAGACTTAATAAACAAGAATATAAAACTCATCATGTAACTTTATAGAAAAATATATTGTTACATTGATAGCGGTGAATGTTTTTTAGAAACATCACAAATTTAACTACAGTTACAATTATAAAACAAGTTAGTGTTTATTAGAATTAGATCACCGCTATTATTGCCCAGCTTCTTGACCCCCTTTGCTTATTTAAGGCCCGTGGACCAGCACTGATTTGCAGACCACCACTTTGGGAAGTATTGTTCTAGAACAATTATGTGTAACAAATTGTTATTGCACTCAGATTAGATCGCACACCTGCCGAAGACAGATGTGTCGGACAGAAAGGTGCAAATATCGCAGTCAAGCTGTAAACTAGCGACACAACGCATTCCGTTCTCCAGACTACATTCTGCTACTTACAAAGCCCTGCTCAAGGCTTGTTATTGGGAGATTGAGAACGAACGCAGAAGAAGACGACCACACAGTCATATGCCTCACATCTGACGCTGTCTGCATCTTTGCTTGCGATGGACAATTATTATTATTATGTACAACAAATATAACTGTCATTTTAATTGTAAGAAAATAATACATTCACAATGTAATAGAGAGAAATAAAGCATTTATTGACTTCATCATCTTCATATTGCAGTGTAATGACAAATAAATATATATATATATATATAAAAATGTGTGGTGTATATATCAAGATGTCTCTATGTAAACACTGTCACATGATTATCATATGAACATTCAACGCCAGTGTCAAGTCGATGCTGTTGTATGGAGAGCGACCAAGGCGATACAACAAAGACGCCAGTCCTTCGTTAACATATGCCTACAAAGGATAATGGTGAGAAATGGAGACCTAATGGAAAAGGAGACAACAACAGCCACTGGAACAGTAAATTAGAAGAGAATGGGACTGAATTGGACATATGCGCTCTCACATGGAATCTGCAAGGAAAGAATAGGGGGACCTAAATGTACACGGAGAAGAGAATGTGAGAGGGAACTACAATTGAATGGTTACACCTGAAAAAGGTCAACCTCCTGAAAAGGAGAGACCAAAGCACCATTTTCCGACTTGGCACTCTACACATACAACTTAACAGTCACTTAAACAGAACATACTCCAGAGTGCTGGCTGTGCACACATCCCTATGAAACTGTTGAACATCATCTTTTTGAATGTCCGGTGTTAGGAATGAGCTTCTTCCTCTGAGGCCAGACAAATGGAACACTTTGTACAGAACTAAACAACAGCTCACAAACACTTGCAGATACCACTATATGGCACTGGGCCAAAGGGCAGGAGCCCATAGGCTCCTGGATCAATAACCAACCTGAAGAGAGGCAGAAGTGAATGCTGGCAAGACATACTCAATGGCCTGTACACTGAGAGAGGAACACACTGTGTGAATTCCTGGGCCCTGTATTGGCGAGGAAAGAATGCAGCCCCATGTATGTCGTAGATGGGATGGGATGGGTTTCTTAAGATGGTTGTGCATGAGGCTAGCAATCTCGTCACTTAAAATGTATTACTACAAAAACTACCACTGCAGGCATGAACTCCATTACAGCTTCAGGTTTAAGAAGAAAGTTATTTGACTTTGTGTCTCCTTTTGTGCAATATAGGGTGATCACTGCATCCTAGCTTTCTTATAGGAAGCCCGTATCAAAGCTCTTATGTAAGTTTTTGCAGTGGTGGCTTCTATAATCCAATGCACAATCCTATTTAGTTGCCTTTCACCACATGATTGGAAGGTAACATTGGACATAAAATACTTTCCTCTCTGGGTACCACTAGAGTACAGTGGACTAAGTCTAAATGTTCCAAACATAAAGACATTGATTAAATGTGAGATTAAAGTTAGAAGAAAAGATATTAAAACAAGTGGAAAATGTAAAAAAATTTGTAACCGTCATAAAAAAAGTCAAGCAGAATTAGAAAAATAGTAACGCATAATTGACCACAAGATCGTAATCAAGTATGTACACTGATTTTACTATGGTTCGGGACATGCCGCCCTTTGGTCATCAGAATAGACTATATATTGTCCTTGATTGGTTAACCTGACCATGTGGCCCATGTCTATTGACTTGATTTAATGTGGGCCCTGAGGTTGGTTTGAGATCCTGTTCTACATAATAATATATGGGCGAGTTGTTTGCGCCAGATGAAACATGCTGATCAAAATCCCACATCATATCCACAATCTGCATCTAGAAACAAGTTATGTTATATATATAACAGCCTGGTGAACAAGGCGGAGTGGGGTCGACATAATACCCGTAGTGTTGAGCCTACTGAAAAGACTGCACTACAGCTAGAAAGGATCACACCTTCATAGAACCCCTAAGATGTAAGAGCAGTCGTAGTGACGTGCTAACATAGATATAATCCACCAAGAGTGAACAGCTCGGTACAAGCAGCATCTAAAATGTAAAATGTATGTTTGTTTTTATCTCACCGCATATGTTTACTTTTGTCACTGCAACTTGCAACCTTTTGTGTGTCATTTTATGTCTACTTATGTCACTGGAGGTCATTGCAACATGCAACCTTCTTTTGTATGCATCTCATGTCTACTTATGTCACTGGACGTCATTGCAACATGCAACCTTCTTTCATGTGTCATATTTATGTCACTGAAGGTAATTGCAACATGCAACCTTCTTTCGCGTGTCATCTCATGTCACTGCAACATGCAACCTTCTTTCATGTGTCATCTCATGTCACTGCAACATGCAACCTTCTTTCATGTGTCATCTTATGTCACTGCAACATGCAACCTTCTTTCATGTGTCATATTTATGTCACTGAAGGTCATTGCAACATGCAACCTTCTTTCATGTGTCATCTTTATGTCACTGGACGTCATTGCAACATGCAACCTTCTATTGTATGTATCTCATGTCTACTTATGTCACTGGACGTCATTGCAACATGTAACCTGCTTTTGAATGTATCTCATGTCTACTTATGTCACTAGAGGTTATTGCAACCTTCTTTCGTGTGTCATCTCATGTCACTGCAACATGCAACCTTCTTTCGTGTGTCATCTTTATGTCACTGGACGTTATTGCAACATGCAACCTTCTTTTGTATGTATCTCATGTCTACTTATGTCACTGAAGGTCATTGCAACATGCAACCTTCTTTTGTATGTATCTCATGTCTACTTATGTCACTGAAGGTCATTGCAACATGCAACCTTCTTTTGTGTGTCATCTTTATGTCACTGAAGGTCATTGCAACATGCAACCTTCTTTTGTGTGTCATCTTTATGTCACTGAAGGTCATTGCAACATGCAACCTTCTTTCGTGTGTCATCTTTATGTCACTGGACGTCATGGCAACATGCAACCTTCTTTCGCGTGTCATCTCATGTCACTGCAACATGCAACCTTCTTTCGTGTGTCATCTTATGTCACTGGAGGTCATTGCAACATGCAACTTTCTTTCATTGACCAGTATGTGAGGAGGAGGAGAAATTAGTATGCGTAGCTTCGGACAACACATGACATGATAAGTAATGAGCAGCTCACAATGCAAGTCCATGATCTTCATCAAGGTAATTAAAACAAAATGGTAGTGCAAAAAGCTAATAAACAAATCAGCAACAAATCTCAAAATTCACTGAAAAATTCTCATAAACATATTAAGTCAGATCAGCAAATAATAACAAACTGCCACAATCCTGGCAAAACAACAAATGTGAGATACAAAAAGAGTCAACCTTCAACATGGCTACAAGTTCAAGTTTGGAATGATTCATTTATTTTATCCAAAATTATTTATGTAATGTAGACACTGTCAAATTCCAGATTTAGTAAAGATAAAACAAATGGAATGTGCATTTTTTTTTAAAGGCTAGTACAGTAGGACCTCACTTTTTTGGCATTTCTCATTTGGCTTGGCTTGGCTTTGTTTGTTCTCAATCTCCCGCTACCAAACCCTGACACGGGCCTAAGTAGCAGAATGTAGTCCAGAGAACGGAATGCGTTGTGTCGTAGTTTACAGCTTGGCTGCGATATTTGCACCTTTCAGTCCAACACATCAGACTTCAGCAAGCATTTTTTGAGTATCGGGTTAGCATTCTCTCTTCGATCCCTTCTCCTTAGCCAGTCTGCTCTGTTGCAGCCTGTTATCCAGGATCACCGCGTGGAGGTGTAGAAGGCACATTTCTCATTGAAGTTCAGCGTTTGCCCCAGTCTTTTTTGCAGCTTTAGGCAGGATGCATGTGTCTGCTAGGCCACTATTTTAAGGTCTGTGATTTTGTCTGTTTACAGCATTTGTGCGCTTGGCGTCTCTATTTTGGCAAATTTTAAAGCAATGTAAAACTTTTTATAGTGATTACAAAATTGGCCTGGATATAGTGTGATCTCCAATCGAATGTGACCCTGAAGCTTTGAATGCATTCTGGGGCTGAAGATGCAGCACAGTGAATGAGCTGACAGCCGCGACTCGTGGCTGGTTCCTTGCATCAGGGTCAGCTGACCGACCCTATTCCGCCTTCAAGCGGTGACCCTGGGAACAGGTTCCACTAGTGTAGCCTGGCAAAGAGAATAGGGATCACAGTGGAAAGACAAACTTGGTACTTGAAAAAGCCAGCTGTTACCGGTTGTGTCAGGCCGAAAGGTGCAAACTAGCTGTACACTATGACAAGATGTCCTTTTTCAGGACGAACACCGAAGAAGAATGCGTTCAACATTAAAAATTAATGACCTCAAACATAATTATACGACCCTACTCAACAACAATACAGTTATAAGCAACTCATGTACACTTCCAAAATGCTACAAAGTAGACCTCTGTAGGTACCTACTGTTGTTTTTTCAGCTCAAATATGTTAGGCTGCACATATAATATGAGTATGTCTTTCAGAACGATGTATTTAAGAAAAAAAACATCACCCTATATTCAGGCCAATGCGGTATATTATATCTAATATATATTTTATGTTAATTACAAAGGCACACAAGCGTAAACACATTATGCTTTTATATACATTCCTGGACGGTTGTCAACACCAGAACCTACAAGCCTCTCTTTAATTTAATTCCACTGTGCTCCCTGCGATGTGCTGAGACATGGGTACTAACAAAATCACTGAGGGAAAATTGAGAGTGACCAAGGCCTCTCTTGAGAGAGGCTTGGTTGGAATATCTCTCCGTAACCAACGTATGCAAAAATCTCCATAATTCTGACATACAACGATTGTCCTTGGTGAATGATGCGGTAATCTATGCAGACAAGGCAAAAAATAGATGCGATGAAACAATGGTGTACGGTGACAGCAATCTGGTACCCCGAGGTAAAAGGAGACTGCGGGGAAGACCTCCAATGTGTTGGTCAGACTCCCTTGCTGTACGCAACAACATCTGTAATGTCTGGAGGAGTGCTTACCACATATTTGACTTTCGTGGCCCAAGACAGGGTCCACTGGAGACGGAAGTTGGTACCTACAGCTATGCTGAGGAACGAGTCATCAAAACCAGATAAATTCCAAAGTGAAAATGGGTCATTGTTTTACTTTTAATTGTTTCAAGTTTTTTTCATCAGTTATGGAACTTAATTTAAGTGGCCATATGTGCAGAGGACATTACAGTGTGAACAGATATAAAGCAAACATATAAAAAGAGCTTGCATAATTATATTTACAGCTAGTAAGTGACTCGTACATATTACACAGACAAAAGTGTCTGGTAAACGGTTGCCTGATCCATAAGTGATTGCTTAGTCAGATGCGGTTTCACAGAAAAGGCACTGGTTTTGTGGCGGCAGGCTCCCGTCATATTTATTGGGGAGTGACTGACAAAGCAATCACTGATCATCACACCTGAAAGTGTTTTTAAAGGCAGCAACAAACTGACTCCAGTTCTTAGATACTTTGTGACTGACAAAGTGATCACTGACAGCACACTTGATAGCATTTTTAAAGGCAGCAAAAAACTCAGTTCAATTGTTAGATCCTTGGTGAGTGACTGACAAAGTGATCACTGACCACCAGCACACCTGATAGTGTCTTTAAGGGCAGCAACAAACTGCTTCCACATCTTAGGGCCTTAGTCAGTGACTGACAAAGTGATCACTGACCAGCACACCTGATAGTGTCTTTAAAGACAGCATCAAACTGCTATCAATTCACGCAATCTATAGTCATCCTATGTACAATGTCCCAGCTCGGGTTCAAGATATTCATTTTTGCTTCTATGGTTCTTTGTCAAGTTTTATTAGATCGACGTCTCTTTCGTGTTGACAGTGTGCCAGTTCTGGTATTATGAGAATGTGACCAATCCAATTCCAGCATTGACGATATGACATGAATCCTCTTCCTGGTTAGTCTGGACAAGCAGTTTTTAGTTGGTTAGTATGCTGCAGTCTACCTAGCCTTCAACAGATAACTTTTTCCTCTTCTTTTCCCCTCAAAATATTTTCTTCATAAACTAGGCGGTCTATCTCGGGTTTCTCTCATTGTCAAACAGTTAATCACGCGATTTGGTTGGTGAAGGCCATGTTGTCACTCTGTTGCTCTTATAGGGTCAACAGAGATGGAGACCATGTTCCGCTTTTTGTTTTTTATGTGACCAATTTTTGTATTTGTTGAACAGATGATTTTTTAATCTACAGTATCCTGTCCGCAGACTGAATATTCTGATTTCATCACTTCTGGGCAAGAAGTAGTATGCTTCTTCTATGCTCTGAACCATTTGTCTTTGAAGTTATTTTTTTTATTATTGTCTTCATATGTGGCTCTTGTCTTCATTTTTGGCTTTGCTTCCTTCCTCTTTGGATAGTGTATCTGCCTCATCATTTCTATGTATCTGTTTGCATGAATCCACTTCATTTTTACTGTTGAAATTGTAGCTTGTATTTATGTATGCTTTGGATAGGTTTTCCAATTTGTTGTTCTTATGGTTTCTAAGGGCATCATGACTGATGTAGAACATGTAAGGAAAAACGAATAATTTGACTTCAAAATAGGGAATGCAAAGAAGAAAACTGGTCACTCCATCTCACTAAAGATGAAATCTGGTACAGTGCAGTCTCTAACAATTCATCTTGGATGGCAGTAGCTTCAATGGGATTACCTTTATCAGTTTAGAATCAGTGGGATTGGATGTGGATAGTGAGAAGGTGCCTCTGTGTTACGTCTCACTCTGTCTCAGTAAAAGTTCATACTTCCAAAGTTTTGATTTTCTCAGGGCAAAGCAATGTGAGATTAGTGTGAAGGTGCTAAATGTCAGCAATAAATCATGTCAAGTACATCATGACAGCAATGAATCATGTCAAGTACATCATGACAGCAATGAATCATGTCAAGTAGATCATGACAGCAATAAATCATGTCAAGTACATCATGACAGCAATGAATCATGTCAAGTACATCATGACAGCAATGAATCATGTCAAGTACAGCAATAAATCATGTCGAGTACATCATGACAGCAATGAATCATGTCAAGTACAGCAATAAATCATGTCGAGTACATCATGACAGCAGTGAATCATGTCAAGTAGATCATGACAGCAATGAAACATGTCAAGTACAGCAATAAATCATGTCAAGTAGATCATGACATGTATAAATCATGTCAAGTAGATCATGACATGTATAAATCATGTCAAGTAGATCATGACAGCAATAAATCATGTCAAGTACAGCAATGAATCATGTCGAGTACATCATGACAGCAATAAATTATGTCAAGTACAGCAATAAATCATGTCGAGTACATCATGACAGCAATAAATCATGTCAAGTACAGCAATAAATCATGTCGAGTACATCATAACAGCAATAAATTATGCCAAGAACATCATGACAGCAATAAATCATGTCAAGTAGATCATGACAGCAATAAATCATGTTCAGTACATCATGACAGCAATAAATCATGTTCAGTACATCATGACAGCAATAAATTATGTCAAGTACAGCAATGAATCATGTCGAGTACATCTTGACAGCAATAAATCATGTCGAGTACATTATGACAGCAATAAATCATGTCAAGTAGATCATGACAGCAATAAATCATGTTCAGTACATCATGACAGCAATAAATCATGTCGAGTACATTATGACAGCAATAAATCATGCCAAGTAGATCATGACAGCAATAAATCATGTTCAGTACATCATGACAGCAATAAATCATGTCGAGTACATTATGACAGCAATAAATCATGTCAATTAGATCATGACAGCAATAAATCATGTGCAGTACATCATGACAGCAATAAATCATGTCGAGTACATTATGACAGCAATAAATCATGTCAAGTAGATCATGACAGCAATAAATCATGTTCAGAACATCATGACGGCAATAAATCATGTTGAGTACATTATGACAGCAATAAATAATGCCAAGTACATCATGACAGCAATAAATCATGTCAATAACATCATGGCATCAATGAATCATGTCTGGTGCATCATAGCATCAATAAATCATTTAAAGTACATTGTGACATAAGAAAAATGTTTGTGACACTGGGGGAAAAACAGAAAAATGTGTAACCATTCTATCTGGTTTCAAGTCATCTCAGTACACAAAAAGCAGAAACACGAGTGAAGCATAGAGGGACATCTGAGAGGACAGAGCAGAAGTGTGTACCTCCAGTAAGCTACAGGGACCACCAATATTCACTCCTATTGACCACCTAAGTGTCAGCCCAGAGTGCAATGATGCCGGTTTTATATTGACATTAATGAGACATTTTGTATGTAAACTTACAAGATGTGCTTACTCAAGATATAACCAACATTTTCCTATATAAGGATTTTAAAACTACATGATTTCTAGACTGCTAACGATTGTTGGCTGTAATACTTCTTCTGTGTTGTCCTGAAAAGGATGTGTTCTAATTTACAGCCAGGCTGTGATATCTGCTCCTTTCACCCTGACACATCCAGTTGCAGCACAGGATTTTTTGGAACTGGGTTTGCCTTCCTCTTTGATTCCTAAAACTTTAGGGGTCTCTTTGGTGAAGTGGTCAAACTGCTTGCCTCGTGTTCAGAAGGTCAGGGTTCGAATTTGAGCTGCGGCAGTTGGTTCATGGTGGAATTTTTTCCGGAGATCCCTGGGTTCGCTACTGGAGCTACGGAATTTGTGCTTTGTGCGATGCTCTCGGCAGGCGGCATACCGTTCTGCTGAGAGAGACCGAGCCATGTGGGGAATCCTGAGGCGATGAAGTTAAGCCCTTACCTTTAGCTAGGGTGCATGGTTGCAGCATGTTTCCAGGACCGCCACTTGAGTCAAAATAGGATCTTGATCAGCAGCTTTGAGTCGCTGACTCATTCATTGTTGCATCTTCAGCTCAGCTGTGATGTTTTAGTCTTCTGGCAACAACTCATACATATTAGTTGCCAGCTAGGGTGTTTGAAAATACATATTTAAAACATCAGCTCATACATCTAACAAAGCACATAAAGTTGTCAGTTTGGATGTTTGAGAACAAAAATAAAACCAAAACAACTATCAACACATCATTCTTCCCATTACTGGGGTCCACCATGAGGGGTTAACATTACTGATAGATTCAAGTTACTTTCCCTTGCTGGAGCAGCACAGTGGGCAGGCTAGGTCTTAAATTCACACACCCCAACCTTTCCCTCTGATAAATAAAACTTAGGTCCTTCTATCTATCCATCTATCTTCAGTCCACTTATGTCGTTAGACGTCGTGGGGAGGTGCGGCCTCCTTTATTTCATATTTTTTGGCAGGTGAAAATCCACTGGTGACTTGCCAGGTCAATCTCAGCATCTGTTAGAATATACGATTGCCTATTTTTTGGACTGGTGGAGGTGTAAATTAGAGCAAGGTAGACCCACAGCCTGTCAGGCGCCATCTAAGCCGCTCCGCTAACCACATAACCAAGACCTGAAGTTATAGCCACACAATCTCTTTTTTTGCAACATATTCTCTGTGGGGCGAATAATTTTGAGTAGATTTTTAACTTAAAGTTTGCCCGAGCAGCGTCCGTTAGGCCTACACTTTTCAATTTCCAACTGCTAAGGTATTTTTAACATGCGGGACACTGCACACAGGTGCCTGATCTCACTTCTCAGAGATCAGGGGAAATATTTACCGGTCTCCACTGTGACTTGAACCCGCGACCTCCAACACCTAAGGCGAACACCTTACCTCGAAACCATTGGGTCCCCCAACTTAGGTCCTTAACTAGGTTTAAACCCATGCCCTGACTAGGAAACAGTAACTTAACCACTAGTCTGTCCACTCTTCATGTTGTTGATTGACATATTTCTAATATTAGCTCATGCAGGCCAGAGTGAACAAGGTTGCCAGCTAGGATGTTTGATAATATATTGTAAACATATATGACATAAAAACTTGTAACAACTGGTTCAGACATGTAATATTAATTAAAGCCAGCACATTTTGGTACATGCCACACTTCAAATACAATATGCTGAAGAAAACTGGGGAAATTATTGCAAGTGTATCTTTACTATTAAACAGAAAATACATGCGTCTGTTTGTTCATCTTGCAAAAACTTTTGAACGGTGAGCTCTAGAGATGTAAAATTTGCACAGCAGAATCTGTCTGGAATTTCTAGGTCAACAACTATTTCAAGCTTGCTATCACTCTCTTCCTGAGTTAATTAACATTAATGAAGTTAAAACTATTAACAGCGAATGTATTCTTTTGATATACCGCACAGTGCCATATTTAGCGGGGACACTCAAGGTCAGATACGGTACTTAAAGTCCCAGGACCAGTCCTTATTTGGAACTGATCAATATAAGAGAAGATCAGTTCTTTGACCTTCAACAACAATATTTCAAAGGTTTTTCTCAACATTTAATTTAGAAACTTTGAAACTTTTTTTTTCAGAACAGAGACTTTCTGGTAATGCTATCAGCTGATTTCTTTAATGTTTCCTATCCCACACCGGAACCTTCTCCGCACATCATGTTCCACTAATTTCTGTCCGATTCTTTGTAACTGTTCCACGTGAGTGATCTTATCATACCATTTCAATCTCTTCATTATGTGCAGATCCCCATTTATAAAAGTAGCTTCTTCATTGTGGTTTTAATTGTTCTCCATCTTTCAGAGCTATTCAAAAGAACATACTGTACATTGAATATAAAGACTTATATTTTAGTGCTAGTTTAATCCCTTTTGTCTTCCATAAGTTCCCAAATGCTATGAAAACTTCTCTGGCCTTTTTAAAATCTTATTTGGATATCTTTATCTGTAACTCCTACTTTGTCTGTATTAATACCAAGATATATGAATGATTCCACATCTTGTAGGACTGTCCCAGCACAGTTTGATTGTCATTAGTTGCATTTACTCTCATTATCTTTGGGTTCTTTTTAATGTGTATTCTCCCAATTTCTGTGACCTTGATATGCATAGATGCAGTGGTTCTGTTTATTCCTCCCAAGTAAGGAGTCCTGGTATCTACACAAGGGATTGTCATAAATTTAACACCAAAAATGTACCTGTAAAACTGTAACATTAAGCTTGATAAACTTCATAAATGAATAGCTCTTTGAACTTCATGAATAGTTTCTAACCTTGATAAACTACATCAATAGTTGTAACCTTGATAAACTACATCAATAGTTGTAACCTTGATAAACTACATCAATAGTTGTAACCTTGATAAACTACATCAATAGTTGTAACCTTGATAAACTACATCAATAGTTGTAACCTTGATAAACTACATCAATAGTTGTAACCTTGATAAACTACATCAATAGTTGTAACCTTGATAAACTACATCAATAGTTGTAACCTTGATAAACTACATTACTAGTTGTAACCTTGATAAACTACATTACTAGTTGTAACCTTGATAAACTACATCAATAGTTGTAACCTTGATAAACTACATTACTAGTTGTAACCTTGATAAACTACATCAATAGTTGTAACCTTGATAAACTACATCAATAGTTGTAACCTTGATAAACTACATCAATAGTTGTAACCTTGATAAACTACATCAATAGTTGTAACCTTGATAAACTACATCAATAGTTTCTAACCTTGATAAACTACATCAATAGTTGTAACCTTGATAAACTACATCAATAGATGTAACCTTTATAAACTACATCAATAGTTGTAACCTTGATAAACTTCATGATATTTTCTGACCTTGATAAACTTCATGCATACTCTTGATAAACTTCAATAATTATTTTAACATAGAGGTGCTAACACGGTCAAGATGGAGCAGTGAATGAGCTTACCAGCAGTCAGTGAATCATAGCTGTCTGCTTGCATGAGGTACAGCGAACCGTAGCTTGTCAAGACCCTATTCAACTTCCATGTGGTGGCCCTGGAAACAGGCTGCACTAGTCACTAGTGTAGTCTGACCAAGGGATAGGGTTCGCAGTGGGAAGGCAAACGCAGTATTAAAAAAAGCCAGCTAAAATCGGATGTGTTGGGCCGAAAGGTGTGGAAATCGCAGCCTTGCTGTAAACTACGATACAATGTACTTTTCAAAACAAATGCAAAAGAATCAGGCGCAATGTATTGACCAACAACCTACCTCATGCCCTTGGTGTGCACCTGGTAACAGGATGTGTTACAGGAGCCTGGCCAACGAGGTGGGTATGTATACTGTGATCCCTGTAGGGGTAAGCCTGCTAAAAAGACTTGCATTGCACTACAGCCAGGAGGACCCAGGTCCACCTTCAATGTGCTCTGAAATGTACGAAGAGCCATTATATATTCATTATCAGAGAAAATTAGTCACGGGTGAAGAACTGAGATACAAATAGTTTGAAACAGCAACAACACTTGACCGGCTAAATGTATAGTTTTAGTTTGATAAATGTCAGGCTTTAGAAATGCTTACCTGCAAAGGCATGTAGAGCAGTTTGCAATGTGGTTAAACAAAACTTTCATAATAAATCTTGCTGTAACTTGAAAATCTGAAAAACATCTGGCACAATTCTAAATTGAACATATTTTTAACTTGACAAACAGGCAATATCACATGGCATTTGGGGTAAAAACATTACAATAATTTATAAATGGCAAAATGGACAATTTCCTAACAATTTAGTTTGAATTCAATTCAACATTTTTGCATCAAGGACAAAACAAATATTGTATTGGCCTGAATATAGTATGGGTTATTTTATAATAAGATGGTAAAGCTCTGAAGGTGTTGCAAGTGGAAATAATTTAACTTGAATATAATAAGAGTCTCAGGGGCGTTCACAGTAGGGGCATTGACAATAGATAGGTGACATTCTGAAGTTGATCAACGGCCGCTATTTGTGTGAAGACACTGCAGTCACGAACCAGCAATGCACAGATTGCAGGATTTTAAAATCATATAGACCTGTTACAATAAACCAAACCTGTCACTATAAAACAGACCTGTATCACAACAAAACAGACCTGTCACAATAAAACAAGCCTGTCACTATAAAACAGACCTGTATTACAATAAAACAGACCTGTCACAATAAAACAGACCTGTTACAATAAAACAGTACTCTTGTCACTATAAAACAGATATGTGTCACAATAAAACAGACCTGTGTCACAATAAAACAGTACTCTGTCAGAATAAAATAGACCTGTCACAATAAAACAGTACTCCATCACAATAAAACACCTGCCACAATAAAATGATAATCCATCACAATAGAACAGACCTGTCACAATACAATGATACTCCGTTACAATAAAACAGACCTGTCACAATAAAATGGTACTCCATTCACAATAAAACAGACCTGTCACAATAAAACAGACCTGTCACAATCCACTGTAAGGTTTGTGAAGGGAAACACTCGCCAACATTCCATGAGCATGTAACATGATAGTGATAATAAATATATACATGGAGATTCTGTCATGCCAACAGGTCATTTACTTATTCAGAGAAACAGAATGTGGAAAAAGCTGCCCAGGACAGAACCATTTTTTGGGTATCGTCTTAATGAGGTCCCCGTTCTAGTGCACCAAATGTGTAAGGTTATACTATTACACACTGACCTTAGCATGGACAACAGCAGACTATAGAAACACTGCCTACTTACTTACTTCACTTCTGCCCTAGGGGGTGTACTACTATGTCAGAGAGAACTCCCCAGACTATTCTATGCTCTGTCTTCTTCTTCTTTCTGGTCTGGTTCCTCTTAGACAGTCCTGTGTTGTCGCTCCAGTGTACTTTAGGTCATCCTGGGGGAGGGGGGGGGGGGGGGGGTGTGTGTCTGATTTCCTGACTCTCGGATGCCAATGATATTGTAATGGTAGCCTATCCTCTTTCATTCTGCAGACAGCAGACATGACCAAATGATCTTGATGGAGAATTGTAGTCTCTTCTGGTTGTGTGATGCACAATTGGAGTCTGTTGTGATTGTGTGATGGACAATTGGGGTCTGTTGTGATTGTGTGATGGACAATTAGAGTCTGTTGTGATTGTGTGATGGACAATTGGGGTCTGTTGTGGTTGTGTGATGAAGGATTGGGGTCTGTTGTGGTTGTGTGATGGACAATTGGGGTCTGTTGTGGTTGTGTGATGGACAATTGGGGTCTGTTGTGGTTGTGTGGTGGAGGATTGGAGTCTGTTGTGGTTGTGTGATGGACAATTGGAGTCTGTTGTGGTTGTGTGATGGACAATTGGAGTCTGTTGTGATTGTGTGATGGACAATTGGGGTCTGTTGTGGTTGTGTGATGAAGGATTGGGGTCTGTTGTGGTTGTGTGATGGACAATTGGGGTCTGTTGTGGTTGTGTGATGGACAATTGGAGTCTGTTGTGATTGTGTGATGGACAATTGGGGTCTGTTGTGGTTGTGTGATGAAGGATTGGGGTCTGTTGTGGTTGTGTGATGGACAATTGGGGTCTGTTGTGATTGTGTGATGAAGGATTGGGGTCTGTTGTGGTGTGATGGACAATTGGGGTCTGTTGTGGTTGTGTGATGGACAATTGGGGTCTGTTGTGATTTTGTGATGAAGGATTGGGGTCTGTTGTGGTTGTGTGATGGACAATTGGTGTCTGTTGTGGTTGTGTGATGGACAATTGGGGTCTGTTGTGATTGTGTGATGAAGGATTGGGGTCTGTTGTGGTTGTGTGATGGACAATTGGGGTCTGTTGTGGTTGTGTGATGGACAATTGGGGTCTGTTGTGATTGTGTGATGAAGGATTGGGGTATATTGTGGTTGTGTGATGGACAATTGGGGTCTGTTGTGGTTGTGTGATGGACAATTGGGGTCTGTTGTGATTGTGTGATGGACAATTGGGGTCTGTTGTGATTGTGTGATGGACAATTGGGGTCTGTTGTGATTGTGTGATGGAGAGTTGAATAGGACGACTGACACGCCAAGAGCGTGCTTAAGAAATAGCCAAGAGCATGGTTTAGCAGCACTATAGTAAAGTGGTTGGGTCTGGGTGTGTCTGTGATAGTGTATGTGTGGGTGTGTGTGAGAGAGTGTATGTGTGGGTGTGTGTGAGAGATTGCCAGTGTGGGTGTGTGGGAGAGAGTGTATGTGTGGGTGTGTGTGAGAGAGTGTATGTGTGGGTGTGTGTGAGAGAGTGCCAGTCTGGGTGTGTGGGAGAGAGTGTATGTGTGGGTGTGTGTGAGAGAGTGTATGTGTTGGTTTGTGTGAGAGAGTGCCAGTGTGGGTGTGTGGGAGAGAGTGTATGTGTAGGTGTGTGTGAGAGAGTGCCAGTGTGGGTGTGTGTGAGAGAGTGTATGTGTGGGTGGGTGTGAGAGAGTGCATGTGTGGGTGTGTGTGAGAGAGTGGGTGTGTGTGGGGATGAGTGTATGTGTGGGTGTGTGGGAGAGAGTGTATGAGTGGGTGTGTGTGAGAGAGTGTATGTGTGGGTGTGTGTGAAAGAGTGTATGTGTGGGTGTGTGTGTGAGAGTGGGTGTGTGTGGGGATGAGTGTATGTGTGGGTGTGTGTGAGAGAGTGTATGTGTGGGTGTGTGTGAGAGAGTGTATGTGAGGGTATGTGTGAGAGAGTGTATGTGTGGGTGTGTGTGAGAGAGTGTATGTGTGGGTGTGTGTGTGAGAGAGTGTATGTGTGGGTGTGTGTGAGAGAGTGTATGTGTGGGTGTGTGTGAGAGAGTGTATGTGTGAGAGAGTGTATGTGTGGGTGTGTGTGTGAGAGAGTGTATGTGTGGGTGTGTGTGAGAGAGTGTATGTGTGGGTGTGTGTGAGAGAGCGGGTGTGTGTGGGGATGAGTGTATGTGTGGGTGTGTGTGAGAGAGTGGGTATGTGTGGGTGTGTGTGAGAGAGTGTATGTGTGGGTGTGTGTGAGAGAGTGTATGTGAGGGTATGTGTGAGAGAGTGTATTTGTGGGTGTGTGTGAGAGAGTGTATGTGTGGGTGTGTGTGTGAGAGAGTGTATGTGTTGGTGTGTGTGAGAGAGTGTATGTGTGGGTGTGTGTGTGAGAGAGTGTATGTGTGAGTGTATGTGTGGGTGTGTGTGTGAGAGAGTGTATGTGTGGGTGTGTGTGAGAGAGTGTATGTGTGGGTGTGTGTGTGAGAGAGTGTATGTGTGGGTGTGTGTGAGAGAGTGTATGTGTGGGTGTGTATGGAAATGAGTGTATGTGTGGGTGTGTGTGAGAGAGTTTATGTGTGGGCCTTGTGTGGAGTCCCGTATCCACATATTTCTAAGCGAGCCAGTTGTAAAAAGGCACCTGATTTACAGTTAGGGAAGGAAAAGTCTGGAGAGAATAGTGATGGAAGGTATGGTGCCAGGCGAAAGAGGAAGGGGTAGACCAAGAAGACGATGGCACCAAGATATCCAGGAATGCCTGGGTATGACTGTTGCGGAGGCTGGAGTTTTGGCAAAGGAACGAGTTTCTTTCAGACAGACTGTGATGGGAGCGAAGTTCTATAGAGGACATACTACATGATGATGTGTGAAGGAAAAGGCAATCTGTACGTTAACAGCTCATCTGGATGAACCTGGGGGCGACGGGAACAACGGGTAGCAGTGTCTTTAGCGAAATGTCACAACCAATAAGTAGCGATGACATAAATAAACTACATAGAAGAGAACAAAGTCTTATCTTTCAGTTCCGAACAGGACATACCAAAGTCAATAACCACTTGAACCACATCAATCCCCAGCAGCTGCCCTTGTGCAGACATTGCTCTCATCCTGATGAAACAGTTCGACCTCTACTCATTGAGCGCAAGGCGCTTGCGGACATGAGAAAAAGATTCTTACAAAAACTGCCGACAGTTAACAACACACTGAACGGAGAAGTGAAACAACTGAACAAGACCTGTATCTATTTAAGAATGGTATTGGGGTGCCAAGAGCAGGCTTGCTCAGCAGCAATTGGATAACAACAACAACATAACATTTCCGACAGCAGTTACGGATGTGCGATTACCTTCACCTTTTAACAGACGATTAACAGTCCGATCTAAGGTAGAGCCTTCCCAACTCTTGTTTATTACTCACCACGCCTGTCACACAGATCAATAACGTGTTAAGTGCGTAGTAGAGCGGCCTTCGTGTGTTGAAAGAACGACCCAAAAGCAATTCTCTACACAACAAACACGAATAAGAGGAGAAGAGACTAGCGTATGGTCAGGCAAAACATACTGATTTGATAATGTTAGTCAGGGTCAGGCAAAACATACTGATTTGATAATGTTAGTCAGGGTCAGACAAAACATACTGATTTGATAGTGTATGTCAGGGTCAGACAAAACATACTGATTTGATAATGTTAGTCAGGGTCAGACAAAACATACTGATTTGATAATGTTAGTCAGGGTCAGACAAAACATACTGATTTGATAATGTTAGTCAGCGTCAGGTAAAATATGTTGATCGGACAATGTTAGTCAGGATCAGGTAAAACATACTGATTTGATAATGTATGTCAGGGTCAGGTGAAATATACTGATCCCACAATGTTAGTCATGATCAGGCAAAATATACTGTTCAGACAATATTAGTCAAGGTTAGGTAAAATATGCTGATAAAAAAATTGTAGTGAGGGTCAGGCAAAATATACTGATCAGACAAAGTTAACCAGCGTCAGGTGAAATATACTGATTGGACAATATTAGTCACCGTCAGACAAAATATACTGATTGGACAATGTTAGTCAAGGTAATGTGAAATATACTGATCTGATATTGTTAGGCAGGGTCAGGTGAAATATACTGATCAGACAATATTAGTCAGGGTCAGGTAAGTAATACCGATTGGACAATGTTAGTCACCGTCAGACAAAATATACTGATTGGACAATGTTAGTCACCGTCAGACAAAATATACTGATTGGACAATGTAAGTCACCGTCAGACAATATATACTGATTGGACAATGTTAGTCACCGTCAGACAAAATATACTGATTGGACAATGTTAGTCACCATCAGACAAAATATACTGATTGGACAATGTTAGTCAGGGTCAGGTGAATAATACTGATTGGACAATTTTAGTCACCGTCAGACAAAATATACTGATTGGACAATGTTAGTCACCGTCAGACAAAATATACTGATTGGACAATGTTAGTCACCGTCAGACAAAATATACTGATCAAAACTCCCCACCTCACTTCCTCTTATTTCTTCCTGGAATGAGACTGTTTCATGACATACATGCTAGCGAGGAGGTATAATCAACGCGATCCCCGTAGTAGAGAGCGACACGCAGATGATGCCAAGCACAGTTCAACCGCCTGGAGGAGCTCGATCCACCTTCATCAGCAAGCTCAGGACGTGAGAAACGCCGCTGCAACCCGTCACTGAACTCAATTTTCAGGAAGCACATACGACTAAATTTACTCATTGCTGGAAAACATTATCATCATCAACAAGAACAACAACAACAACAAGAACAACAACAACAACTACAACAACAAAACAACATACTTGAATAAAGTAGTGACTTACTCGCTCGTTGGACACTGGTTGAAGACGAACCATTATATAAAGATTAAGTGATGCATAACACCATTAACTTACCTATCACTTGCTGTAGAATTAGTACCTGACGACAGATAACGTCTACGTGTAATTTTAGTTATGTCACTACACCATTGTAAATATTTCCGCGTAAATGTGTATTCCTGGAAAAAGGCTTCTTGAACTTTGACCTATTACGCTTCACGAGTTGATAGATTAAATAGATTATTTTATGGCGGTTCTCAAAATTTAGCTGCATTGGGAAACAAGTTCAGATGTAGACTGCACTTTACGATGTTTAATTATAAGGCGTTTTATATTAACGCCCACTTTAAGGGACCTAGTGGTTATAATAGATCATACAGATAAGGTGAGTGAGCAAGTCCAGGTAGCAGAGAAAAAGGCAAACGCAATGTTAGGTATGATAACAATAAATATTAAACACAGGAGCAACGAAGTGATAGTCAAACTGAATAACGCATTGGTTAGACCTAGATTGGAGTACTGTGTACATGTGTGGAGTCCTTATCGTAGAGGGGATATAAACGTGCTGGAAAGAATACAATAAAGAGCGACAAAGTTGATAGTGGAATTCCAGAATTACAGTTTTGAGGGAAAACTCAAAAAAAAAACAACCGACCTACAGTGTCTAGAAAAGAGATGAATTCGAGGTGACAATACAGGTTTATAAGATAATCACATGACAGGTTAAATTAGACTATAACCAGTTTGTTTTTTCAAAACACAACCACCAACGAGAACAAGAGGGCGCAGATACAAATTAACTAAAGAAAAGTCCAGATTGGAAATTAGGAAATATTTTTGTAGTCAGAGAATAGTGAATCTTGGAATGCATTACCCCAGGAGACAGAGACAGTTAATGCATTTAAGAATAGATTGGACGTGCATAGCTTTTAAAGCAGGGTAATGTAAATGTGACTGGTTGTATACAGACTCTGCAGAGTCTTCTAAACTAGTGTAAAAACGTTAAGTTAAAAGTTAGTTACTAATCAAACAAATATATTAAACAAACCAAAAAAGGAACAAAAATGAAAATGTAAAATTTGGAGGCGTAGCGTAAGCGATAATGACAGTTTATCACCCGTGTCATTAAACACACATCACATGAGCTACTATGTCAGCTGTGTACATAATTCGGCCGTGACCCTATTACGGGGGCATATATGTTTATTGAAGGTCAGATACTTTTACAGTAAATGACTATATTTTGTAGCAACCAATTTGATACTTCGGGAAAAACTACGTGTTTAATTAAGTATAGTTTTTGTTTTTAGACTGTTTAATATCATTGTGCATCTTTGAATTACAATCATTTTAATATTTGATCATATGAGTCGATAACTCCCTAGTGGCAGCTGTGTACACATTCATATGAAACAGTAGATAGATTGCCAGCTGTGTACACATTCATATGAAACAGTTGATCGAATGCCAGCTGTGTACGCATCCTTATGAAACAGTTGATCGATTGCCAGCTGTGTACACATACATATGAAACAGTTGATCGAATGCCAGCTGTGTACGCATCCATTTGAAACAGTTTATCGATTGCCAGCTGTGTACACATCCATATGAAACAGTTGATAGAATGCCAGCTGTGTACACATTCATATGAAACAGTTGATCGAATGCCAGCTGTGTACGCATCATTATTAAACAGTTGATCGATTGCCAGCTGTGTACACATACATATGAAACAGTTGATCGAATGCCAGCTGTGTACGCATCCATATGAAACAGTTTATCGATTGCCAGCTGTGTACACATCCATATGAAACAGTTGATAGAATGCCAGCTGTGTATACATCATATGAAACAGTTGATCGATTGCCAGCTGTGTACACATTCATATGAAACAGTTAATCGATTACCAGTTGTGTACACATTCATATGAAACAGTTTATCGATTGCCAGCTGTGTACACATC
>JAVGWX010000005.1:62617500-62685000 GCA_036924085.1 Ariolimax columbianus | reverse complement strand
TGGCCTGGTACGGGCATGTCGCGAGGTCCAACGGAATTACCAACTCGATACTCTTTGGTTCCGTACTGGGACAGAGAGGGCGAGGACGTCCAAGGAAGAGATGGGTGGACAAAATCACTGAGTGGTCAGGCCTTCGTCCCAGTCCGATACGTCAGGCGGCGACAGACAGAGAGGGTAGGCGTGGGATTTTGGGAGTGTCTTCATGTGTGCCCCAACGACCTGATGGGTTACAGGATGAACTGAACTGAATCATTTGATTATGCTTGTGTCAACTTTCTTCTTCATTTCAAGTTTCTAGCTTGTGTTTTTTATTGTTATTATTGTTGTTGTTGCTGTTGTTGTTGTTGCTGTTGTTGTTGCTGCTGTTGTTGTTATTGTTTTTGTTGCTGTTGTGCTTGTTGTTGTTGTTTCTGCTGTTGTTGTTGTTGAATGCCTACATGGAGTAGGATCATTCTATAGTGCGCTCTAAAAAGGACGTTACGAAGCGGGTTGTAGTAGTTTTCTTCACATCCCGAGCATGCTGATGAATGTGGATCGCGGTCCTCCAGGCGGTTGTGCTATGCTTCGCGTCATCTGCGGGGCGCTCACTACTACGGGTATCACACCGATCCACATCTCCTCAATCAGCTGCTTTGAAAACAACATGTTTCCATTGAAAGCTACAGTGAAGAGAAATTGTGGTCTTGGTCAGTGTAGTATACCTGCCCATGACGCCCCGTCCTGGTCAGGGCCTGACTGGACTGGTGTCTCAGTGTCCCCTGTTCCTATGTAAAGTAGGTTATTTGTAAGGTAAAGTAAGTTATTTGTAAGGTAAATTAAATTATTTGTAAGGTAAAGTAAGTTATTGGTAAGATAAAATAAGTTATTTGTAAGGTAAAGTAAGTTATTTGTAAGGTATAGTAAGTTATTTGTAAGGTAAATTAAGTTATTTGTAAGGTAAAGTAAGTTATTTGTAAGGTAAAGTAAGTTATTTTGTAAAGTAAGTTATTGGTAAGGTAAAGTGAGTTATTTGTAAGGTAAAGTAAGTTATTTGTAAGGTAAAACAAGATTTCTTCACGTCATTTTTGTAGCGATTGTTTTTAAAAGCGTCACAACAAACTGACCAGAGCGGCGCGTCAGAGTCTGGCACAACATACTGACCAGAGCTGCGCATCAGAGTCAGGCACAACATACTGACCAGAGCTGCGCGTCAGAGTCAGGCACAACAAACTGACCAGAGCGACGCGTCAGAGACAGGCACAACAAACTGACCAGAGCGGCGCGTCAGAGTCTGGCACAACATATTGACCAGAGCTGCATCAGAGTCATGCACAATATACTGACCAGAGTGGCTCTTCAGGGTTAAGCACAACATATTAACCAAGACCACACCCTCCCTTCCACGTGTCGTCCCTGGGAACAGGTTGTTTCCAAGGCGGCTCGTCTGACAAGATGTCGATATGCGGGTGCCCGTAGGTGTGTGAATCACACTACAATATTGTGAAGATAGAAAAGGAAAGAGGTCTAATGGTTATAATAGATCCTACAGATCAGGTAAGTTAGCAAGTCCAGGTAGCAGTGATTAAGGAAAATACAGTGTTAGGTATGATAAAAAGAAATATTAAACATAGAAACAAGGAAGTGATAGTCAAACTGTGTAAAGCATTAGTTAGACCTAGATTGGAGTACTGTGTACAGGTGTGGAGTCCTTATCATAGAGGGGATATAAACATGCTGGAAGGAATTCAAAAAAGAGCGACAAAACGTATAGTGAGATTCCGGAATTGCAGTTATGAGGAAAGACTCAGAAAAATTGACCTACAGTGTCTAGAAAAAAGAAGAATTCGTGGTGACTTAATACAGGTTCATAAGATAATCAAAGGAATGGATAAATTAGATTATACTAAGTTTTCAAAATACAGTCGGCGGCAGAAACAAGAGGGTACAGCCACACATTGGTTTAAGAAAGGCCCAGATTAGATACCATAAAATACTTTAGTACCTCTACACCTCACGGTAGAAGAGGAGCGACTAAATAAGTAATTAAAATACTTTAGTCAGAGAGTGTTGAATGCTTGGAATGCATTGCCACAGGAAATGGTGGGGGCAGTGTCAATTAATGCATTCAAGAATAGAGTTGATGCGCATACTTCTTGTTAGATCAAATGAATGTAACATAAACTGGCTGTGCACGGCCATGTTGTGTATAGACGTTTCAGAGTCTTCTAAAGCAGTATAAAGAGATAAAGAGAGAATGAAAAAGAGATAGAGAGGGAGAGAGAGAGAGGGAGATAGATAAAAGAGAGATAGAGATGTACACTGTTCTAGCGTTTTATGGGTAGAGCAGTTAAAGAAGATGTACGGTGATGATGAGAAAAGGCCAAAGTAATCTCGTGGTAGTCACTGCTGTCGAGGATGAAGTGTTAGAGACTTCTCTGTACCAGGCCTCATCTTTTTATGAGCTGCGATGAACAGCTCCCTTACTCGTCACATTTTATACGCTGGCAGTAAGCCAGGTACCAATTTACAACTGCACCGTTTTGATATCAGGGTTCCTATATACTTTCTCTCTCTCTCTCCATCCATCCCTCCCTCCCTCCCTCCCTCCCTCCCTCCCTCCCTCCATCCATCCATCCATCCATCCATCCATCCATCCATCCATCCATCCATCCATCCATCCATCCATCCATCCATCCATCCATCCATCCATCCATCCATCCATCCATCCATCCATCCATCCATCCATCCATCCATCCATCCATCCATCCATCCATCCATCCATCCATCCATCCATCCATCCATCCATCCATCCATCCATCCATCCATCCATCCATCCATCCATCCATCCATCCATCCATCCATCCATCCATCCATCCATCTATCTATCTATCTATCTATCTATCTTTCTATCTATCTTTCTAAATTTATCTCTCTCTCTCTCTCTCTCTCTCTTCCTACCTTTACCTCCTTGCTTCAATGTACTTGCAACATTCAGTCCAGAACCCTAATAAAGGCCCCAAAAGTATAAACTTGAAGTATAATCCAAAACATTTCAACATTCTCCGTCCACTGAAGGGACAACATCAAATCATGGACGAGTAAAACTCACGTACAACATCACAGACTGGCAAGGTACTGACCGTAAGGACATCCACCGAACATGTAATGACATACTTGACTACACTTCATGCTATCAGTGGGGAGATGCAGGTTTCATTCCGGGTCAGATGTGTTTCTGAGGTTCTTGTCAGTCCATGCTGGTATAGGATACTTGACTTTATCCTTCCACTGATGCCGTGAAGCGTCGTGGGGAGATGTAGGTCTCGCTCTTTCCTCAGATATGTTGCTGTTGCTGTTGGGAGTCTATGCTGGTATATGATGTCTTTGATGTTTTCTATCCATTTGCCTCGTGGTCTTCCTCTTTGCTCTGAACCTCAATCCCTTACTGCTGTATGTTTTTAATGGCAGCCGATCTGGTTTTATTCTCGTGAGATGGCACCAAACCAATTTAGTTTCTGCCTAAGCGTGTATTCTTGGTTGCATGTTGTTCCCACAATGTTTCTTACCTCATTTAGATCAAGTGAAAGTAAAAGAAACTAGTTGTATACAGACTCAACAGTGTCTTCTAAACCAGTTTAAAGATGATGAGTTTACCTTGGGGTTTTTCTCATGCTCTCTCTTCTTGTGACGTTGATGAGCTGTCTCTTTTGGTGAAGTTGATGACCTGTCTCTTCTGGTGACGTTGATGACATGTCTCTTCTGGTGACGTTGATGACCTGTCTCTTCTGGTGAAGTTGATGACCTGTCTCATTTGGTAAAGTTGATGACCTGTCTCTTCTGGTGACGATGATGATCTGTCTCTTCTGGTGACGTTGATGACCTGTCTCTTCTGGTGACGTTGATGACCTGTGTCTTCTGATGACGTCGATGACCTGTCTCATTTGGTAAAGTTGATGACCTGTCTCTTCTGGTGACGTTGATGATCTGTCTCTTCTGGTGACGTTGATGACCTGTCACTTCTGGTGACGTTGATGACCTGTGTCTTCTGATTACGTCGATGACCTGTCTCTTCTTGTGACGTAGATGACCTCTCTCGGGCATCTTATTTCACAGGTTAGAATTGAATTTTCCTGTACCTTGGATAACGGCCATGTTTGACACTGACAACACAGAGTCGGTAACAATTGATTATATTGAAATTATGTTGCGGTATAAATTGTCAAGATATATATACATTATCATCTTACTGTTTTTTTCCAAGAATTTGTCAAAGTATACATAGGCAGTTACATCAAAAACAGTGCAGTCTGAGATGAAGTGTTAGAGCGACTCTGTGGTCTCAGGGAAAGGTGTCTGCATCGGGTGGAGGAGACCGAGATTTTTTTCACATGGATCTTCTGGTAAAAATTCGCCCGATCTCTGGGTAGTGAGATAGGACTCTCGTGTTCAGTGTCGAGCACGTTAAAAACTCCCTGGCAGTTGGAAATCGGAAAGAGTAGGATTAACGGCCGTTGCCCGGATACAATTCAAGTTAAAAATCTACCTAAGTTATTTGTACCTTTCCTCATGGGGTTTGTTAAGAGCAACTATAGATGGCACCTAACTGACTGTGGGTCTACTTAGCTCTAGTGTTTGAATCTATTAACATGGACTCGCACATTAGTAAAAACTACCCCCCCCCCCCCCCCCCCCCAAGAAACTGGTTGTATACAGACTCCGAAAACTCGTCTTAACCAGTTAAATGACGTTACGTTAAGTGGAGTGGAGTAGATTGGAGTGGATTGAAGTGGAGTGGAGTGAAGTGGAGTGGATTGAAGTGAATGGGAGTAGAATGGATTGAAGTGAAGTGGAGTGGAGTTGAGTGGAGTCGAGCCGAGCCGAGCCATACCACGTCACGTTATGTTAAGTTAAGTAAGTGGAGTGTAGTGGAGTTAAGTGGGGTCGATTGGAGTCGAGCCGAGCCATGAAACTTCACGTTACGTTAATTTAAGTTAAGTGGAGTGGATTGAAGTGGAGTGGAGTCGAGTGGAGTCCATCCGAGACATGCCACGTCAGGTTAAGTTACGTTAAGTGGAGTGGAGTGGATTGAAGTGAAGTCGAGTCGAGTGGAGTCGAGCCGAGCCATTCCACGTCACGTTACGTTACGTTTAGTTAAGTGGAGTGGAATGGAGTGTTTATAAACAGGTTTTGATCTTTACTATGTCCATTTACGGCTAAAAAAGATAAAAGAAGATACATAGTGGAAACGTGTAAGGACATAGAAAACCTACAGCAACAAGGCAGAGAGAGAGAGATGCATTTAAGGCAATAAGAACACTGGCAAGGGAGTTCCATCGGCTGCCACATGTCATCAATGACAAAGTGGATAACACATTAACAGAAACCAAAGACATACTGAAAAGATAGAGAGAGTACTGCAGAACCATGTATGGAGATAGCACAAAGCGCTCAGTTACAATCCTACCAAGGGATGAGAAAGAACCTGAACCAACATTGGAAGAAGTACGCTTGGCAATTAAAAACCTGAAAAAGGGAAAGTCCTCAGGATGCGATGATATCCAAGCAGAGCTAATACAAGCAGGAGGGGATGCAAGTGCTCGAGTCTATCACAAGCTGTGTAAACAAGAATGGCAGAGCGCAGAATGGCCAGAAGCATGGAAGAAAATTTATATTCCCCTCCCCAAAAAATGCAACATGAAGCTGTGCACGAACTACCGAACTATCGCGCTGATCAGCTACGCTAGCAAGATACTCGTGCGAATCCTATTAAGAAGGACAGAGAAAAGGTTTGAATCTGAAATTCATGCAGTCCAGACAGGTTTCAAGAAATACAGAGGGACCACGGACCACATATTCAATTTAAGAAATATCTATGAAAAATGTAGAGAGTTTAATGTAGACCTGTACATATGTTTCATTGATTACACCAAGGTCTTCGACACGGTAAAACATCAAAATCTGGAGAATCATGAAGGAAATGGGGTTTCCTTTGCACATAGTCCATCTCATTGAAACATTATACCGAGATCAAGAAGCCGTTGTCCGAGTATCTGGGTAAACATCAGATTGGTTTGCAGTACACAAGGAAGCACGACAGAGATGTATCCTCTAACCTTGACTGTACAACATATATGCGGAATGTATAATGAGAAATGTTCGAGATGACGTGAACATTGCAAGTTTCGACCCATTTACGATTGGGGGGTACGAGATTCCAGAGTTACGATACTCAGATGACACAGTGATACTATCAAGAAGTGCAGAAGGGCTAGAGCAGCTACTTTCAGCGTTTCCTAAATGCTGTTGCAAACCGCTACTGAACGCCCTTTACGGTGCACAGAAGAGTGATCTTACATATGGCGGGCATTAGACAACAACAACAATAACAACAATAATAACAACAACATAATCAACAACAATAACAACAGCAACATAATCAACAACAGCATCATCAACAACTACAACAACATCAACAACAACATCAACATCATCATCAACAACAAGAACAACAACAACATGCTGTTGTGGCTTTTGAAGTCAGGATGTCAGCTCTTTCATTACTTTAAACTATACAAAAGGTTACAAGAATAACTATCTCGACATGGATCAAGTCACACACTTGACTCTAACCCTTTTCATGTAGCCATGGAAACTTATTCACTTTTCTAATCGTGTTTACTTACTCTTAACTCTATCAAATGATATCCTCATTAATAACTGTACCTGTACCTCCCTTAGTCTCAGTGAAGGAAATGTGGCGAGTACGGGAGTTGGCCACTCCACCTCATAAAAAGCTGAGGCCAAGAACAGTGAAGTCTATAACACTTCAACCTCGATAGCAGTGGGTCCTATATGATTACCTTTTCCCCTTCTCGCTGAAATCATTTACCTACCATCGTTTTTTAACACCTGCATCAACTAAGTCATTAAACAATATACACCTTTCTTCCTTTCCTTTTCAGTTCTTCCTCTTGCCTGTCTTTGGCTCTCTCTCTCTCTTTCCCTCTCTCTCTCACTCTCTCTCTCTATGTTCCCCCCTCTCTATTTCTCTCTCTCTCTCTACACCTTGGTCTTCTTGTTTCTGTGTACTCTCCACAATCAATGCTACCAACTAATGTGTGACAAACATGAACTGCATGATCATATAAGACACTCCAATGTATGCCGCCGACTACCAGTTAAGGACCAACACAAAATACACAAGGGAGTAAGGCTCACGAACAAAAACATGCCTTGAACACCTGCCAACCGTAGCGACAATCCGCTGACAAACTTGATCATGTCAAGGAAAGAATGTCAGAATATAAACACAGCCAAATCGCTGTTTACATTCATGGATACATCAAATAATACAAATATACTGCAGTCGGGGATGTTGTGGTAGAAACTTCACTATAAGAAGGCTCAGCTTTTATGAGATGGGGGTAGCCAGTTCCCTTCCTCGCTGTCTTGACTTACAATATCACGGATATGTAAATTTATTTCCATATCAGTCATTACCGCCAGAGATGAGGTACTGGAATCTTCATTGTTCTGATACACACACGACTCCATGAACTGGCCAATACGTCATGATACCGCCCAAAGGGCTACGGTCTGGGGTGGAAAATGGCAAGTCTTCTCCACAGAATCCAGAAAGGCAAACCTCTAATCAAACCAAAAACTTCAACTTTTGTGAGAAGCAATTCCTGTCCCTCTCTCATTTTTCCTAACAATAAATCGGGTACTCATTTACAGCTAGGTTGGCTGGAACAAGTTGCAACCGAAAAGAAGCAGCCCCTCCTTCCCAAACAACGTTGCACCCTACCCTCTACATATACATATACTGTGGTCTTATGTTTCCTTGAACATGTCTCTATGGGAATCACAATTTTTCTTCTGCTTATCTCATGGAATAATCATTCCTTCGTGGTAGTATGCTCAAAGATCTATTTAATTGTTTTCTTGTAAGTAAATGATCAATGTTTTCTTATTATTATTGTCATCTTCTATTAGTTTGTATCGGTAGAAGGCGTGGGGAGGAGATGCAGTTTAATGTAGTGTGCCATTTTCGTCGCTGGTGTTATTTACGTTATTTGTCTTTTTAAACGTGGTAGGGGACACAACCAATCAAATACAAAAAGATAAAAAAGTTAAGAGTTATCCCATCATAAAAAACTTGCGTGAGAGGTTCTGGCTTGGGCATCCTTGGGCATCTCCCCTCTTTATCCAGGTACAACCTAGAACGAGTGAGCTATGGCCCTACACCAGAACCACATGGACGTGTACATTGGCATCTGTACACTGAAGGCGATAGGTGTTAATTATCCACCCGACCAAATTTCTCACGCTTGTTGTCGTCCTCGTGCACGACATATGGGGAGGAACAGCTCGCGACCCCAGGCGCTCGCCTCGCGGCGATTGTGACAGCAAAGCCGTGCTTATCACAAGAACTGAACCTTGACCGGCGTCGAAGTCATGGAGCGAACTAGACAAGTAACTGGCAGAAGACAACACTGGCTGCTCCTGTAGCTGTTAATAGTAATGTTACAGTTAACATATATGCTGATGCCTGTTTGAACTAGCTCTGTTGTGGTAACAACGACTTGCATATTGTTTTTAAAATGTATCTAATAATATACATAAAATGCAAATAAATGTTATAAATTACCCAAGAGTAGAGTTTGTCTAGAATGCTGCATTAAACACACACAAACTATTAGAATATTTTTGCTTATTTGCGTGTAATTATTAAATTATGTATAATATTGTGATGCATTTATTACTTCCCTTTCTTCTGAATACATAACCATTGTGACGAAGTAAACATTGTCCATGTAAATACAGTTCACTACTAGGCCGTGTAACTGTATCTAGCTATCGAAGATCTGTTCTGAGAGTTAAGTGTGCTTATAATGTGTGTGTGTGCTACTTTTAAATTGTAGGATTTAATGAGATATAAGCAAAGGTATGTAGACTTTTTTGTTATAAATTTCTCTAACTATAGAGTGTTAACCTTATTGTACATATTCACATTTTAAACTGTACATTTTTTTAAACAGGACACCAGTGACCATCATTATAATAACATTAGTCATATGGAGGAATTTTCCATTTTCCACTGACTGAATAAATGTAGAAGTAATATTCATACCATAACATCTGAAATACGTAAATATTAAATTGAACCTTATTCCAGTGTATGTTTGTTTCTTGTTTATTTCACCAGACGCACAAGATGCCATATTCACGAATGTAAACAAACAGATGTTAAAGTACACATTCCTAAAGTCCAGGTATTGATAAATCTGCTCTTTGCTGTCACTCTGTGTACATATCGTTTATTCGAGTAATGGTACTATTAATATACACCAAATGGAAAGCTTGGTAATGTCGTAATACATACCTTATTATTTTAAACATACCTTCACGCACACATGCACATATTGCTTTGCGTTTGTGTGTACGTGTGTGTAAAGTCCTTCAGTATTGACAGATTTCCAAAACTTGGTAATATTTCTTAAGTACTGTTCATACTGGCTTTCATAAATGCAGCTCTAAAATTGCTTGCAGAACCCCTTTGTTTGGCTCTGATGTTGTTAATTCAACCATTAAGCAATTACATACTCAGTAGGAGTTTAGCTTGTTTTTTAATGTCAGTGTGTGCAAATCGATCAAGGGTTTGAGAGTCGGTAATACTATTGTGGTTAACTTGGGGATAGTAAGATAATATGTAGGAATTTAAATATTGTTGTGTATGTGTTAACATGTGGACAGTAAGATACTTATTAGAAGATTAAAGCTTGGTGTCAGTCTGCTTATATGTTGATAGTGAGATAATATGTAGAAGATTAAAACTTGATGTCAGCCTGATAATATGTTGATAGGGAGATACTTTGTAGAAGATTAAAACTGCATGTCAGTCTGCTAATATGTTAATAGTGAGTTACTATGTAGTACATTAAAGCTAGTGTTAGTCTACTAGTGACTACAGCGACACATCCTTAGCACTCGTTGGTACGATTTTGTCTGGAATGTAGATGTTTCCGCAAAGACACATCTCCCCCTGTCTCGGTTATTCAGGAATGTCATCGCATTTTCCTGTTCGGTAATGTTGTCCACCTGGACAAGGAGGTCCCAGCTCACCAGATTCTTCAAAAGACAAAATCAACAGTGCAAACGACCTCCACTCTGCTATCTGGAAGCGCTGTAGAGGTCGTCCCCGAAACACGTGGCTTCAACAGGTAGCGGCTTCCCCATATGCATTAGAGGAGGCCTGGCAGCATGCAGTTACAACTGGACATAGTGGTGTTCATCCGACGCAACAGGCCCCAGACGCCTAAGGGAACATTATTATGTTAGTCTACTAACATGTGGATAGTAAGATATTTTTCAAGACAGAAAATCTCCAAGTTGGTTATCATCTGTTGATTTATAAATAGTAAGATCTTATGTAGGACATTAAAACTCAGTATCTGACTTCTAACATGTGGATAGTAAGATAATATGCAGACCATTAAATCCTGGTGTCCGTCCAGGTCAGAGTGGCTGCACCACAGCTTCTGTCTCAGCACTGAGTCCTCTGGTATCTGATTTCGCTAAAACATGAAGTCTGTTAACATGGTGACAGTATAATGCTATGTAGGACATACGTTTTGGTGTTGGACTGTTAATTAATGGATTCTATTGCATTATTTAGGACTGTAAAGTTTGGTGGCCGTCTAAATCTGTTGCTATGTGGAAAGTAAGATATGTAATATATAAAATCTCAGAGGTGGTCTGTTAACACGTGGTTAGTAAGAAAATATGTTGGGTTTCAAATCTCAGTGGCGGTCTGTTATCATGTAGATAGGAAGATACTATGTAGGGTATCAAATCTTCATGTTGGTCTGTTATCATGGGGATAGTAAGATAGATGTAGGGTTTCAAATCTCGGTGCTGGTCTGTTTACGTGGGGGTGGTAAGATAATATGTAGGGTATCAAATCTCAGTGCTGGTCTATTAACATGGGAATGGTAAGATAATATGTAGGGTATCAAATCTCAGTGCTGGTCTGTTAACTTGTAGATGATAAGTTAATATGTAGGGTATCAAATCTTGTTGTTGGTCTGTTAACGTGCGGATGGTAAGATAAAACGTAGGGTATCAAATCTCGGTGCTGGTCTGTTAACATGTGGATGGCAAGATAATATGTATGGCAGTAAATTTCAGTGTTGTTCTGGCATGTGGATTCAAAGATAAAATGTAGGACATTGAAGCTTGTGTGGATCTATTAACATGTAATTAGTAGGATAATATGCACGACATTAATGGACATAGTCAGTTTGTTAAGATGTGAAAAGTAAGATACTATATGGGGCAGTAAAGCTTGTTGTAGGTCTACATCTTTTGTCCTGTGAATATCAAGATAATATATAGGACATTAAACCTCGGTGTCATTCTGTTTCTATAGTGACAGTCAGATAATAAGATAATTAAGCCAATTGCTATCTCTTTATTAGTGGAACGGAAGATCATTTTTGTTTGTTTGCGATAAGGCTCAGTGTGGGTCTATTAATATTTGGATAAGAAACATTTTTTTTATAACATTACAGCTCTGTGTTTGTCTGTTGACATGGAGACAGTAGGAAGCCGTTATAACACTCATTCTTGGTGTCTGTCTGTTTACAAAAGGAAGGTAAGACACTGTAAAGGACATTAAAGCTTGGTATTTACCTGTTAACATCTGGGTATGAACAGGATATGTAGGACAATAAAGCTCAGTGTTGGTATGTTAATGTGTGGAAAGTAAAATACTATGTAGGGCATCACATCTCATTTTTGGTCTGTTTACCTGGAAATAATAATATACTATATAGGATACCTATTCATGATGTTGGTCTGTTTTCATGTGGATAGTGAGATAGTATTTACAGCATTATATCTCGGTTGCTGTGTATTAACATTTGGATATTAAGAAAATATGTAGGACATGAAAGCTCACTGTTGGTGTGTTAAGAAGGGGATAGTATGATGTTATGTAGCAAAGTACAACTTGCTGTTGTTCTGTTAACAAGTGGATAGTTATGATGCTATGTAACAAAGTAAAACGTGATGTCGTTCTCTTAAAAAGTGGATAGTATGATGCTATGTGGCAAAGTAAAACTTGCTGTCGTTCTGTTAACAAGTAGATAGTATGATGATATGTAGCAAAGTAAAGCTTGCTGTTTTTCTGTTAACATGTGAAAAGTAAAACAATATGTTTGACATTAAAGATTGCTATGAGACTGCTACCTTCTGGACAGTAAGATAACATGTAGGACATTAACAAATAAGAATGATTTGTTAGCATGCAAACAGTTTAATAGTACATGGGACAATAAAACTCAGTGTCTGTCTGCTAACAGTTGTAGAGTAAGATACTACATAGGTCATTTATGCTAAAAGCTTGGTATTTGTCTATTAACATCTGAACAGTAAGATATTATTTTTAACAGTTTAGCTCAGCATCTGCCTGTTAACATGTAGATTGCAATATATTATGTATTGCATTAGAGATGAATGAGCAACTCAGAACTGAATATGCAGGTTGGAATGGACCAGTTCTCTGCCGCATGCAAAAATTTTGGCCTGACCATAAATGCCAAAAAAACAGAGGTCATGTACCAACCAGCACCAGGCATGCCGTACACAAAACCAGAGACTACAGTCAGCGGGCAGACGTTGAATGCCGTAGACAAATTCACATATCTGGGCAGCACGCTGTTGAGATCTGTCAGCCTAGACGATGAGGTGGCAAGCAGAATAGCAAAGGCCAGCACAGCCTTTGGTAGAATGCGCTCGATGGTCTGGGCACGTCGTGGCATCAGCGTCAAGACCAAATTGAAAGTCTACCGTGCAACCATCATTCCAACCCTATTATACGCTTGTGAAAGCTGGACTGTATACTCTGGACATGCAAGGAAGTTAAACCACTTCCACACAGGTTGCCTGAGGCGAATATTCCACATCCGATGGCAAGATCGTGTCACTGACATCGAGGTTCTCTCGAGGGCTAACATGCTCAGCATACATGCACTGCTAGAAAAAGCACGACTAGGATGGGCCGGACACCTCGTCCGTATGTCAGACGAGCGGCTCCCAAAGAAGCTTCTCTACGGCGAGCTGAGAGACGGATGGCGCGAGAGAGGGCGCCCAAAGAAACGTTTTAAAGAAGGTCTGAAGGACTCACTAAAAAGTTGCCAGATAGACTTCGACACCTGGGAATGTCTTGCGAAAAACAGATCTGACTGGAGAAGTGCAGTCAAATCGGGTGTAGCTGCCGGTGAAGATGACCGTGTTGTGAAAGCCCAGAACAGACGCGAGACGCGGAAATCCCAAGCAGCGGGAACACCCTCCCCTTCTACAAACCTTGTGTGCCCGATATGTAGCAGATGTTTTCGTGCTCGCATTGGCCTGTTCAGCCACATGCGCACCCACACCCAACAGGGAAATCTGTGACAAGGATGATGTCGGCGGTCCTCATCGACAACGATGGACAGCTATTACATTATTACATGTATTGCACCAAAAAGGGGTGTTGGTCTGCTTCTGTCGACAGTAAGATACTCTATAGGACATTCAAGCTCTGTGTTGGTTTGTTAACATTGAGGCAGTAAGAAACTATGTAGGACATTCAAGCTCTGTGTTGGTTTGTAAGAAACTATGTAGGGCATCAATGTTTTGGATCAGTCTTTAACATCTAGATAGTAGATGGTGTATAGCACATTAAATCTAGAGTTGGTTTGTTAATATGTGGATTTTGACATTTTGTGTCGGAGATTAAAGCTTTCTGTCTGATAACATTCGAATTGTACAATATTTTGATGGACAATAAAGCTTGGTATTGGTCTGTTAATAAACAGATAGCAAATTACTATTGAGATGTGCAGATTGAGATGTGGTCCATCGGTGCGCGGCTTGGAGAAGGTGACGGATCTTGGCGAGTATACGTTTAGTATAGAGGTGACTGGGACAGGACAGTATACATTTAGTATAGAGGTGACCGTGACAGGCAAGTTTACGTTTAGTATAGAGGTGACCGGGACAGGCAAGTATACGTTTAATATAGAGGTGACCGGGACAGGCCAGTATACATTTAGTATAGAGGTGACCGGGACAGGCGAGTATACATTTAGTATAGAGGTGACCGGGGCATGCGAGTATACATTTAGTATAGAGGTGACCGGGACAGGTGAGTATACGTTTAGTATAGAGGTGACTGGGACAGGTGAGTATACGTTTAGTATGGAGGTGACCGGGACAGGCGAGTATACGTTTAGTATGGATTTGACCGGGACAGACGAGTATACATTTTGTATAGAGTTGACCGAGACAGGCGAGTATACGTTTAGTATAGAGTTGACCGGGACAGACGAGTATACATTTAGTATAGCGTTGACCGGGATAGGCGAGTATGCGTTTTGTATAGAGTTGACCTGGACAGAGAAGTATACTTTTTGTATAGTGTTGACCTGGACAGACGAGTATACATCTAGTATAGAGTTGACCGGGATAGGCGAGTATACATTTAGTATAGAGTTGACCTGGACAGGCGGAAGTTTCCAATGCGTTTATCGTCTCCTTTTCTATACAGACACGTATTGTGTTGGAGTTACGAGAGACTGGAGGTATCGTTCCTGAGTGTAGGTATGTTGTATAACGTTTATCTAGGGCTGGATGGAATGGTAGTCCGGGGACGGCGTGGCCTAGTGGTTAAGTGGCACGGCTCACAATCCGAAGGTGCTGGGTTCGATTCCCATCACAGCATCGGCCGTTACCCCGGGAAGCAAACCCTTAGAAAATGCAGGAGGAAGCAGACCCTTACATAAAATGTATGCTGAAGTCGGATGCACTTGGCCGACAGGCGCGAAATTAAAAAAACACAGTGCAACGCACACCCGCCTTGGGGAACAGAGAAATAAGGTGAATACCCAAAAAAAATATTTTTTTAAATGGTAGTCCACACGCTTTGGGGTCATCTGCAGTGATTTCTTAGGTGGTCACTTTCAAGGGTGTGGCTCATTTTTGAGGGTAGGAAGTTTGGAAAGGGGTGAAAGTGGGGTGTGATGGGTGGAAGGTCAGATTACCTGAATAATTCGGTGTAATACTCATTGATGATCTTCTCCATGTCTAGTCCAGATGTAGTTCGGGACCTATCAGGCGCTTTCTGGCAGGGACTGGCATGGTGGTGCTTGGAGATGTGCCGAGAAGATAGCTTTACGCTACATAGTGGATATACCGATGCAAAGAGGTGCTGGTGGGCAAACTCTTCTTTTTGTTTTTGACACAAGAAACGATAATCCGTATCTTCAACCTGTATGGCCCACCCAACAAAGACCTGTCGCTCTCGAGTATGGAAATCAAGGATTCCAGCTGCCTAGTGGTTGGAGACTTTAACAGTCACTCGGAGAGATGGGGATATTTTGACACAGACACCAGAGGGGATGAAGTGGAAGACTGGGAGATAGACACAAATCTCTATCTTATCAATAGGTCGGACGACAGTCCTAGCTTCTTTTCCAGAAGATGGCATACCACTTCCACTCCAGACTTGGCCTTCTCCACGGGTGATATCCATCACAAAATAGATCATCAGGTGCTCGACCAATTGGCAGGTAGCGACCACAGGCCAATTAGGCTAGATATTGAAGTAGGCTCTCAGGAAATAAAACCGCTGCCACGTTGGAACTACAGACGAGCCGACTGGGACAGATTTGCAATGCTGACAGATGGACTGTGTGAAACTATAAACACACGAAATAACAATATGAAAACTATGGTGGAAAGCCTAAGCAAAGCAATACTGCAAGCAGCCACCGAGACCATCCCAAGAGGGGCAAGGAAAATCTATAAGCCATATTGGAATCATGAACTGCAGAAAGCTGAGGATGAAGTCTCAAACGCTAGGAACACGACAGAAAGAGAGAGAGCAATCTATTGAAGCAAAAAATATCCCTCAAGGCCATCACTTCGAAATACAAAAGAACACTGAACGAAATTACAAGAGACAGTTGAAAATAAACAAAACAAACAGAAAGCCTCAATCTAGATAAAGAAGGTAACAAACTTTGGAAATTATTCAGAGCCATGAATGACGAAATACCATCAAATAAATAAATTACCATCAAGCAGGGTGACAACATGCTTGCTGGAAAAAAAGCAGCAAACGTTTGTATAGAACATTATGGCAGAGCAAACCACATTGATGTCCCTACAGACAGGCATACAGATAGAACAGATCCAAATGGTTACATGCCTATCAGTCTACTGAGCTGTGTAGGTAAACTGATGGAACGTATGATAAATACCAGACTGATGTAGCACCTGGAAGCAAAACACATTAATTTTACAGCAAGCAGGATTTAAACAACACAGATTCATTGAGGACCAGATCACTCTCATAGCACCAGGAAATAGAGGATGCTTACCAAGAGAAAATGCATACAGTAGCGGTTTGGGTGGAACTAGAGAAGGCATTTGACAAGGTGTGGAAAGAGGGACTTAAAGTCAAGCTACGAAGAAGTGAAGTATCTAGAAACATGTACAGATGGATCAGCCACTACCTCGAAAACAGAACAGCCAGAGTTCATGTACAAGGGCAGATGAGCAAAAAGGTGACACTAGAACAAGGAGTACCCCAAGGGGGAGTACTGTCACCCACACTTTTTCTGGTGTATATAAACAACATCACAGAGAATATACCAAGAAGAGTACAGAGAATATACCAAGAAGAGTCCACAGCTCCAAGTTTGCAGACGGTCTGGCTATGTGGACCTCTGAAGAAAATCTCATCGTAGCAAACAATCAGGTGCAGCAGGCCCTAACATCGCTGGATGAGTGGGCGAACTCATGGCTGGTCAAAATAAATGAGGAAAAAACTACATGTACGATATTATCGCTTTCAAACAAACCCCAGAACACCAAAATAAATCTTAACGGCAAATATCTGCGGCCAAACGATAACCCAAACTACCTGGGAGTCACATTTGATCGGCGCATGACATGGAAAAGTCAGATCGACAGAAACGGAATGAGAGCCAGACAAAGAATGGCAATCATGAGGAAACTTGCTGGCACAAGCTGGGGAGAAGACGAAAGTAAACTAAAGAAACTATACACTGGAAAAGTGAGACCAGTTCTCGAGTATGGCATTGCGGCATGGATAACAGCAGCAAAGGCGAACTTTGACAAAATTCGCAAACTTCAAAACCAAGCCAAGAGAGTTATAACAGGAGGCATGAAGTCAACGCCAATTGTAGAACTTGAAAAGATTACAAATCTGCAATCCATGACAGACAGAAGAGACTGCAGAGCAAAGCAGCAAGCAGAGAAACTAAGAAGACGGACAGACCATCAAATGCATCAGAGACTAAATAAATTTGGAAATGGGAAACTAAAGCGGAGAAACTTTGCAGAAATAGCCAAAGCAAAGATGAGCGAAGACCGTATGAACACATTAACAACACCAAAGCCCATCCCTACTGTACGCAAACTTACCTGGAAGCAGCATACATTTCCGGAGCTGGTAGACAATATACCAGGTATTGCAAACAAGAACAGCCAGACTGAAAAAAGAAAGAAGAGACATAACCCTGAGGTACAATGCTGACAGGCAAAAGAAATGAAAGCCAGATAGCCCTGTTTACAGATGCCCTGGCCGTAGTCACAGCACTAAAAAGCCAGAAAAATACTGAACTTAATGATTTAAGAGCAGTACTCTGTCAACTATGCCAGCAATCCGCACCAACAAGAGTAGTGGTACAGTGGGTTCCATCCCACTGTAACATCCAAGGCAACGAGGAGGCAGACAGACTGGCAAAAAAAGGTGCAAGACTACCACAACCAGATTCTAGTGTGACCTACGAAGAGTCCAAAAGGCTTATTAGGGCCAGATACATGGCCAAATGGGAAACAGAACATACTGGCTACACAAAAAATGATGCCTATTACCAGTTGAACAGAAGAGAGCAGGTCGTGGTCTTCAGACTCCACACAGGCCACAACAGACTGAGGTACCACCTATTCAATAAACTGAAGATAGGTGGCACTACGAATGCACTTGTGGTACCGGGAAAATGACCTCTGAACATCTGCTGCAAAACTGCCCGACATACGAGGACCAGAGAAAGCACATGTGGCCATCAACAGTGGCAACACTCGACAAGCTCTATGGCAGTGTCGACAGCCTCAGGATGACCGCTGCTTTTTTCGAAAAAATACAGGTTGACATTTGACATCGTACGAAAAAGAAGAAGACGACGGATGTTACAGTGGAATTGAACCCACTGTACCACTAATTTTTTTGGTATGGACTGCTGGCATAGTTGACAGAGTTCTGCTCTTAAGTCATTAAGTTCTGTATTTTTATGGCTTTTTAGTGCTGTAACCACGTACAGGACATCTGTAAACAGGTGAAATGCAGTGATGTCGGTTCTAAGTAACACATCATAACATGTAATTTAACAGTGCAGCTACTTAAAATAACATAAAATAACATTGTCTTCTGCTGCTTTGAGGCTTTTTGGTCATGCTAGATTTGTAGTTGTGTCGGATGAAGTCCACAGTCCTCCCCAGGTCCGGGTGGTAGCCCCACAGTTCTCTCAGGCTAGATTTAGTATCGTATGCTGAGCAGTACTGTAGGATATGTTCTGGGGTCTGGGCTCCAGTTCTACATTAGCATCCACTTGTATGGGACATCCTGGGCTGATGTAGGTCGCCAAATAGGTTGCAGTGGCCTGCTCGCAGGCGAAAGATGGTGTTTTGTTGGTTTCTGGTGAATTGGGTCAGGTCTATTTCTTACGTCCATGTCTTTCTTCCATTTGGAGTTGGACTGATTAGTTAATAACATAGCATAACAACAACATAAAATCAAGTCAGAAAATATAACATAATATATAACTAATATAACTTGTATTCTGGAAATTGACATCAGTGGCACGCTTGTTGGATGGTGACTTTGAACTCAATGATCTGATGTTGGCTAATTATAGCATAACATAAAATTACATTACATTAACGTAACATGTCATAACATTACACAGCAATAACATAACATGAACAAAAAATAGCGTGACATAACACGTCATGACATTGAAATACATAAAATAACACGAAATGGCATGGGATTACCGTAACATGACATAATAATATAACATATGAATACAATATTACATAATGAAGAGACGAATCCATGGCGATGAAACATATTTTAGAAGACTAAGAAAATGTTCATATAAAAGCTGTAAAGAGGACTGAGATGCTTGTCTGGTCAGGCACAACATACTGACCAGGACGTCGCATGATCAGGGTCAGGCACAACATACTGACCAAATCTCTTTTCCATGTAGTGTTCCTGGAAACATATTGTTTTCAAAGCAATCTGGCTTACAATATGTGGATCGATGTGATCCCCGTAGTAGTGAGCATCATGCAGATAAAGTCAATCATAGCACAACTGCCTGGAGATCAATGGTCCACCTTCATCTACAACCCGCCACTTAACGCCATTTTCAGGGCGCACAATAGAGTCAACTTCCTCATTGTTGGGCATTCTTCTGCTTCTTCGTACTTCTTCTTCTTCGTACGCAGTCAGACAGTAACCATTATTTTTTCGAAAAAAGCGGCGGTCATCCTGAGGCTGTCGCCACTGCCACAGAGCTTGTCTTGCAGTTCCACTGGTGATGGCCACATCTGCTCTCTCTGATCCTCGTATGTCGGGCAGTTCTGCAGCAGATGTTCAGCGGTCATTTTGCCAGTACCGCACAGGCATTCGTCGGTACCACCTATCTTCAATTTGTTGAATAGGTCTATTGTAGCCAGTGCGAAGTCTGAAGACAACGACCTGCTCTTTTCGGTTCAACTGGTAATAGGCATCGTTTTTGGTGTAACCAGTATGTTCGGTTTCCCATTTGGTCATGTATCTGGCTTTGATAAGCCGTTTTGACTCTTCGTACGTCATACTAGTATCTGTTTGTGGTAGTCTTGCACCTTCTTTTGCCAGTCTGTCTGCCTCCTCGTTGCCTTGGATGTTGCAGTGCGATGGGACCCACTGTACCACCACCCTTTTTGGTGCGGACTGCTGGCACAGTTTGCAGAGTGCTGCTCTTAAGTCATTAAGCTCAGTGTTTTTCTGGCTTTTCAGCGCTGTGACTACGGCGAGAGCATCTGTAAGCAGGACTATATGGCTTTAATTTTCATTGTGTGTCACCATTTCTTCCACTGCCGCCCTCAGTGCCTCCGCCTCCGCTCTGAAATTGCTTGTGTACTTACCAGTAGCGAATGACAGTGTTATTTGTTTGCCATTTGGTAGGTTCAGGAATGCTCCTGCCCCTCCGTTCTGTGTAGCGTTTGTTACAGAACCGTCGGTGTATGCATGGGTCCAGTCCATGCTTGGGTAGCTTTTCGATATGAAGCTTAGGGTAGTATCTCTCCTTTCTTTTTCAGTCTGGCAGTTTTTATTTCCAATACCTGGTATATTTTCTACCACCTCTGGAAATATATCCTGCCTCCAGGTAGGTTTTCGTACAGTAGTGATGGGTTTTGGTGTTGTTAGTGCGTTTATGGGATCTTCGTGTATCTTTGCTTTGGCTATTTCTGCAAAGTGTCTCCGCTTTAGTTTCCCATTTCCCAAATTGTTTAGTCTCTGGTGCATTAGATGGTCAGTCAGTCTTCGGAGTTTCTCTGACTGCAGCTGGGCTCTGCAGTCTCTTCTATCGGTCATGGATTGCAGTTTTGTAATCTTTTCAAGTTCTACAATTGGCGTTGACTTCATGCCTCCTGTTATAACTCTCATGGCTTGGTTTTGGAGTTTGCTAACTTTATCGAAGTTCGCCTTTGCTGCTGTTGTCCATGCCGCAATGCCATACTCGAGAACTGGTCTCACTCTTCCAGTGTACAATTTCTTTAGTATGCTTTCGTCTGCTCCCCAGCTTGTGCCAGCAAGTTTCCTCATGATTGCCATTCTTTCTCTGGCTCTCATTCGGTTTCTCTCGATCTTCTTCTTCTTCTTCTTCTGCGTACGCAGTCAGACAGTAACCATTATTTTTTCGAAAAAAGCGGTGGTCATCCTGAGGCTGTCGCCACTGCCATAGAGCTTGTCTTGCAGTTCCACTGGTGATGGCCACATCTGCTCTCTCTGATCCTCGTATGTCGGGCAGTTCTGCAGCAGATGTTCAGCGGTCATTTTACCAGTACCGCACGGGCATTCGTCGGTACACCCTATCTTCAATTTGTTGAATAGGTGGTACCTCAGTCTATTGTGGCCAGTGCGAAGTCTGAAGACAACGACCTGCTCTCTTCGGTTCAACTGGTAATAGGCATCGTTTTTGGTGTAACCAGTATGTTCGGTTTCCCATTTGGTCATGTATCTGGCTTTGATAAGCCGTTTTGACTCTTCGTACGTCATACTAGTATCTGTTTGTGGTAGTCTTGCACCTTCTTTTGCCAGTCTGTCTGCCTCCTCGTTGCCTTGGATGTTGCAGTGCGATGGGAACCACTGCACCACCACCCTTTTTGGTGCGGACTGCTGGCACAGTTTGCAGAGTGCTGCTCTTAAGTCATTAAGCTCAGTGTTTTTCTGGCTTTTTAGAGCTGTGACTACGGCGAGAGCATCTGTCAGCAGGACTATATGGCTTTAATTTTCATTGTGTGTCACCATTTCTTCCACTGCCGCCCTCAGTGCCTCTGCCTCCGCTCTGAAATTGCTTGTGTACTTACCAGTAGCGAATGACAGTGTTATTTTTCTGCCATTTGGTAGGTTCAGGAATGCTCCTGTCCCTCCGTTCTGTGTTGTGTTTGTTACAGAACCGTCGGTGTATGCATGGGTCCAGTCCATGCTTGGGTAGCTTTTCGTTATGAAGCTTAGGGTAGTATCTCTCCTTTCTTTTTCAGTCTGGCAGTTTTTGTTTGCAATACCTGGTATATTTTCTACCACCCCTGGAAGTATATCCTGCCTCCAGGTAGGTTTTCGTACAGTAGTGATGGGTTTTGGTGTTGTTAGTGCGTTTATGGGATCTTCGTGCATCTTTGCTTTGGCTATTTCTGCAAAGTTTCTCCGCTTTAGTTTCCCATTTCCCAAATTGTTTAGTCTCTGGTGCATTGGATGGTCGGTCAGTCTTCGGAGCTTCTCTGACTGCAGCTGGGCTCTGCAGTCTCTTCTATCGGTCATGGATTGCAGTTTTGTAATCTTTTCAAGTTCTACAATTGGCGTTGACTTCATGCCACCTGTTATAATTCTCATGGCTTGGTTTTGAAGTTTGCTAACTTTATCGAAGTTCGCCTTCGCTGCTGTTGTCCATGCCGCAATGCCATACTCGAGAACTGGTCTCACTCTTCCAGTGTACAGTTTCTTTAGTATGCCTTCGTCTGCTCCCCAGCTTGTGCCAGCAAGTTTCCTCACGATTGCCATTCTTTCTCTGGCTTTCATTCGGTTTCTCTTAATCTGACTTTTCCATGTCATGCGCCGATCAAATGTGACTCCCAGATAGGTTGGGTTGTCGTTTGGCTGCAGGAATTTGCCATTTAGACTTAATTTGGTACTTTGGGGTTTTAATGAAAGCGAGAATATTGTGCATGTGGTTTTCTCCTCGTTTATTTTGACCAGCCATGAGTTCGCCCACTCTTCCAGCGATGTTAGGGCCGTCTGCATCCGATTTCTTGCTATGGTGAGATTCTTTTCAGAGGTCCACATAGCCAGATCGTCTGCAAACATTGAGCTATGGACTCTTCTTGGTATATTCTCTGTAATATCGTTTATATATACCAGGAAGAGTGTGGGTGACAGTACTCCCCCTTTTGGTACTCCCTGCTCGAGTGTCACCTTTTTGCTCATCTGCCCTTGTACTTGGACTCTGGCCGTTCTTTGTTTGAGGTAGTGGTTGATCCACTTGTACATTTTCCCACAAACATCACTTCTTCTTAGCTTGACTCTAAGTCCATCTTTCCAGACTTTGTCAAATGCCTTTTCCAGATCCACCCAAACAGCTACTGTGTGTTTCTGTGCCTGGTAGGCATCTTCTATCTCCTGGGCTATGAGGATGACCTGGTCCTCAGTGGATCTGTGCTGTTTAAAGCCGGCTTGCTGTGGAATTAGTATTCGTTTTTCTTCCAGGTGCCACATCAGTCTGGTGTTTATCATACTTTCCATCAGCTTGCCGACACAGCTCAGTAGGCCGATGGGCCTGTATCCATTTGGATCTGTTTTGTCCTTTCTTGTTTTTGGTACTGGTACCAGTATTGCGTCTTTCCATGCCTGGGATACAATTCCCCTTTTCCAGCTTTGGTTCAGGACCGATAGCAGTTTCCTCTTCGCTGTTTTGCCCATCCCCATCAGCATTTCGTTTGTTATCCCTTCTTTTCCGGGAGATTTCCTTTTCTTTAATGTTCTCATAGCCTCTTCCTTTTCGCTCATTGTTAATTTGGCCATCATGTGCTCTTCAGGTGCCGTATTGATGTTGTCGTGCCCCTTTAGCTCTTCGCTTTTGTCTGTATGTTTATCTGCAGGGACCTCGATGTGGTTTGCTCTGGCATAGTGATCGACAAAAGCGTTTGCGGCTTTCTTACCTGTGAGCAAGTTTTCGCCTTGCTTGATGGTAATTTGTTTGTTTGACGGGGTTTCGTCGTTCATGGCTCTGACTAGCTTCCATAGCTTGTTCCCGTCTTTGTCCAGGTTTAGGCTTTCCGTTTTGTTTTTCCAGCTTTCTCTTGCTGTTTGCTTGAGAGTGTATTTGTATTTCCCGGTGGCGGCTTTGAGGGCGATGTTTGCCTCCATAGATTGTTCTCGCTCTGCCATGTTCCTAGCATTTGTTACTGCATCTTTCACTTTCTGCAACTCATCATTCCAGTAGGGCTTATAGTTTTTCCTAGCTCCTCTTGGGATGGTTTCAGTGGCGGCTTGCATTATTGCCTTGCTTAGGCTTTCCACCATGGGCTTCATTTTGTTGTTTCGTGTGTTGATGGTTTCACACAGCCCATCTGTCAGGATTGCAAATCTGTCCCAGTCGGCTCGTTTGTAATTCCAACGTGGGAGCGGTTTTGTTTCCTGTGGTCCTACTTCCATGTCGATGTCTAGCCTGATCGGCCTGTGGTTGCTACCTGCCAGTTGGTTTAGCACCTGGCGGTCTATTTTATGGTGTTGGGTATTCTACAACAACAGCAACAACAAACCTGTATCACACATGATCAAGTATGATGAACAATCGAGAAGGAAATGATGCATTCACTGTTGAGTGAATATCATACTGTTACAGTGCTACTGCTACAGTGCCACTGTTACAGTGCTACTGTTACAGTGCTACTGTTACAGTATTACTGTTACAGTGTTACTGTTACAGTGCTACTGTTACAATGCTACTGTTACAGTGCTACTGTTACAGTGCTACTGTTACAGTAAGACTGTTACAGTGGTATTGTTTTTTTTTCCTTGTCCTGTAGCAATATGCATTTCAAGACGGATGTGTCGGACCGAAAGCTGCAAATATCGCAGTCACGCATTCCGTTTTACAGACTACATCCTGCCATTTGCAAAACCGGCTTGGTAGCGGGAGATTGAGAACGATCACCAAAAATATTTATAATCTTTAGTTAATGTGTAGCTATGAACCTCAAGAACCTATTGTTCTTGTAGGTGGTTGTATTTTGAAAAAAAAACTTGTTTAACTCTAATTTATTAAGTCATAGAAGTGACATTTGAAATCAATCAATGACCGCCTGCTGGATGAGGACACCGCAATAGATGAAGCAGCAATCCACAGACTGCAAAGTTTCGACATTAAACGAGGTTCGAGCGGAGTGGGGCGCATGAGAGGACGGAGCAGGAGAGTGTACAACCAGCGAGCTACATGAACCATCAGCATCCATACCTTACTACGCCATTTGATGAGAGAGACTGAGCACCTATGGGTATGCCCGGAGTGCAGTGATTCTTGTAAACAGAAAGAACAGAATAATGTCACAACGATTTCTTCTCTTTTTTAAACAATGTAGGCCTGTTTTTCGGAGTCTTTGCTCATAACTGTAATTCTGGAATCCCACTATCAGTGTTGTTGCTAATTTTTGTTTCCTTTCCAGCATGTTTATATCCCCTCTACGATAATAACCCCACACCGGTACACAGTACTCCAATCTAGGTCTAACTAATGCTTTATACAGTTTAACTATCACTTCCTTGCTCCTTTGTTTAATATTTATTTTTAAATTGGCCTTTTTCACTGCTATCTGAACTTGCTCACTCACCTTACCTATTTCATCTATTTAAATCCTAGGTCACTTTCCTTTTCTATCATTCTAATATTGTTCATTCCCATCTGTAATTATATTCCATATTGGATCAACCCATGTCGATGACTGTACATTTATCCACATTTGTAACACAACTTAACACGGTGTAGTGAAACATAACACATAGTCTATATTTTGAAACCAACCAATGACCACAGGCAGTCAACTGCTGAGTGATGGGTGAACCATTGGCCAACTTTTGAGTAATGGGTAAACGATTGGTCAACTGCTGAGTGATGGGTAAACGATTGGTCAACTGCTGCGTGATGGCTGAACCATTGACTAACTGCCGAGTGATGGGTGAACCATTGATCAACTGCTGGGTGATGGGAAAACGATTGGTCAACTGTTGAGTGATGGGTAAACGATTGGTCAACTGCTGAGTGATTGGTGACAACTGGTGAGTGGTTGAGTGATTGGTGACAGCTGTTGAGTGATTGAGTGATTGGTGACAACTGGTGAGTGATTGGTGACAGCTGGTGAATGATTGAGTGATTGGTGACAGCTGGTGAATGATTGAGTGATAACTGGTGAATGATTGAGTGATTGGTGACAGCTGGTGAGTGATTGGTTACAACTGGTGAGTGATTGGTGACAACTGGTGATTGATTGAGTGATTGGTGACAGCTGTTAAGTGATTGGTGACAGCTGGTGAATGATTGAGTGATTGGTGACAACTGGTGAATGATTGAGTGATTGGTAACAACTGGTGAGTGATTGGTGACAACTGGTGATTGATTGAGTGATTGGTGACAGCTGGTTAGTGATTGGTGACAGCTGGTGAGTGATTGAGTGATTGGTTACAAATGGTTGGTGATTGGTGACAACTGGTGATTGATTGAGTGATTGGTGACAGCTGGTGAATGATTGGTTACAACTGGTGAGTGATTGGTCACAATGGGTGAGTGATTGAGTGATTTGTGACTACTGGTGAGTGATTGAGTGATTGGTGACAACTGGTGAGTGATTGGTGACAGCTGGTGAGTGATTGAGTGATTGGTGACAACTGGTGAATGATTGAGTGATTGGTAACAACTGGTGAGTGATTGGTGACAACTGGTGATTGATTGAGTGATTTGTGACAGCTGGTTAGTGATTGGTGACAGCTGGTGAGTGATTGAGGGATTGGTTACAAATGGTTGGTGATTGGTGACAACTGGTGATTGATTGAGTGATTGGTGACAGCTGGTGAATGATTGGTTACAACTGGTGAGTGATTGGTCACAAGGGGTGAGTGATTGAGTGATTTGTGACTACTGGTGAGTGATTGAGTGATTGGTGACAACTGGTGAGTGATTGATGGCAACTGGTCAGTGATTGAGTGATTGGTAACAACTGGTGAGTGATTGAGTGATTGGTTACAACTGGTGAGTGATTTAGTGATTGGTGACAACTGGTTAGTGATTGAGTGATTAGTGACAAATGGTGAGTAATTGAGTGATTGGTTACAACTGGTGAGTGATTGGTGACAACTGGTGATTGATTGAGTTATTGGTGACAGCTGGTGAGTGATTGGTTACAACTGGTGAGTGATTGGTGACAAGGAGTGAGTGATTGAGTGATTTGTGACAACTGGTGAGTGATTGAGTGGTTGGTGACAACTGGTGAGTGATTGAGTGATTGATGACAACTGGTCAGTGATTGAGTGATTTGTAACAACTGGTGAGTGATTGAGTGATTGGTTACAACTGGTGAGTGATTTAGTGATTGGTGACAACTGGTGAGTGATTGAGTGATTTGTGACAACTGGTTAGTGATTGAGGGATTAGTGACAAATGGTGAGTAATTGAGTGATTGGTGACAACTGGTGAGTGATTGAGTGATTTGTAACAACTGGTGAGTGATAGATGAAGCATTGACCAACTGTAACAGTAACACTGCAGTTCACAATGGCAATTTCGGAAAGGTGACATTTTATGGATGCCAGGGTGTTAGTCTAAGATCCGTGGATGTACTCAGTGAACTCAGTGATTGAACACACGAATTGAACAAACCTGCAGTAGGAAACCATCAGCTGGAGGAGTTACGGTGTTACTGTTACAGTGCTACTGTTACAGTGTTTCTGTTACAGTGCTACTGTTTCAGTGTCACTGTTGCAGTGTTACCGTTACAGTGTTACTGTTACAGTGCTACTGCTACAGTGTTACTGTTACAGTGTTTCTGTTACAGTGCTACTGTTACAGTGTCACTGTTGCAGTGTTACCGTTACAGTGTTACTGTTCATAGAACCATGTCTAGCATACTCTGCCAACTCTGAAATGACTGGCAGGAAGACTGGGGCGTGAGTCTGGAAGTTTGCATGGTTGTTTGGTTATGAGCTTATGATGTCAATGTGTGTTGTATGGGTGTTCTGATTATGTGCAAGCGTACAGATTCGTGAACTGATTGTGTGTGAATGCACAAATCGACTGAGTACGTAATCCGATGGTGAGGGTGCAGAAGAAGACGTCTAGAATATTTCTTGAGGTTGTAAAGTGTTGTTGTTGCAGATATAGATATTGATGTAGAAACTGGGTTGACACGTATTATTGACTCTTTTCATCTTGTCAGGCGATAGTAATTGTGATATTAGCACAAAAGCCCGGGCAGAAATATAGAGACCATGTGTAGCCCATGCTGTATGGTCCCTCTTTCGGTCTGCCATGTTTACTCCAAGGAAAAGGTGATACTGCCCGATCAGCATAGCAATGCTCTATCTGTTCGCCTCTTGGGGCTTCACTCCTAGACCATCTGCCAACCACGGCTAAGTGCCTGGCCTGCCCTACCACAACAATCAGCTGAGGTTCTCTTTCTTCGCTCTAAAATAAGGCATTGTATCCTCTTGCGTGTGCTCCTTCGCACATCGTCTGTTGTCAGGATTGGTAGATGCTGACCAACTTTCAGAGTAATCAGAAAACAGGTTCCACGGCCATATCTGACAAAACCCGACAAGAAACGCCAGTATCGTATCTGCAAGGCCTAAGATGATTTGGAATGCAAAGTTTTCCCCTCTCCTAGATGATCTGCCTTCCCAGGCTTTCGAGTCCCATCTGCCCAAAACTATTGGTTTTAAGGCGCCAGTGACTCAACTTCCGCCCTTCTCCTGTTTGTCAAAACGCACACCTACACCAACTAAATGCTCCCATGGCGTGCGTCTTATTTAGCCTCTGACAACAAAGTCCAACTCCTGTTCTTTGCGCTGCAGAACTGTGTGTGTGTGTATGTATGTATGTATGTATGTATGTATATATATATATATATATATATATATATATATAATGTGATTATTTAGTTTAGAAATTATTTGGTTTTTGTTGATATTGTGCAATGATTATTCTTGTAATAAATGATATTGTTTGTTTTATGGTCAGGATAGTGTTTACTGTGTCCGACTGTGTTGAAGTCGTGTCGTGGTGTAGATTTATGTTGTAACTCTTAAGATAAGCTAACTACTCAACTTACAAGCCTACGCTGTATTTTTAAACCAACCAATGACCACTTGCTGAGTTATGGGTGAACCATTGGCAAACCACTGAGTGATGGGTGAACCATTGGCAAACCACTGAGTGATGGGTGAACCATTGGCGAACCACTGAGTGATGGGCGAACCAATCAGTCATGAACTTAAAATGAATGAATTAATACATGTTTGTATGAATATAATGATGATATTGGCGGGTTCAGAAGCAGAACTCCAGGAATGGGTCAGAAGGCTCGAGGAAACAGCTCTTGACTAAGGTATGGAGATAAACGCTGTAAAGACAAAATTAATGACCAACAACTCTACGGGCTTCAACAGCAGGATAAAAGCTAACGGTCAGGAACTCGAAGTGGTTGACTGTTTTAAATATATTTGGTCGATTTTCAGTGATGAAGGATCAAAATGTGAAGTGTTGGCCAGAATAGCACAGACAATAACGACGCTTGCACAGCTTAACAAAATCTGGCAAGATAAAGGGTTAGCACTATGCACGAAAATCAGATTAATGCGTACACTGGTCCTGTCGATATTCCTCAATGCGTGTGAGACATGGACAGTTACAGGTGACCTTCAACGAAGGATACATGCCTTCGAGATGAGATGTTTCCGAAAACTTTTAAACGTCACGTACAAAGATCGAGTTACAAATGAGGAAATACGAGATAGAAGTACAACAGCAATAGGGCCTTTCGAAGACCTCTTGGCAACTGTCAAAAGAAGGAAACTCGCTTGGTACGGTCACATATCGTATCAAATGGTCTTGCTAACACAATCCCCCACGGAAAGGTGCATGGCAGACGACGAAGAGGTCGGCCCAAAAAGAGAGGGGAGGACAACATAAACGAATGGACCAGTCTCCGACCAGACGAGTCACAAGCAGCGGCATCTGACAGAGAGGGGTGGCGTGGAGTTGTGAGGATGTCTTCATGTGTGCCCCAACGACCTCACCGGTTACGGGATGACCTGACCTGCTGAATATAACTATCACTCAAATCTATTCCTTTTTTACTTCTCACTGTCAATTCTTGATCAAACTACTGGTAATGGATTGATTTATTGCATTTATTTCTTTAATTCTGAAAACCAATTTAAAATTATCTATCTTTGTTTCCTTCCGCAGGTCTTGGAGTATCCTTTCATTTATGTCCATTTTGAACTAGATGGCCCATCTTCTGTAGGAGTGAGTCCTTCCAGCTGAAAGTAATGGATAAAGACTTGGTGAAATAGGCTATTTTATAAATCGTTTTCACATTAAAAAATGTAATCCATTTTATATTTGTTATAGGGAAGGAAGACTAACGTCTGGTCAGGCAAAAAATATTGATCAGACATGTTAGTCAGGGTTAGGCAAAACATACTGGCCAAGACCCTCACCTTGGCTTCCTTGCAGCCCTTCCTGGAAACGGTCTGTTTTCATGGCAGGCTGGCTAACAGCGTGATGGATCGACGTGATTTTTTTAGTAGTCAGCGACACGCAGGTGAAGATAAGCATAGCACAATCGTCTGGAGGACCCCGGTTCACCTTCATCAGCAAACTCGGGATGTGAGGAAAGCTACTACAAAACTTAACGTCCTTTTCAGGGCACAGAAAAGAGTAAAACTACTCACCAATCTTGGCATTCGAAATAACATATTTGTTATTGTTTTTGAAAGTATAATAAAGTACAGAAAATTGTAATTTGTTAAAATTTGATGTGGAAAATCTGGTACAAATAAAAAAAATCTACTGCAGCAGGAAAGTTACAAAATTTGTTTATGTGACTTACAGGTTCTTATATAAAACATATATTCTTAACTTAAACTTAACCTTAACTTACCCTTAACTTAACGTTATTACGCTGGTTTAGAAGACTCATCAGAGTCTGTATACAATCAGTCACATTTGCATTACTCTTTTCTAAAAGCTGTGCGCATCCAATCTATTCTTAAATGCATTAATTGTCCCTGTCTCCACTTCCTTCTAGGGCAATGCATTCCAAGTATTCACCACTATCTTACTAACAAAATATTTAATAATATCCAATCTGGACCTTTCCTTAGTTAATTTGTACCTGTACCCTCTTGTTCTCGTTGGTGGTTGTATTTTGAAAAACTTGTTATAGTCTAATGTAACCTTTCTTGTGATTATCTTATAAACCTGTATTGTCCCCTCGAATTTTTCTCTTTTCTCAGTGTAGGCCAGTTTTTCGGAGTCTTTCCTCATAACCGTAATTCAGGAATGCCACTATCAGTTTTGGCGTTTTTCTTTGTTTCCTTTCCATCATGTTTATATCTCCTCTACGATACGTATTCCACACCTGTACACAGTACTCAAATCTAGGTATAACTAATGCTTAATACAATTTGACAATCACTTCCTTACTCCTATGTTTAATATTTCTTTTTATCATTCCTAACATTGCGTTTCCCTTATTCACTGCTACCTGGACTTGCTCACTCACCTTACCTGTATGATCTATTATAACCCCTAGGTCCCTTTCCTTATCTATCTTTCTAATATTGTTCTCGTCCATTCTGTAATTATGTTCCATATTGGATCTACCCATGTGAATGACTGTGCATTTATCTATATTAAACTCCATTTGCCATCTCACAGACCAGTCTCGAATTTGTATCGAAATCTGATCTCAATATATATCGACTTCTGCTATAGATGAGACACTCCTACATAGTTTGTGTCGTCCGCAAATTTTTCAATCATGGATCCCATACCATTGTCCAAATCGTCTTAGTCTTAGTTGGCCTTTACTTCTACAGGGGTGGATGCCTCTATGCTGGTTCCAGCTCTGGGGTGAGATGGATGTAGTCGAGATCAGGATTTCCTGCTTAGCAGGCTAGGCTCGAGCAGCTCATTACTGCACATCATTGAGACAAGGGCCGTGGTGGGTTGTTAACCGATGTCCGAAGCCATCATTATATACTCATACTAGATAAAAGTAGACGACAGCCCGGACGCTGCTGGATCCTTAACAACAACAATAACAACAGCGTCTTTATACTGGATTAGAAGACTCTGCAGAGTCTGTATACAACCAGTATCTTGAAGGGTGGTTAACTGATGTGCGAGTCCATCTTAATGGACTCAACACTAGATCAAAGTAGACCCGCCATCTATGCTGCTGTTAACAAACCACCTAACCATGGCCGGCTGTTATGCCATGTCACACAGTTAGTCGCCTCTTACGACATGCTCTCTCTGGGGCTGTAGTGCTATTCTTGCTCTTCTCATTCACGGGATTCATACCAGGGATACGACACACAAAAGACGATGACGAGGGACAAGAAAAAAAAGCTAGCATGATCACCTGTTCACTTTTTATTCTTCGAATAAATTTGTAATTAGCTTGAGCACATTTCTGTCCCAGACTCAGCAGTTCTGAAGCCAAAGCCCTTTTCTGTGAGAAAATATTCATGAATACAAGAAAATGTGATGAGAGATTGCACGTTTCTTCTTCTTCTTCTGCGTACACAGTCAGACAGTAACCATTATTTTCTCGAAAAAAGCGGCGGTCATCCTGAGACTCTCGCCACTACCATAGAGCTTGTCTTGCAGTTCCCCTGGCAATGGCCACATCTGCTCTCTCTGATCCTCGTATGTCGGGCAGTTCTGCAGCAGATGTTCAGTGGTCATTTTACCAGTACCGCACGGGCATTCGTCGGTACACCCTATCTTCAATTTGTTGAATAGGTGGTACCTCAGTCTGTTGTGGCCAATGCGAAGTCTGAAGACAACGACCTGCTCTCTTCGGTTCAACTGGTAATAGGCATCGTTTTTGGTGTAACCAGTATGTTCGGTTTCCCATTTGGTCATGTATCTGGCTTTGATAAGCCGTTTTGACTCTTCGTACGTCATACTGGTATCTGTTTGTGGTAGCCTTGCACCTTCTTTTGCCAGTCTGTCTGCCTCCTCGTTGCCTTGGATGTTGCAGTGTGACGGAACCCACTGTACCACTACCCTTTTTGGTGCGGACTGCTGGCACAGTTTGCAGAGTGCTGCTCTTAAGTCATTAAGCTCAGTGTTTTTCTGGCTTTTTAGCGCTGTGACTACTTCGAGAGCATCTGTCAGCAGGACTATATGGCTCTCATTTTCACTGTGTGTTACCATTTCTTCCACTGCCGCCCTCAGTGCCTCTGCCTCTGCTCTGAAATTGCTTGTGTACTTACCAGTAGCGAATGACAGTGTTATTTTTCTGCCATTTGGTAGGTTCAGGAATGCTCCTGCCCCTCCGTTCTGTGTTGTGTTTGTTACAGAACCATCGGTGTATGCATGGGTCCAGTCCATGCTTGGGTAGCTTTTCGTTATGAAGCTTAGGGTAGTGTCTCTCCTTTCTTTTTCACTCTGGCAGTTTTTGTTTGCAATACCTGGTATATTTTCTACCACCTCTGGAAATATATCCTGCCTCCAAGTAGGTTTTCGTACAGTAGTGATGGGTTTTGGTGTTGTTAGTGCGTTTATGGGATCTTCGTGCATCTTTGCTTTGGCTATTGCACGTTTAAACTTGTATATATCTATACTCACAACTGTAAGTCGGTGTGATATAGGATTGTTGTTGTTGTAATGTCGAATGCCCGCAATGAGTACGTTTACTTTTGTGTGCGCCCTGAAAAGGACGGTAAGTGGCCGGCTGCAGTAACTTTCCTCACATCCCGAGCGTGCTGATGAAGGTGAACCGCGGCCCTCCAGGCATATGTACTATGCTTGGCTTCATCTGCATGTCACTCACTACTACAGGGATCGTGTCAATCCCTCACCTTGTTAGCCAGGCTGCAATGAAAATAGCCCGTTTCCAGGAAGGCCTACAAGGAAGCCAAGGTGAGGGTCTTGACTAGTACATTTTGCTTGACCAGAAGTTAGTCTTCCGTCACATGCTATGGGTTAATAATAATAATGTTCGTCTAGGCATATAAGGTCTGTTGCGTCGATCGACCACTACCATGTCCAACTGCTGGGGCTTGTTCATGCGTAGCATGTCGACCGAAATCCCTACAGACTCCTCAGGTGGAGCCGAGTACTCTACTGCCTAGGGATCGGGGTAGCGAGAAGTGTGTGTTGGACCAATGTTTGTGTCTGGCTTTTTGTTTCCATGTTTGACTCCCTGTTTTTTTTCTGTTCCGCCCCTGATGCCTCTGGATTGTGTCAACCTTCGGGTCAGTGTGACTCCTACTGTGCTGATTCGAAATTTGGAGAGGTATCTTGTAACCTCCAGTGGAGAGGGGCAGAAGGAAGGCAATTTCAGTCCAAGCAGGAAGGCCCTTGAATAGCGATAACCTGGGCTGAATTTCAGGGTGCAGTTAAGCGGGATGTTGAATGCTATCAAGGACTGGTTTCCCACGGCTTAAGCCAGTCACAAATGCAGTAAGATAAAACAAAACAAACAGGATAACCAAATGAAAGCACATAAATTCCTCAGAATAAAGTCCTTGATACCACCTGGCAAAGGAGTTGTCAATTATAATACAAACATGAACTAGCAAACAGCAGAAAACGACACAAATACTGGAGCGAGTCGAAGGGCAGCCTGTCAGGCGCGGCCATCTTACTTATTGTTATATGCAATGGGACAACTGCAAAATGTAGTTGACTGTTTCTAAAGACAATACAGCAGCACCCAGGTTTGTCATTAATATAATAATAGCTGTCCATTGTTGTCGATGAAGAACGTCAACATCATCCTGCCACAGCTTTCCCTGATGGATGTCGGTGCGCATGTGGCTGAACAGGCATAACAGCCACACACGGTCTGTAGAAGGTGATGGTGTTCCCGCTTCTGGTGATTTCCTGGTCTCGCGCCTGCTTTGGATTTCACAACACGGTGGTCTTCGCTGGTAGATACTCATTTTGCGCTTCTCCAGTCGGATCTGTTTTGCGCACGACATTTCTAGGTGGTGACATCTATCTGGCAACTTTTCAGTGAGTCCCTCAGACTGTCTTTAAAACGTTTCTTTGTGTGTCCTCTCTCGTGCCATACCTCCCTCAGTTCGATGTAGAGGAGCTTCTTTGAGAGCTGTTCGTCTAACATTCTAACGAGGTGTCTGGACCATCTTAGTCGTGCTTTTTCTAGCAGTGCATGGATGCTGGGAATGTCAGCCGTTGATGTCAGTGACACGATCTTGCCAACGGATGTTGCGTATTCACCTCAGGCAACCTGTGCGGAAGTGGTTTAACCTCCTTGCATGTCCAGAGTACACAGTCCAGCTTTCGCAGGCGTAGAGTAGGGTTGGAATGATGGTTTAATTAATGTAGGTTATCAGATACAAACAGATACACCCATCCATACACTGGCATTTACATCCTGGTATTACCCAAAGGACTATGGTCTAGGGTTGATAAAGGCGTCCCTTCGTCAGTAGAATCTATAAAGATAAACCTGTAATCAAACCACTCAAAAAACACACACAAAAAAGACTCAATAGTTGGAGAACTTTCAATTCCAGTTCGCACTAAGACGTATGACCTCCCTGAAGTCTTTAGAACAACTCATGTGTGAAATCAGCGATGCAAATTTGTGTTTGTCTGTAGTGCTGCCAGTCAGTCAAGATATCTTGTTGGTTCAGATCAATGTATAAAGATAGGCAAAGGGCGACAAGAACACCAGACTCATAAATTGGTTTAGGGTTAAGACCAGGGTACAGCTTTGAGAGCAGCCTAAAGTGAGCTACTATTTTTGTGCGGGAAAAAGATGTGGTTACTTGATGACTAAAACGTGTGCCTTCGCCAGTTTAATCCAGAAAGGCAAATCTTTAATTCAATAACAAAAAGTTTTTTTTTAAATACCTAAAGTTTGAATATTTTTAGTTCCGTGATATCACTGGTCTTTTAACTTAACTTAACGTCTTTATATTGGTTTAGAAGACTCTGCATAGTCTGTATACAACCAGTTTCATTTACATTTCTTTGATGTAAAAGCTATGCGTATCCAGTCTATTCTTGAATGCATTAATTGTCCCTGTTTGTCAGTAGTGTTGCCAGTCAGTCAAGCTACCTTGTTGATTCAGATCAATGTTTAAAGATAGCTCAAGTACGTTGAGAACATTTAGCGGACTCCCACAAATTTGTTTGTGGTTAAGACCGGGGTAAAACGTCGAAAGACATCTGACATGAGCGTCTAATATAGTGAGGGAAATAGGTGTGGTTCAATCAATCAATCAAAGCCCGTCGCTGGGCTGCTCTTTCTGCCTCTCTCCGCGTGTAATCATTTAATTTTAGTTCCTTCTCACATTCTCTTGTTCGTGTATTTTTTTTGGCTCAAACTCTCTCTCCCCTTGAGGATTCTATGTAAGAGCCTGTCTGGTTATGTTGGATGGTGCCTTCTCCAGTGTATGTTCTAGCCATCGCCATTTTCTTCGCTTAATTTGTTGTTCCAATGGATGTTGTTGGCTTTTTTCCCACATGTCTTCGTCCCTCACCATGTCCTGCCACTTTATGGCCATTATCCTGTGTAGGCATCTCTTAACGAAGGGCTGGAGTCTTTGTTGTGTGTCCTTATTTGTTCTCCATATATCCACTCCATAAGCGCAATACCGACTGGTGAATATGTGGTAATTTCAGGGATAAACTGTATGGCATTGAGAGACGTCTGCTACCTCTATTTTTGTGAGCGAAATAGGTCGGATTAATTGACGGATAAGCAAGAAGAAATAGGTAGGATTAATTGAAGGATAAACTAGAAAGAAATAGGTAGGATTAATTGAAGGATAAGGTAGAAAGTAATGGGTCGGATTAATTGACGGATAAGCTAGAAAGTAATAGGTAGGATTAATTGAAGGATAAACTAGAAAGAAATAGGTAGGATTAATTGACGGATAAGCTAGAAAGTAATAGGTCCGATTAATTGAAGGATAAACTAGAAAGAAATAGGTAGGATTAATTGACGGATAAGCTAGAAAGAAATATGTCGGATTAATAGACGGATAAGCTAGAAAGAAATAGGTCGGATTAATTGAAGGATAAACTAGAAAGAAATAGGTAGCATTAATTGACGGATAAGCTAGAAAGAAATAGGTCGGATTAATTGACGGATAAGCTAGAAAGAAATAGTTCGGATTAATTGAAGGATAAACTAGAAAGAAATAGGTAGGATTAATTAAAGGATAAACTAGAAAGAAGTCTTTGAAGCAACAAATTTGTTTTCACCGATTCATCCGGGTTAGTTGCAACTTCTTCATCCAATATTTTCTTGAGTTCCGTACCCATGATATTAATGGCTGAATGCAGTGCCTCCATCTATGGAGAAATATGTAAACAAAAAAATACCTTAGTTATATGATAAGCAAAGATTACGATGATCAGTGTACCAGCATCCAGTAAGTTCTGTTATAGGATAAGCAAAGATTACGACGATCAGTGTACCAGCATCCAGTCAGTTCTGTTATAGGATAAGCAAAGATTACGACGATCAGTGTACCAGCATCCAGTCAGTTCTGTTATAGGATAAGCAAAGATTATGACGGTCAGTGTACCAGCATCCAGTCAGTTCTGTTATAGGATAAGCAAAGATTACGACGATCAGTGTACCAGCATCCAGTCAGTTCTGTTATAGGATAAGCAAAGAATAAAATAAAAAAAAAAGCTTGGAAGCGCTTTAAATGTGGTGCTACCATAGAATGGAATGAGTGAATTGGACAAAAAGAAGATCCAGGTGACAATGTACACAAAGACAGATATTGAAAATGATACAAACACAAAGATTGAGTTGGCTGGGACACAATATGAGAAATGAAAGTCTTCTACAGATGATACTTGAGGGCAAAATCTAGAGTAAAAGAGAAAGGTGCGACCAAGACTCACCTTAATATCTCAGGCATATAGAGACATTAAAGTATGAACCTGTGCTGAAATGAAGATAGCTGTAGAGAATACAGTCAAATGGAGAGACATGCTCAGACAACCAGTCTTAGGACTGACTAGTTAGAGGATAGGGTCAAATTGAGAGACATGCTCAGACAACCAGTCTTAAGACTGACTAACCAGAGGATAGGGTCAAATTGAGAGACATGCTCAGACAACCAGTCTTAGGACTGACTAGTCAGAGGATAGGGTCAAATGGAGAGACATGCTCAGACAACCAGTCTTAGGACTGACTAGTCAGAGGATAGGGTCAAATTGAGAGACATGCTCAGACAACCAGTCTTAAGACTGACTAACCAGAGAATAGGGTCAAATGGAGAGACATGCTCAGACAACCAGTCTTAAGACTGACTAACCAGAGGATAGGGTCAAATGGAGAGACATGCTCAGACAACCTTACAACCAGTCGAATCATGTGTGTGTTATTGTTCTCTTGCCATGATGGCTTCTGTAGCACAAATTTGAACGTTGTGAGGACCATGTACAAGATCCTTTTTTTCATCTTTCACGAAGTGGTTCTGTTCTTTTTTTCCCCAAAAGGTACACAGAATTTACCTTTTGAATTCTCAAGTAAAAAACACAGGATTTACATTGGAAACTCCCCAAAATGTATAGAGGATTTACCTTGGAAATTTCCCAGTACAGTACTCGAGATTTAGTTTGAGAATTCCCCAGTAAGGTACATGTGATTTACCTTACCTTGGAAATGGCAGTCAAGACTAGCATAAAGGTCCTGTGAATTATACTGATCAAGATCCCCACCTCACGTCCTCGTCGTGGCTCCTGGAAATAGGCTGTGTCACAGCAGTCTGACCCAACGACAATGTGAGGGTGGGGGGTCGACATTGTAATCACCACAGTGGTGAACTTACAGAGAAGTCTTGCATTGCACTACAGCCTAGGTGAACCCAAGTACACCTTAGAATGTAAGTATAGCCACTATAACCCACTACCAAAGAAACATCAACATTTCCATTACTGCAGCATTCAGTGGAAATATGATAAGACCACAACCAATTTCTGTGTTATCAAAGGACAATGAAAATAAGAACAGTTGATAGGACACACACATTTGGCATATATATGTTGTAATAGACAGCTAAGGAGGGTTGTTTTTGGGGCTGCCTACATCATCCTGTACAACAAAGTTCTAGAGAAGAAGCCACATTTACAAGAGCACATAACTGATGGTTAGGTTACTTTCTTTTCTCTGTGGAATGCTGCAATAAAATTAGTTGATTTGCCCTTTATTGAATGTTAACATTATTAGTACTTATCTCCATGTCACACGAGTAGTACATGGTCTGAATAGCAGGTAAAAAAACATTTATAGGTATGGTCAAATACCGCACTAAGATGAAAACAGAAACAAAACCTATGTTATGGCCAAAGGATCTTCATCAGGTACAACAAACAACAAAATATAAGCTAACAAATCATAGAGGAATGGATGAACACATAAAATAGAGATATGAACACATAAATGGGTAAGAAAAGGTACTTAGCTGGAAAGCACATAACTTGCCACTGGTCTCCTCGCCTGTGGACATGTCAGAGGTAAGATGGCATGTGGGTGGGCAATAGCAGAAGAGGGCCACGTAACCGTTACAGCATGTTGGAAAAAATCACCAAATAGGGTTGTGCATGCAGCTTGCAACATCATAATGCAAAAACCTTTGTATTAAACTGCTGCTGCAAATACTGAGATACAAGCTTTGTGTAAAGGGGCCAGCGGTAGTGGTGGTCCTATGCTTCACTTGGAGCATAAAAGTGGATCATATCATTCCCAGAGAACAGATACACAAAGGTGAAGTGAATTTGGCTTGATTGCGTGATCGTTATGATAGTAAATATATTCATGACAACTATCTGTTAAAGTAAAGTAACCCATAGCATTACTGCCGTAGGTGTGTGAGATGTTAGAGATCTCACATTGCAAAGGCTCTGCTATATGAGGGCGGTAGCCATCGCCTCTCCCTCACCGCTTTTACTTCCCGGACTGAACCGGTACCCATTTATGGCTGGGTCGACCTGGGAGCCGTTGCGGTCTGAAAAAAACATTTGTGCCTCAAATGGGGAATGAACCCTGGACAACTCAGATGCGAAGCTATCTCGCTAACCACTGCGCTACGTTCAAGAATGAAAGATCATAAATATGAAATGAGATGCTTGCCAAAAGTGGTCCAGATCATTAGAAGAGATGGAGATTTCTGACAGAAAGTTGGAACAATTACATACTTAGCATATATAGTCAGAGAAATAAGTGGTTTGGTCATGTGACAAGAATATCTCCAAACTTACCTGCCGGGGATGACCAAGAAAATTATTGATTCATGGGGTTAGATGAAAACATGTACATCTCCATGACATTCTATTGACATAAATGGACAGATGAGATAATAGGTAAGCAAGACAAGGTGTCTTCTAAAGCAATGCTTCCCAAACTTTTTAGTGTGACAGACCAGCAGGGATTTATCCATTGCAACATGGATCAGTGTCTAATTTATTTAATTGTATACTTAGGCAATTCTATGACACTTACCATTTATTAATAGCAGTTATACATGTTTTTTTTATTACGACTTTTTACACATTTTATTGAGACTTAATAAACAAGAATATAAAACTCATCATGTAACTTTATAGAAAAATATATTGTTACATTGAGAGCGGTGAATGTTTTTTAGAAACATCACAAATTTAACTACAGTTACAATTATAAAACAAGTTAGTGTTTATTAGAATTAGATCAACGCTATTATTGCCCAGCTTCTTGACCCCCTTTGCTTATTTAAGGCCGGTGGACCAGCACTGGTTTGCAGACCACCACTTTGGGAAGTATTGTTCTAGAACAATTATGTGTAACAAATTGTTATTGCACTCAGATTAGATCGCACACCTGCCGAAGACAGATGTGTCGGACAGAAAGGTGCAAATATCGCAGTCAAGCTGTAAACTAGCGACACAAAGCATTCCGTTCTCCAGATTACATTCTGCTACTTATAAAGCCCTGCTCAGGGCTTGTTAGTGGGAGATTGAGAACGAACGCAGAAGAAGACGACCACACAGTCATATGCCTCACATCTGACGCTGTCTGCATCTTTGCTTGCGATGGACAATTATTATTATTATGTACAACAAATATAACTGTCATTTTAATTGTAAGAAAATAATACATTCACAATGTAATAGAGAGAAATAAAGCATTTATTGACTTCATCATCTTCATATTGCAGTGTAATGACAAATAAATATATATATATATAAAAATGTGTGGTGTATATATCAAGATGTCTCTATGTAAACACTGTCACATGATTATCATATGAACATTCAACGCCAGTGTCAAGTCGATGCTGTTGTATGGAGAGCGACACAACAAAGACGCCAGTCCTTCGTTAACATATGCCTACAAAGGATAATGGTGAGAAATGGAGACCTAATGGAAAAAAAGACAACAACAGCCACTGGAACAGTAAATTAGAAGAGAATGGGACTGAATTGGACATATGCGCTCTCACATGGAATCTGCAAGGAAAGAATAGGGGGACCTAAATGTACACGGAGAAGAGAATGTGAGAGGGAACTACAATTGAATGGTTACACCTGAAGAAGGTCAACCTCCTGAAAAGGAGAGACCAAAGCACCATTTTCCGACTTGGCACTCAACACATACAACTTAACAGTCACTTAAACAGAACATACTCCAGAGTGCTGGCTGTGCACACATCCCTATGAAACTGTTGAACATCATCTTTTTGAATGTCCGGTGTTAGGAATGAGCTTCTTCCTCTGAGGCCAGACAAATGGAACACTTTGTACAGAACTAAACAACAGCTCACAAACACTTGCAGATACCACTATATGGCATTGGGCCAAAGGGCAGGAGCCCATAGGCTCCTGGATCAATAACCAACCTGAAGAGAGGCAGAAGTGAATGCTGGCAAGACATACTCAATGGCCTGTACACTGAGAGAGGAATACACTGTGTGAATTCATGGACCCTGTATTGGCGAGGAAAGAATGCAGCCCCATGTATGTCGTAGATGGGATGGGATGGGTTTCTTAAGATGGTTGTGCATGAGGCTAGCAATCTCATCACTTAAAATGTATTACTACAAAAACTACCACTGCAGGCATGAACTCCATTACAGCTTCAGGTTTAAGAAGAAAGTTATTTGACTTTGTGTCTCCTTTTGTGCTATATAGGGTGACCACTGCATCCTAGCTTTCTTATAGGAAGCCCGTATCAAAGCTCTTATGTAAGTTTTTGCAGTGGTGGCTTCTATAATCCAATGCACAATCCTATTTAGTTGCCTTTCACCACATGATTGGAAGGTAACATTGGACATAAAATACTTTCCTCTCTGGGTACCACTAGAGTACAGTGGACTAAGTCTAAATGTTCCAAACATAAAGACATTGATTAAATGTGAGATTAAAGTTAGAAGAAAAGATATTAAAACAAGTGGAAAATGTAAAAAAATTTGTAACCCTCATAAAAAAAGTCAAGCAGAATTAGAAAAATAGTAACGCATAATTGACCACAAGATCGTAATCAAGTATGTACACTGATTTTACTATGGTTCGGGACATGCCGCCCTTTGGTCATCAGAATAGACTATATATTGTCCTTGATTGGTTAACCTGACCATGTGGCCCATGTCTATTAACTTGATTTAATGTGGTCCCTGAGGTTGGTTTGAGATCCTGTTCTACATAATAATATATGGGCGAGTTGTTTGCGCCAGATGAAACATGCTGATCAAAATCCCACATCATATCCAAAATCTGCATCTAGAAACAAGTTATGTTATATATATAACAGCCTGGTGAACAAGGCGGAGTGGGGTCGACATAATACCCGTAGTGTTGAGCCTACTGAAAAGACTGCACTACAGCTAGAAAGGATCACACCTTCATAGAACCCCTAAGATGTAAGAGCAGTCGTAGTGACGTGCTAACATAGATATAATCCACCAAGAGTGAACAGCTCGGTACAAGCAGCATCTAAAATGTAAAATTTATGTTTGTTTTTATCTCACCGCATATGTTTACTTTTGTCACTGCAACTTGCAACCTTTTGTGTGTCATTTTATGTCTACTTATGTCACTGGAGGTCATTGCAACATGCAACCTTCTTTTGTATGCATCTCATGTCTACTTATGTCACTGGACGTCATTGCAACATGCAACCTTCTTTCATGTGTCATATTTATGTCACTGAAGGTCATTGCAACATGCAACCTTCTTTCGCGTGTCATCTCATGTCACTGCAACATGCAACCTTCTTTCATGTGTCATCTCATGTCACTGCAACATGCAACCTTCTTTCGTGTGTCATCTTAAGTCACTGCAACATGCAACCTTCTTTCATGTGTCATATTTATGTCACTGAAGGTCATTGCAACATGCAACCTTCTTTCATGTGTCATCTTTATGTCACTGGACGTCATTGCAACATGCAACCTTCTATTGTATGTATCTCATGTCTACTTATGTCACTGAAGGTCATTGCAACATGCAACCTTCTTTTGTGTGTCATCTTTATGTCACTGAAGGTCATTGCAACATGCAATCTTCTTTTATGTGTCATCTTTATGTCACTGAAGGTCATTGCAACATGCAACCTTCTTTCGTGTGTCATCTTTATGTCACTGGACGTCATGGCAACATGCAACCTTCTTTCGCGTGTCATCTCATGTCACTGCAACATGGAACCTTCTTTCGTGTGTCATCTTATGTCACTGGAGGTCATTGCAACATGCAACTTTCTTTCATTGACCAGTATGTGAGGAGGAGGAGAAATTAGTATGCGTAGCTTCGGACAACACATGACATGATAAGTAATGAGCAGCTCACAATGCAAGTCCATGATCTTCATCAAGGTAATTAAAACAAAATGGTAGTGAAAAAAGCTAATAAACAAATCAGCAACAAATCTCAAAATTCACTGAAAAATTCTCATAAACATATTAAGTCAGATCAGCAAATAATAACAAACTGCCACAATCCTGGCAAAACAACAAATGTGAGATACAAAAAGAGTCAACCTTCAACATGGCTACAAGTTCAAGTTTGGAATGATTCATTTATTTTATCCAAAATTATTTATGTAATGTAGACACTGTCAAATTCCAGATTTAGTAAAGATAAAACAAATGGAATGTGCATTTTTTTTTAAAGGCTAGTACAGTAGGACCTCACTTTTTTGGCATTTCTCATTTGGCTTGGCTTGGCTTTGTTTGTTCTCAATCTCCCGCTACCAAACCCTGACACGGGCCTAAGTAGCAGAATGTAGTCCAGAGAACGGAATGCGTTGTGTCGTATTTTACAGCTTGGCTGCGATATTTGCACCTTTCAGTCCAACACATCAGACTTCAGCAAGCATTTTTTGAGTATCGGGTTAGCATTCTCTCTTCGATCCCTTCTCCTTAGCCAGTCTGCTCTGTTGCAGCCTGTTATCCAGGATCACCGCGTGGAGGTGTAGAAGGCACATTTCTCATTGAAGTTCAGCGTTTGCCCCAGTCTTTTTTGCAGCTTTAGGCAGGATGCATGTGTCTGCTAGGCCACTATTTTAAGGTCTGTGATCTTGTCTGTTTACAGCATTTGTGCGCTTGGCGTCTCTCTGTATTTTGGCAAATTTTAAAGCAATGTAAAACTTTTTATAGTGATTACAAAATTGGCCTGGATATAGTGTGATCTCCAATCGAATGTGACTCTGAAGCTTTGAATGCATTCTGGGGCTGAAGATGCAGCACAGTGAATGAGCTGACAGCCGCGACTCGTGGCTGGTTCCTTGCATCAGGGTCAGCTGACCGACCCTATTCCGCCTTCAAGCGGCGACCCTGGGAACAGGTTCCACTAGTGTAGCCTGGCAAAGAGAATAGGGATCACAGTGGAAAGACAAACTTGGTACTTGAAAAAGTCAGCTGTTACCGGTTGTGTCAGGCCGAAAGGTGCAAACTAGCTGTACACTATGACAAGATGTCCTTTTTCAGGACGAACACCGAAGAAGAATGCGTTCAACATTAAAAATTAATGACCTCAAACATAATTATACGACCCTACTCGACAACAATACAGTTATAAGCAACTCATGTACACTTCCAAAATGCTACAAAGTAGACCTCTGTAGGTACCTACTGTTGTTTTTTCAGCTCAAATATGTTAGGCTTCACATATAATATGAGTATGTCTTTCAGAACGATGTATTTAAGAAAATAAACATCACCCTATATTCAGGCCAATGCGGTATATTATATCTAATATATATTTTATGTTAATTACAATGGCACACAAGCGTAAACACATTATGCTTTTATATACATTCCTGGACGGTTGTCAACACCAGAACCTACAAGCCTCTCTTTAATTTAATTCCACTGTGCTCCCTGCGATGTGCTGAGACGTGGGTACTAACAAAATCACTGAGGGAAAATTGAGAGTGACCAAGGCCTCTCTTGAGAGATGCTTGGTTGGAATATCTCTCCGTAACCAACGTATGCAAAAATCTCCATAATTCTGACATACAACGATTGTCCTTGGTGAATGATGCGGTAATCTATGCAGACAAGGCAAAAAATAGATGCGATGAAACAATGGTGTACGGTGACAGCAATCTGGTACCCCGAGGTAAAAGGAGACCGCGGGGAAGACCTCCAATGTGTTGGTCAGACTCCCTTGCTGTACGCAACAACATCTGTATTGTCTGGAGGAGTGCTTACCACATATTTGACTTTCGTGGCCCAAGACAGGGTCCACTGGAAACGGAAGTTGGTACCTACAGCTATGCTGAGGAACGAGTCATCAAAACCAGATAAATTCCAAAGTGAAAATGGGTCATTGTTTTACTTTTAATTGTTTCAAGTTTTTTTCATCAGTTATGGAACTTAATTTAAGTGGCCATATGTGCAGAGGACATTACAGTGTGAACAGATATAAAGCAAACATATAAAAAGAGCTTGCATAATTATATTTACAGCTAGTAAGTGACTCGTACATATTACACAGACAAAAGTGTCTGGTAAACGGTTGCCTGATCCATAAGTGATTGCTTAGTCAGATGCGGTTTCACAGAAAAGGCACTGGTTTTGTGGCGGCAGGCTCCCGTCATATTTATTGGTGAGTGACTGACAAAGCAATCACTGATCATCACACATGAAAGTGTTTTTAAAGGCACCAACAAACTGACTCCAGTTCTTAGATACTTTGTGACTGACAAAGTGATCACTGACAGCACACTTGATAGCATTTTTAAAGGCAGCAAAAAACTCAATTCAATTCTTAGATCCTTGGTGAGTGACTGACAAAGTGATCACTGACCACCAGCACACCTGATAGTGTCTTTAAGGGCAGCAACAAACTGTTTCCACATCTTGGGGCCTTAGTCAGTGACTGACAAAGTGATCACTAACCAGCACACCTGATAGTGTCTTTAAAGACAGCATCAAACTGCTATCAATTCACGCAATCTATAGTCATCCTATGTACAATGTCCCAGCTCGGGTTCAAGATATTCATTTCTGCTTCTATGGTTCTTTGTCAAGTTTTATTAGATCGACATCTCTTTCGTGTTGACAGTGTGGCAGTTCTGGTATTATGAGAATGTGACCAATCCAATTCCAGCATTGACGATATGACATGAATCCTCTTCCTGGTTAGTCTGGACAAGCAGTTTTTAGTTGGTTAGTATGCTGCAGTCTACCTAGCCTTCAACAGATAACTTTTTCCTCTTCTTTTCCCCTCAAAATATTTTCTTCATAAACTAGGCGGTCTATCTCGGGTTTCTCTCATTGTCAAACAGTTAATCACGCAATTTGGTTGGTGAAGGCCATGTTGTCACTCTGTTCCTCTTATAGAGTCAACAGAGATGGAGACCATGTTCCGCTTTTGTTTTTTATGTGACCAATTTTTGTATTTGTTGAACAGATGATTTTTTAATCTACAGTATCCTGTCCGCAGACTGAATATTCTGATTTCATCACTTCTGGGCAAGAAGTAGTATGCTTCTTCTATGCTCTGAACCATTTGTCTTTGAAGTTATTTTTTTATTATTGTCTTCATATGTGGCTCTTGTCTTCATTTTTGGCTTTGCTTCCTTCCTCTTTGGATAGTGTATCTGCCTCATCATTTCTATGTATCTGTTTGCATGAATCCACTTCATTTTTACTGTTGAAATTGTAGCTTGTATTTATGTATGCTTTGGATAGGTTTTCCAATTTGTTGTTCTTATGGTTTCTAAGGGCATCATGACTGATGTAGAATATGTAAGGAAAAACGAATAATTTGACTTCAAAATAGGGAATGCAAAGAAGAAAACTGGTCACTCCATCTCACTAAAGATTAAATCTGGTACAGTGCAGTCTCTAACAATTCATCTTGGATGGCAGTAGCTTCAATGGGATTACCTTTATCAGTTTAGAATCAGTAGGATGGGACGTGGATAGTGAGAAGGTGCCTCTGTGTTACGTCTCACTCTGTCTCAGTAAAAGTTCATACTTCTAAAGTTTTGATTTTCTCAGGGCAAAGCAATGTGAGACTAGTGTGAAGGTGCTAAATGATAGCAATAAATTATGTCGAGTACATCATGACAGCAATGAATCATGTCAAGTAGATCATGACAGCAATAAATCATGTCAAGTAGATCATGACAGCAATAAATCATGTCAAGTAGATCATGACAGCAATAAATCATGTCGAGTAGATCATGACAGCAATAAATCATGTCGAGTACATCATGACAGCAATAAATCATGTCAAGTAGATCATGACAGCAATAAATCATGTCGAGTACATCATGACAGCAATTAATCATGTCGAGTACATCATGACAGCAATAAATCATGTCAAGTAGATCATGACAGCAATAAATCATGTCAAGTAGATCATGACAGCAATAAATCATGTTCAGAACATCATGACGGCAATAAATCATGTTGAGTACATCATGACAGCAATAAATCATGTCAATAACATCATGGCATCAATGAATCATGTCAGGTGCATCATAGCATCAATAAATCATTTAAAGTACATTGTGACATAAGAAAAATGTTTGTGACACTGGAGGAAAAACAGAAATATGTGTAACCATTCTATCTGGTTTCAAGTCATCTCATTACACAAAAAGCAGAAACACGAGTGAAGCATAGAGGGACATCTGAGAGGACAGAGCAGAAGTGTGTACCTCCAGTAAGCTACAGGGACCACCAATATTCACTCCTATTGACCACCTAAGTGTCAGCCCAGAGTGCAATGATGCCGGTTTTATATTGACATTAATGAGACATTTTGTATGTAAACTTACAAGATGTGCTTACTCAAGATATAACCAACATTTTCCTATATAAGGATTTTAAAACTACATGATTTCTAGACTGCTAACGATTGTTGGCTGTAATACTTCTTCTGTGTTGTCCTGAAAAGGATGTGTTCTAATTTACAGCCAGGCTGTGATATCTGCTCCTTTCACCCTGACACATCCGGTTGCAGCACAGGATTTTTTGGAACTGGGTTTGCCTTCCTCTTTGATTCCTAAAATTTTAGGGGTCTCTTTGGTGAAGTGGTCAAACTGCTTGCCTCGTGTTCAGAAGGTCAGGGTTCGAATTTGAGCTGCGGCAGTTGGTTCATGGTGGAATTTTTTCTGGAGATCCCTGGGTTTGCTACTGGAGCTACAGAATTTGTGCTTTGTGCGATGCTCTCGGCAGGTGGCATACCGTTCTGCTGAGAGAGACCGAGCCATGTGGGGAATCCTGAGGCGATGAAGTTGAGCCCTTGCCTTTAACCTTTAGCTAACGTGCATGTTTGCAGCATGTTTCCAGGACCGCCACTTGAGTCAAAATAGGATCTTGATCAGCAGCTTTGAGTCGCTGACTCATTCATTGTTGCATCTTCAGCTCAGCTGTGATGTTTTAGTCTACTGGCAACAACTCATACATATTAGTTGCCAGCTAGGGTGTTTGAAAATACATATTTAAAACATCAGCTCATACATCTAACAAAGCATATAAAGTTGTCAGTTTGGATGTTTGAGAACAAAAATAAAACCAAAACAACTATCAACACATCATTCTTCCGATTACTGGGGTCCACCATGAGGGGTTAACAGGGCTGATAGATTCAAGTTACTTTCCCTTGCTGGTGCAGCACAGTGGGCAGGCTAGGTCTTAAATTCACACACCCCAACCTTTCCCTCTAATAAATAAAACTTAGGTCCTTCTATCTATCCATCTATCTTCAGTCCACTTATGTCGTTAGACGTCGTGGGGAGGTGCGGCCTCCTTTATTTCATATTTTTTGGCAGGTGAAAATCCACTGGTGACTTGCCAGGTCAATCTCAGCATCTGTTAGAATATACGATCGCTTTTTTTTTTGACTGGTGGAGGTGTAAATTAGAGCAAGGTAGACCCACAGCCTGTCAGGCGCCATCTAAGCCGCTCCGCTAACCACATAACCAAGACCTGAAGTTATAGCCACACAATCTCCTTTTTTGCAACATATTCTCTGTGGGGCGAATAATTTTGAGTAGATTTTTAACTTAAAGTTTGCCTGAGCAGCGACCGTTAGGCCTACACTTTTCAATTTCCAACTGCTAAGGTATTTTTAACATGCACGCCACTGCACACAGGTGCCTGATCTCACTACTCACAGATCAGGGGAAATATTTACCGGTCTCCACTGTGACTTGAACCCGCGACCTCCAGCACCTCTTTCGTGTTGACAGTGTGGCAGTTCTGGTATTATGAGAATGTGACCAATCCAATTCCAGCATTGACGATATGACATGAATCCTCTTCCTGGTTAGTCTGGACAAGCAGTTTTTAGTTGGTTAGTATGCTGCAGTCTACCTAGCCTTCAATAGATAACTTTTTCCTCTTCTTGGGTCCCCCAACTTAGGTCCTTAACTAGGTTTAAACCCATGCCCTGACTAGGAAACAGTAACTTAACCACTAGTCTGTCCACTCTTATGCTGCTGATGACATATTTCTAATATTAGCTCATGCAGGTCAGAGTGAACAAGGTTGCCAGCTAGGATGTTTGATAATATATTGTAAACATATATGACATAAAAACTTGTAACAACTGGTTCAGACATGTAATATTAATTAAAGCCAGCACATTTTGGTACATGCCACACTTCAAATACAATATGCTAAAGAAAACTGGGGAAATTATTGCAAGTGTATCTTTACTATAAAACAGAAAATACATGCGTCTGTTTGTTCATCTTGCAAAAACTTTTGAGCGGTGAGGTCTAGAGATGTAAAATTTGCACAGCAGAATCTGTCTGGAATTTCTAGGTCAACAACTATTTCAAGCTTGCTATCACTCTCTTCCTGAGTTAATTAACATTAATGAAGTTAACACTATTAACAGCGAATGTATTCTTTTGATATACCGCACAGTGCCATATTTAGCGGGGACACTCAAGGTCAGATACGGTACTTAAAGTCCCAGGACCAGTCCTTATTTGGAACTGATCAATATAAGAGAAGATCAGTTCTTTGACCTTCAACAACAATATTTCAAAGGTTTTTCTCAACATTTAATTTAGAAACTTTTAAACTTTTTTTCTTCAGAACAGAGACTTTCTGGTAATGCTATCAGTTGATTTCTTTAATGTTTCCTATCCCACACCGGAACCTTCTCCGCACATCATGTTCCACTAATTTCTGTCCGATTCTTTGTAACTGTTCCACGTGAGTGATCTTATCATACCATTTCAATCTCTTCATTATGTGCAGATCCCCATTTATAAAAGTAGCTTCTTCATTGTGGTTTTAATTGTTCTCCATCTTTCAGAGCTATTCAAAAGAACATACTGTACATTGAATATAAAGACTTATATTTTAGTGCTAGTTTAATTCCTTTTGTCTTCCATAAGTTCCCAAATGCTATGAAAACTTCTCTGGCCTTTTTAAAATCTTATTTGGATATCTTTATCTGTAACTCCTACTTTGTCTGTATTAATACCAAGATATATGAATGATTCCACATCTTGTAGGACTGTCCCAGCACAGTTTGATTGTCATTAGTTGCATTTACTCTCATTATCTTTGGGTTCTTTTTAATGTGTATTCTCCCAATTTATGTGACCTTGATATGCGTAGATGCAGTGGTTCTGTTTATTCCTCCCAAGTAAGGAGTCCTGGTATCTACACAAGGGATTGTCATAAATTTAACACCAAAAATTTACCTGTAAAACTGTAACATTAAGCTTGATAAACTTCATAAATGAATAGCTCTTTGAACTTCATGAATAGTTTCTAACCTTGATAAACTACATCAATAGTTGTAACCTTGATAAACTACATCAATAGTTGTAACCTTGATAAACTACATCAATAGTTGTAACCTTGATAAACTACATCAATAGTTGTAACCTTGATAAACTACATCAATAGTTGTAACCTTGATAAACTACATCAATAGTTGTAACCTTGATAAATTACATCAATAGTTGTAACCTTGATAAACTACATCAATAGTTGTAACCTTGATAAACTACATCAATAGTTGTAACCTTGATAAACTACATCAATAGTTGTAACCTTGATAAACTACATCAATAGTTGTAACCTTGATAAACTACATCAATAGTTGTAACCTTGATAAACTACATTACTAGTTGTAAACCTTGATAAACTACATCAATAGTTGTAACCTTGATAAACTACATCAATAGTTGTAACCTTGATAAACTACATCAATAGTTGTAACCTTGATAAACTACATCAATAGTTGTAACCTTGATAAACTACATCAATAGTTGTAACCTTGATAAACTACATCAATAGTTGTAGCCTTCATAAACTACATCAATAGTTGTAACCTTGATAAACTACATCAATAGTTGTAACCTTGATAAACTACATCAATAGTTGTAACCTTGATAAACTACATCAATAGTTGTAGCCTTGATAAACTACATCAATAGTTGTAACCTTGATAAACTACATCAATAGTTGTAACCTTGATAAACTACATCAATAGATGTAACCTTGATAAACTTCATGATATTTTCTGACCTTGATAAACTTCATGCATACTCTTGATAAACTTCAATAATTATTTTAACACAGAGGTGCTAACACGGTCAAAATGGAGCAGTGAATGAGCTTACCAGCAGTCAGTGAATCATAGCTGGCTGCTTGCATGAGGTACAGCGAACCGTAGCTGGTCAAGACCCTATTCAACTTCCATGTGGTGGCCCTGGAAACAGTCTGCACTAGTCACTAGGGTAATCTGACCAAGGGATAGGGTTCGCAGTGGGAAGGCAAACCCAGTATTAAAAAAAGCCAGCTAAAATCGGATGTGTTGGGCCGAAAGGTGCGGAAATTGCAGCCTCACTGTAAACTACGATACAATGTACTTTTCAAGACAAATGCAAAAGAATCAGGCGCAATGTATTGACCAACAACCTACCTCATGCCCATGGTGTGCGCCTGGTAACAGGATGTGTTACAGCAGCCTGGCCAACGAGGTGGGCATGTTTACTGTGATCCCTTTAGGGGTAAGCCTGCTAAAAAGACTTGCATTGCACTACAGGTAGGAGGACCCAGGTCCACCTTCAATGTGCTCTGAAATGTACGAAGAGCCATTATATATTCATTATCAGAGAAAATTAGTCACGGGTGAAGAACTGAGATACAAATAGTTTGAAACAGCAACAACACTTAACCGGCTAAATGTATAGTTTTAGTTTGATAAATGTCAGGCTTTAGAAATGCTTGCCTGCAAAGGCATGTAGAGCAGTTTTCAATGTGGTTAAACAAAACTTTCATAATAAATCTTGCTGTAACTTGAAAATCTGAAAAACATCTGGCACAATTCTAAATTGAACATATTTTTAACTTGACAAACAGGCAATATCACATGGCATTTGGGGTAAAAACATTACAATAATTTATAAATGGCAAAATGGACAATTTCCTAACAATTTAGTTTGAATTCAATTCAACATTTTTGCATCAAGGACAAAACAAATATTGTATTGGCCTGAATATAGTATGGGTTATTTTATAATAAGATGGTAAAGCTCTGAAGGTGTTGCAAGTGGAAATAATTTAACTTGAATATAATAAGAGTCTGAGGGGCGTTCACAGTAGGGGCATTGACAATAGATAGGTGACATTCTGAAGTTGATCAACGGCCGCTATTTGTGTGAAGACACTGCAGTCACGAACCAGCAATGCACAGATTGCAGGATTTTAAAATCATATAGACCTGTTACAATAAACCAAACCTGTCACTATAAAACAGACCTGTATCACAACAAAACAGACCTGTCACAATAAAACAAGCCTGTCACTATAAAACAGACCTGTATTACAATAAAACAGACCTGTCACAATAAAACAGACCTGTTACAATAAAACAGTACTCTTGTCACTATAAAACAGATATGTGTCACAATAAAACAGACCTGTGTCACAATAAAACAGTACTCTGTCAGAATAAAATAGACCTGTCACAATAAAACAGTACTCCATCACAATAAAACACCTGCCACAATAAAATGATAATCCATCACAATAGAACAGACCTGTCACAATACAATGATACTCCGTTACAATAAAACAGACCTGTCACAATAAAATGGTACTCCATTCACAATAAAACAGACCTGTCACAATAAAACAGACCTGTCACAATCCACTGTAAGGTTTGTGAAGGGAAACACTCGCCAACATTCCATGAGCATGTAACATGATAGTGATAATAAATATATACATGGAGATTCTGTCATGCCAACAGGTCATTTACTTATTCAGAGAAACAGAATGTGGAAAAAGCTGCCCAGGACAGAACCATTTTTTGGGTATCGTCTTAATGAGGTCCCCGTTCTAGTGCACCAAATGTGTAAGGTTATACTATTACACACTGACCTTAGCATGGACAACAGCAGACTATAGAAACACTGCCTACTTACTTACTTCACTTCTGCCCTAGGGGGTGTACTACTATGTCAGAGAGAACTCCCCAGACTATTCTATGCTCTGTCTTCTTCTTCTTTCTGGTCTGGTTCCTCTTAGACAGTCCTGTGTTGTCGCTCCAGTGTACTTTAGGTCATCCTGGGGGAGGGGGGGGGGGGGTGTGTCTGATTTCCTGACTCTCGGATGCCAATGATATTGTAATGGTAGCCTATCCTCTTTCATTCTGCAGACAGCAGACATGACCAAATGATCTTGATGGAGAATTGTAGTCTCTTATGGTTGTGTGATGGACAATTGGGGCCTGTTGTGATTGTGTGATGGACAATTGGGGTCTGTTGTGATTGTGTGATGGACAATTGGAGTCTGTTGTGATTGTGTGATGGACAATTGGGGTCTGTTGTGATTGTGTGATGAAGGATTGGGGTCTGTTCTGGTTGTGTGATGGACAATTGGAGTCTGTTGTGATTGTGTGATGGACAATTGGGGTCTGTTGTGATTGTGTGATGGACAATTGGAGTCTGTTGTGATTGTGTGATGGACAATTGGGGTCTGTTGTGGTTGTGTGATGAAGGATTGGGGTCTGTTGTGGTTGTGTGATGGACAATTGGGGTCTGTTGTGGTTGTGTGATGGACAATTGGGGTCTGTTGTGGTTGTGTGGTGGAGGATTGGAGTCTGTTGTGGTTGTGTGATGGACAATTGGAGTCTGTTGTGGTTGTGTGATGGACAATTGGAGTCTGTTGTGATTGTGTGATGGACAATTGGGGTCTGTTGTGGTTGTGTGATGAAGGATTGGGGTCTGTTGTGGTTGTGTGATGGACAATTGGGGTCTGTTGTGGTTGTGTGATGGACAATTGGGGTCTGTTGTGGTTGTGTGATGGACAATTGGAGTCTGTTGTGGTTGTGTGATGGACAATTGGAGTCTGTTGTGATTGTGTGATGGACAATTGGGGTCTGTTGTGGTTGTGTGATGAAGGATTGGGGTCTGTTGTGGTTGTGTGATGGACAATTGGGGTCTGTTGTGGTTGTGTGATGAAGGATTGGGGTCTGTTGTGATTGTGTGATGGACAATTGGGGTCTGTTGTGGTTGTGTGATGAAGGATTGGGGTCTGTTGTGGTTGTGTGATGGACAATTGGGGTCTGTTGTGGTTGTGTGATGGACAATTGGAGTCTGTTGTGGTTGTGTGATGGACAATTGGGGTCTGTTGTGGTTGTGTGATGAAGGATTGGGGTCTGTTGTGATTGTGTGATGGACAATTGGGGTCTGTTGTGGTTGTGTGATGAAGGATTGGGGTCTGTTGTGGTTGTGTGATGGACAATTGGGGTCTGTTGTGGTTGTGTGATGGACAATTGGAGTCTGTTGTGGATGTGTGATGGACAATTGGGGTCTGTTGTGGTTGTGTGATGAAGGATTGGGGTCTGTTGTGGTTGTGTGATGGACAATTGGGGTCTGTTGTGATTGTGTGATGAAGGATTGGGGTCTGTTGTGGTGTGATGGACAATTGGGGTCTGTTGTGGTTGTGTGATGGACAATTGGGGTCTGTTGTGATTTTGTGATGAAGGATTGGGGTCTGTTGTGGTTGTGTGATGGACAATTGGTGTCTGTTGTGGTTGTGTGATGGACAATTGGGGTCTGTTGTGATTGTGTGATGAAGGATTGGGGTCTGTTGTGGTTGTGTGATGGACAATTGGGGTCTGTTGTGGTTGTGTGATGGACAATTGGGGTCTGTTGTGATTGTGTGATGAAGGATTGGGGTATATTGTGGTTGTGTGATGGACAATTGGGGTCTGTTGTGGTTGTGTGATGGACAATTGGGGTCTGTTGTGGTTGTGTGATGGACAATTGGGGTCTGTTGTGATTGTGTGATGGACAATTGGGGTCTGTTGTGATTGTGTGATGGACAATTGGGGTCTGTTGTGATTGTGTGATGGAGAGTTGAATAGGACGACTGACACGCCAAGAGCGTGCTTAAGAAATAGCCAAGAGCATGGTTTAGCAGCACTATAGTAAAGTGGTTGGGTCTGGGTGTGTCTGTGATAGTGTATGTGTGGGTGTGTGTGAGAGAGTGTATGTGTGGGTGTGTGTGAGAGATTGCCAGTGTGGGTGTGTGGGAGAGAGTGTATGTGTGGGTGTGTGTGAGAGAGTGTATGTGTGGGTGTGTGTGAGAGAGTGCCAGTCTGGGTGTGTGGGAGAGAGTGTATGTGTGGGTGTGTGTGAGAGAGTGTATGTGTTGGTTTGTGTGAGAGAGTGCCAGTGTGGGTGTGTGGGAGAGAGTGTATGTGTAGGTGTGTGTGAGAGAGTGCCAGTGTGGGTGTGTGAGAGAGTGTATGTGTGGGTGGGTGTGAGAGAGTGCATGTGTGGGTGTGTGTGAGAGAGTGGGTGTGTGTGGGGATGAGTGTATGTGTGGGTGTGTGGGAAAGAGTGTATGAGTGGGTGTGTGTGAGAGAGTGTATGTGTGGGTGTGTGTGAAAGAGTGTATGTGTGGGTGTGTGTGTGAGAGTGGGTGTGTGTGGGGATGAGTGTATGTGTGGGTGTGTGTGAGAGAGTGTATGTGTGGGTGTGTGTGAGAGAGTGTATGTGAGGGTATGTGTGAGAGAGTGTATGTGTGGGTGTGTGTGAGAGAGTGTATGTGTGGGTGTGTGTGTGAGAGAGTGTATGTGTGGGTGTGTGTGAGAGAGTGTATGTGTGGGTGTGTGTGAGAGAGTGTATGTGTGAGAGAGTGTATGTGTGGGTGTGTGTGTGAGAGAGTGTATGTGTGGGTGTGTGTGAGAGAGTGTATGTGTGGGTGTGTGTGAGAGAGCGGGTGTGTGTGGGGATGAGTGTATGTGTGGGTGTGTGTGAGAGAGTGGGTGTGTGTGAGAGAGTGTATGTGAGGGTATGTGTGAGAGAGTGTATTTGTGGGTGTGTGTGAGAGAGTGTATGTGTGGGTGTGTGTGTGAGAGAGTGTATGTGTTGGTGTGTGTGAGAGAGTGTATGTGTGGGTGTGTGTGTGAGAGAGTGTATGTGTGAGAGAGTGTATGTGTGGGTGTGTGTGTGAGAGAGTGTATGTGTGGGTGTGTGTGAGAGAGTGTATGTGTGGGTGTGTGTGAGAGAGTGTATGTGAGGGTATGTGTGAGAGAGTGTATTTGTGGGTGTGTGTGAGAGAGTGTATGTGTGGGTGTGTGTGTGAGAGAGTGTATGTGTTGGTGTGTGTGAGAGAGTGTATGTGTGGGTGTGTGTGTGAGAGAGTGTATGTGTGAGTGTATGTGTGGGTGTGTGTGTGAGAGAGTGTATGTGTGGGTGTGTGTGAGAGAGTGTATGTGTGGGTGTGTGTGTGAGAGAGTGTATGTGTGGGTGTGTGTGAGAGAGTGTATGTGTGGGTGTGTATGGAAATGAGTGTATGTGTGGGTGTGTGTGAGAGAGTTTATGTGTGGGCCTTGTGTGGAGTCCCGTATCCACATATTTCTAAGCGAGCCAGTTGTAAAAAGGCACCTGATTTACAGTTAGGGAAGGAAAAGTCTGGAGAGAATAGTGATGGAAGGTATGGTGCCAGGCGAAAGAGGAAGGGGTAGACCAAGAAGACGATGGCACCAAGATATCCAGCAATGCCTGGGTATGACTGTTGCGGAGGCTGGAGTTTTGGCAAAGGAACGAGTTTCTTTCAGACAGACTGTGATGGGAGCGAAGTTCTATAGAGGACATACTACATGATGATGTGTGAAGGAAAAGGCAATCTGTACGTTAACAGCTCATCTGGATGAACCTGGGGGCGACGGGAACAACGGGTAGCAGTGTCTTTAGCGAAATGTCACAACCAATAAGTAGCGATGACATAAATAAACTACATAGAAGAGAACAAAGTCTTATCTTTCAGTTCCGAACAGGACATACCAAAGTCAATAACCACTTGAACCGCATCAATCCCCAGCAGCTGCCCTTGTGCAGACATTGCTCTCATCCTGATGAAACAGTTCGACCTCTACTCATTGAGCGCAAGGCGCTTGCGGACATGAGAAAAAGATTCTTACAAAAACTGCCGACAGTTAACAACACACTGAACGGAGAAGTGAAACAACTGAACAAGACCTGTATCTATTTAAGAATGGTATTGGGGTGCCAAGAGCAGGCTTGCTCAGCAGCAATTGGATAACAACAACAACATAACATTTCCGACAGCAGTTACGGATGTGCGATTACCTTCACCTTTTAACAGACGATTAACAGTCCGATCTAAGGTAGAGCCTTCCCAACTCTTGTTTATTACTCACCACGCCTGTCACACAGATCAATAACGTGTTAAGTGCGTAGTAGAGCGGCCTTCGTGTGTTGAAAGAACGACCCAAAAGCAATTCTCTACACAACAAACACGAATAAGAGGAGAAGAGACTAGCGTATGGTCAGGCAAAACATACTGATTTGATAATGTTAGTCAGGGTCAGGCAAAACATACTGATTTGATAATGTTAGTCAGGGTCAGACAAAACATACTGATTTGATAGTGTATGTCAGGGTCAGACAAAACATACTGATTTGATAATGTTAGTCAGGGTCAGACAAAACATACTGATTTGATAATGTTAGTCAGGGTCAGACAAAACATACTGATTTGATAATGTTAGTCAGCGTCAGGTAAAATATGTTGATCGGACAATGTTAGTCAGGATCAGGTAAAACATACTGATTTGATAATGTATGTCAGGGTCAGGTGAAATATACTGATCCCACAATGTTAGTCATGATCAGGCAAAATATACTGTTCAGACAATATTAGTCAAGGTTAGGTAAAATATGCTGATAAAAAAATTGTAGTGAGGGTCAGGCAAAATATACTGATCAGACAAAGTTAACCAGCGTCAGGTGAAATATACTGATTGGACAATATTAGTCACCGTCAGACAAAATATACTGATTGGACAATGTTAGTCAAGGTAATGTGAAATATACTGATCTGATATTGTTAGGCAGGGTCAGGTGAAATATACTGATCAGACAATATTAGTCAGGGTCAGGTAAGTAATACCGATTGGACAATGTTAGTCACCGTCAGACAAAATATACTGATTGGACAATGTTAGTCACCGTCAGACAAAATATACTGATTGGACAATGTAAGTCACCGTCAGACAATATATACTGATTGGACAATGTTAGTCACCGTCAGACAAAATATACTGATTGGACAATGTTAGTCACCATCAGACAAAATATACTGATTGGACAATGTTAGTCAGGGTCAGGTGAATAATACTGATTGGACAATTTTAGTCACCGTCAGACAAAATATACTGATTGGACAATGTTAGTCACCGTCAGACAAAATATACTGATTGGACAATGTTAGTCACCGTCAGACAAAATATACTGATTGGACAATGTAAGTCACCGTCAGACAATATATACTGATTGGACAATGTTAGTCACCGTAAGACAAAATATACTGATTGGACAATGTTAGTCACCATCAGACAAAATATACTGATTGGACAATGTTAGTCAGGGTCAGGTGAATAATACTGATTGGACAATTTTAGTCACCGTCAGACAAAATATACTGATTGGACAATGTTAGTCACCGTCAGACAAAATATACTGATTGGACAATGTTAGTCACCGTCAGACAAAATATACTGATTGGACAATGTTAGTCACCGTCAGACAAAATATACTGATCAGACAATGTTAGTCACCGTAAGACAAAATATACTGATCAAAACTCCCCACCTCACTTCCTCTTATTTCTTCCTGGAATGAGACTGTTTCATGACATACATGCTAGCGAGGAGGTATAATCAACGCGATCCTCGTAGTAGAGAGCGACACGCAGATGATGCCAAGCACAGTTCAACCGCCTGGAGGAGCTCGATCCACCTTCATCAGCAAGCTCAGGACGTGAGAAACGCCGCTGCAACCCGTCACTGAACTCAATTTTCAGGAAGCACATACGACTAAATTTACTCATTGCTGGAAAACATTATCATCATCAACAAGAACAAGAACAAGAACAACAACAACAACTACAACAACAAAACAACATACATGAATAAAGTAGTGACTTACTCGCTCGTTGGACACTGGTTGAAGACGAACCATTATATAAAGATTAAGTGATGCATAACACCATTAACTTACCTATCACTTGCTGTAGAATTAGTACCTGACGACAGATAACGTCTACGTGTAATTTTAGTTATGTCACTACACCATTGTAAATATTTCCGCGTAAATGTGTATTCCTGGAAAAAGGCTTCTTGAACTTTGACCTATTACGCTTCACGAGTTGATAGATTAAATAGATTATTTTATGGCGGTTCTCAAAATTTAGCTGCATTTGGGAAACAAGTTCAGATGTAGACTGCACTTTACGATGTTTAATTATAAGGCGTTTTATATTAACGCCCACTTTAAGGGACCTAGTGGTTATAATAGATCATACAGATAAGGTGAGTGAGCAAGTCCAGGTAGCAGAGAAAAAGGCAAACGCAATGTTAGGTATGATAACAATAAATATTAAACACAGGAGCAACGAAGTGATAGTCAAACTGAATAACGCATTGGTTAGACCTAGATTGGAGTACTGTGTACATGTGTGGAGTCCTTATCGTAGAGGGGATATAAACGTGCTGGAAAGAATACAATAAAGAGCGACAAAGTTGATAGTGGAATTCCAGAATTACAGTTTTGAGGGAAAACTCAAAAAAAAAACAACCGACCTACAGTGTCTAGAAAAGAGATGAATTCGAGGTGACAATACAGGTTTATAAGATAATCACATGACAGGTTAAATTAGACTATAACCAGTTTGTTTTTTCAAAACACAACCACCAACGAGAACAAGAGGGCGCAGATACAAATTAACTAAAGAAAAGTCCAGATTGGATATTAGGAAATATTTTTGTAGTCAGAGAATAGTGAATGCTTGGAATGCATTACCCCAGGAGACAGAGACAGTTAATGCATTTAAGAATAGATTGGACGTGCATAGCTTTTAAAGCAGGGTAATGTAAATGTGACTGGTTGTATACAGACTCTGCAGAGTCTTCTAAACTAGTGTAAAAACGTTAAGTTAAAAGTTAGTTACTAATCAAACAAATATATTAAACAAACCAAAAAAGGAACAAAAATGAAAATGTAAAATTTGGAGGCGTAGCGTAAGCGATAATGACAGTTTATCACCCGTGTCATTAAACACACATCACATGAGCTACTATGTCAGCTGTGTACATAATTCGGCCGTGACCCTATTACGGGGGCATATATGTTTATTGAAGGTCAGATACTTTTACAGTAAATGACTATATTTTGTAGCAACCAATTTGATACTTCGGGAAAAACTACGTGTTTAAGTATAGTTTTTGTTTTTAGACTGTTTAATATCATTGTGCATCTTTGAATTACAATCATTTTAATATTTGATCATATGAGTCGATAACTCCCTAGTGGCAGCTGTGTACGCATTCATATGAAACAGTAGATAGATTGCCAGCTGTGTACACATTCATATGAAACAGTTGATCGAATGCCAGCTGTGTACGCATCCTTATGAAACAGTTGATCGATTGCCAGCTGTGTACACATACATATGAAACAGTTGATCGAATGCCAGCTGTGTACGCATCCATATGAAACAGTTTATCGATTGCCAGCTGTGTACACATCCATATGAAACAGTTGATAGAATGCCAGCTGTGTACACATTCATATGAAACAGTTGATCGAATGCCAGCTGTGTACGCATCATTATTAAACAGTTGATCGATTGCCAGCTGTGTACACATACATATGAAACAGTTGATCGAATGCCAGCTGTGTACGCATCCATATGAAACAGTTTATCGATTGCCAGCTGTGTACACATCCATATGAAACAGTTGATAGAATGCCAGCTGTGTATACATCATATGAAACAGTTGATAGATTGCCAGCTGTGTAAACATTCATATGAAACAGTTGATCAATTGCCAGCTCTGTACACATTAATATGAAACAGTTTATCGATTTCCAGCTCTGTACACATTCATATGAAACAGTTGATCGATTGCCAGATGTGTACACATTCATATGAAACAGTTGATTGATTTCCAGCTGTGTACACATCCATATGAAACAGTTGATCGATTGCCAGCTGTGTACACAATAATATGAAACAGTTGATCGATTGCCAGCTGTGTACACATTCATATGAAACAGTTAATCGATTACCAGTTGTGTACACATTCATGTGAAACAGTTTATCGATTGCCAGCTGTGTACACATCCATATGAAACAGTTGATCGTTTGCCAGCTGTGTACACAATAATATGAAACAGTTGATCGATTGCCAGCTCTGTACACATTCATATGAAACAGTTGATCTATTGCCAGATGTGTACACATTTATATGAAACAGTTGATTGATTTCCAGCTGTGCACACATTCATATGAAACAGTTTATCGAATGTCAGCTGTGTACACATCCACATGAAACAGTTGATCGATTGCCAGTTGTGTACACATTCATATGAAACAGTTTATCGATTGCCAGCTGTGTACACATCCATATGAAACAGTTGATCGATTGCCAGTTGTGTACACAATAATTTGAAACAGTTGATCGATTGCCAGCTGTGTACACATTCATATGAAACAGTTTATCGTTTGCCAGCTGGGTACACATTCATATGAAACAGTTTATCGATTGCCAGCTGTATACACATTCATACGAAACAGTTGATTGATTGCCAGCTGTGTACACATCCATTTGATACAGTTGATCGATTGCCAGCTCTGTACACATTCATACGAAACAGTTGATTGATTGCCAGCTGTGTACACATCCATATGAAACATTTGATAGATTGCCAGGTGTGTACACACCCATATAAAACATTTGATCGAGGGCCAGCTGTGTACACACCCATATAAAACAGTTGATCGAGTACAAGAAAGTTGACATACCTTTGATGATATCTCATTATTGGCTTACACTCGAATCATCCATCGAGCAAAGGACAGATCCTTAATATAAACACCTTTTGATTTAACATAAACGTTACTCAGCACATACAATTCGATGAGCCAGATCAAAGTTACAGGGCTTTGTTGTGAACTGTGTCTATGTGGGTAATGTTTTGTTTTTAAACATTCTTTATGTTACAAATTTTATACAAATATTTGTGTGATGGGAGGTGAAATGAGGTGAACATTTTCTATGAGATTAACAAGAGATGGTGGGAGTTACACTTTGTGAGGTGGGAAAAAAAAACAAAAGAAAAAAAATGTCAAAGTTGATTAAGGTTGTGTTTAATCAAAATTTTAATCTGGGTATGGTCAGATACCGTACCGAGACGAGAACACAAACAAAACCTACATTACGATCAATAGGCATTCATCAGGGACAACAAATAACAACAATACTGAACAAACAAATCAACATATACGGAAAAAATAGTCTACTTATCTGATAGTGGATCCAGTCTGTCTAAGCGACTGGTTGGGCCGGGTGCTTGACTGAATATGTGAAGTAAATGGTGATATCATTTTATTTGTGAAATAAAAACATGCACATGTATACATACACATACATACGTATTCATTTATACACATACATACTTACATTATATATATATATAAATCTGCGAGGCGTGTTCAAATGAAACAGGACCAAAATGCAACAAGTGAACATAGGTACAATGCGTTTGATGACGTAGAAGAAGGCCGAGAGAGAGGAGATGTTGGACAGCCTGAAAAAATGGCATTGGCGACAATCTGCAACAGAGTTGGTAAACGATATACGTGATAGAAATGGCTGGAGGTTCATTATCGCCAACCCGTAGGGCACCTGATGATGACGATAATGATATATATATATATACATATATATATATATATATATATATATATATATATATATATATATATATATATATACACACACACATACATACATGCACACAATATACACACACAGATATATATATATATATATATATATATATATATATATATATATATATATATATACATACATGAACACAATATACATATATACATATACATACATATATATATATATATATATATATATATATATATATATATATATATATATATATATATATATATATATATATACAGTATTATTTTTTAAATAATTTCGGAAATTCTAATTTAAAATATATGAAATGAGAAACGCAGGTCCAACTTATTTCTAGCAGTTTTAAAAAAAGTTGTTCGAAGTATAACTATGAAGGTAAGCTTGCTATACGTTTTTACTATCACAATAAATATATGATCGTATCAGTACAGGTGTTAGTGACACCTACCTGTGTCGATCGAAAGTGAACTGTGTGTTAAGAATGTTCGATCTGAGCTCGATTAATTGGCTAGCAAGTTGTAATCCGTGTATGAAGCCTGGCTGGAACGAGCGCCATAATTTAAGGCGACAGTGTATCAGGCTGGCGAGGCGTCTGGAATGTCTTGGAGTAGGGAAGGAAATTTGGGTTGGTTTGTGAAACGGGTTCTCAGCTTGTGTGTGTCCTCAAAACTGTTCTTGTTCCCTATTTGGATTGCAGGGTCCTTTACTGGGGGAGGGAAGAATAGAGCCACTACAGTTGAATGAATGTCGTAAAAGGGAATAGGAGAAGGTTGTGTATGGGACTAGCAACTAAAGAATATACAAACTTCTACAGAAATCACAAGTAAAGGAGAAAATAAAGTGCTTTGACACTGGCTTTCTGTGAGGAAATAAATGAAGAAGAAGATAAAGAGGAGGAGGGGAGGAGGAGGAGGAGGAGGAGGAAGAAAATAAGATGAGAAGAAAAAAGAAAAGACGAGGAAGAAGAATGAAAAAAAAGAAAAAGAAGAAAAATAGCAAGAAGAAGAAGAAGAAGTGATGTTTTCCTCCATCTTATTGGAGGTAAAGGACAGACAGGCAGGTAGGCAGGTAGGTAGGCAGATAGGTAAAAAGGTAGATAGATAGACAGATAATAGACAACAGAGAGACAGACACGTAGACACAGAGACAAACAGACAGTCAAACGGAGAAACGGGCGGACGGGCGGGTGTTTGGCTGAGTAGATGAATGGATGGATGGATGGTTGGTTGGATGTATGGATGGTTAGTTTGATGGATGGATGGTTGGTTGGATGGATGGAGGGAAGGATGAGGAAGGGAGGGGTAGGGTGTTAGGGTGGTGGGCCGATGGATTAGGATAGGTAGGTAGGTAGGAATATAGATTGACAAGGTTGACAGACAGACAGACAGACAGGCAGACAGACAGGCAGACAGACTGACAGATCGATGGGTGGGTGGGTGGATGGATGGATTGATTAGATAGATATAAATATAGATAGAAAGATAGATAGGTAGATAGGTAGACAGACATATAGACAGATAGATAAGTAGGTGGATAGGTAGGTAGGTAGATAGATAGATAGAGATAGATAGAGATAGATACATTGATAGATAGATAAACAGACAGACAGAGAGAAAGACAGACAGACAGGCAGGCAGGCAGACAGGCAGGCAGACAGACAGACCGATCGATGGGTGGGTGGATGGATGAATTGATTAGATAGATAGAAATATAGATAGAAAGATAGATAGGTAGACAGATAGACATATAGGTAGATAGGTAGGTAGGTAGATAGATAGATAGAGATATATAGAGATAGATACATAGATAGGTATATAGACAGACAGAAAGACAGACAGACAGAGAGACAGACAGACAGACAGACAGACAGGCAGGCAGGCAGGCAGGCAGGCGGACGGACGGACGGGTAGGCGGGCGGGTTGGCAAACGGGCGGGCGGTCGGGCGGGCGGGCGGACGGACGGACGGACGGACGGACGGACGGACGGACAGACAGACAGACAGACAGACAGACAGACAGACAGACAGACAGATAGATAGATAGATAGATAGATAGATAGATAGATAGATAGATAGATATATAGATATGAATTGCACAATGTAAACTGATTTTCAATGGAACACGCTGTCAGTATACAAAAGACGTGTATGCAAATCTGGAAATGCTAATCAATGCGAGAACATATTTGTTACAATTGGTCCAAAATAATGCAAATACAAATTTAATTACACAATGGAGACAGAGAGGCATGTCTTTGCAAGGGCGATACAAAGATATTAACAGACCAAGAATAATCTAGTCCAGCGGTTTTCAAAGTTTGCTTCTCTGAGTCTTGGAACTCAAGACCTCGTGTAAAACAAAAGTCATACATTTAGAATTACTGGTTGACTGAATCATTTGATAAAGGTTTGCAAACCTTTATGAACGGGCGACAACCGCAGTCTTGGTAGAGGGAACGCTAGGCGATTGGTTCAGTACGACGGTGGGTGTGAGACAGGGATGTATACTCTCCCCAACCCTCTTCAATATATTCTTGGAGTGAATAATGGAGACGACCTTAAAAGGACATGTTGGCACAGTTAAAATAGGTGACAGGCTTATCACAAACTTCCGATTTGCTGATGATATTGATGTATTGGCAGGAACAGAAAGGGAACTCCTGGAGTTGATTGGTAGATTGCATAGAGCAGCCCTGAGTTTTGGTCTGAAAATGAATGCAGATAAAACAAAGCTCATGACCAATAACATAGCAAGGCTTAAATCTGTAATAGAGGCAAATGGGCAGGAACTTGAGGTGGTAAAACGTTTCAAATATATGGGATCATTGATCAGTGAAGAGGGATCGAAACCAGAGGTAATTGCAAGAATAGCACAAACAACAGCGGCGCTGACTCGACTGAAACCTATATGGCAAGACAAGCGGCTCGCCCTCGGCATAAAAGTTAGACTAATGCGCTCTTTGGTGCTGTCAGTATTTCTGTATGCCTGCGAGACCTGGACCATTACAGCAGATATCCAGGGCAGAATACATGCAATTGACATGAGGTGCTATAGAAAACTCATAAATGTTACATTTAAAGATCGTGTCACGAACGTAGAAATTCATCAGAGAGTTGAAGACGCCATTGGTCTATTTGAAGATCTGTTCACAGCCATCAACAGACGAAAGTTGGCCTGGTACGGGCATGTCGCGAGGTCCAACGGAATTACCAACTCGATACTCTTTGGTTCCGTACTGGGACAGAGAGGGCGAGGACGTCCAAGGAAGAGATGGGTGGACAAAATCACTGAGTGGTCAGGCCTTCGTCCCAGTCCGATACGTCAGGCGGCGACAGACAGAGAGGGTAGGCGTGGGATTTTGGGAGTGTCTTCATGTGTGCCCCAACGACCTGATGGGTTACAGGATGAACTGAACTGAATCATTTGATTATGCTTGTGTCAACTTTCTTCTTCATTTCAAGTTTCTAGCTTGTGTTTTTTATTGTTATTATTGTTGTTGTTGCTGTTGTTGTTGCTGTTGTTGTTGCTGTTGTTGTTGCTGTTGTTGTTGCTGCTGTTGTTGTTATTGTTTTTGTTGCTGTTGTGCTTGTTGTTGTTGTTTCTGCTGTTGTTGTTGTTGAATGCCTACATGGAGTAGGATCATTCTATAGTGCGCTCTAAAAAGGACGTTACGAAGCGGGTTGTAGTAGTTTTCTTCACATCCCGAGCATGCTGATGAATGTGGATCGCGGTCCTCCAGGCGGTTGTGCTATGCTTCGCGTCATCTGCGGGGCGCTCACTACTACGGGTACCACACCGATCCACATCTCCTCAATCAGCTGCTTTGAAAACAACATGTTTCCATTGAAAGCTACAGTGAAGAGAAATTGTGGTCTTGGTCAGTGTAGTAAACCTACCCATGACGCCCCGTCCTGGTCAGGGCCTGACTGGACTGGTGTCTCAATGTCCCCTGTTCCTATGTAAAGTAGGTTATTTGTAAGGTAAAGTAAGTTATTTGTAAGGTAAATTAAATTATTTGTAAGGTAAAGTAAGTTATTGGTAAGATAAAATAAGTTATTTGTAAGGTAAAGTAAGTTATTTGTAAGGTATAGTAAGTTATTTGTAAGGTAAATTAAGTTATTTGTAAGGTAAAGTAAGTTATTTGTAAGGTAAAGTAAGTTATTTTGTAA
>JAVGWX010000005.1:62552500-62612500 GCA_036924085.1 Ariolimax columbianus | reverse complement strand
CGGCCATGTTTGACACTGACAACACAGAGTCGGTAACAATTGATTATATTGAAATTATGTTGCGGTATAAATTGTCAAGATATATATACATTATCATCTTACTGTTTTTTTCCAAGAATTTGTCAAAGTATACATAGGCAGTTACATCAAAAACAGTGCAGTCTGAGATGAAGTGTTAGAGCGACTCTGTGGTCTCAGGGAAAGGTGTCTGCATCGGGTGGAGGAGACCGAGATTTTTTTCACATGGATCTTCTGGTAAAAATTCGCCCGATCTCTGGGTAGTGAGATAGGACTCTCGTGTTCAGTGTCGAGCACGTTAAAAACTCCCTGGCAGTTGGAAATCGGAAAGAGTAGAATTAACGGCCGTTGCCCGGATACAATTCAAGTTAAAAATCTACCTAAGTTATTTGTACCTTTCCTCATGGGGTTTGTTAAGAGCAGCTATAGATGGCACCTAACTGACTGTGGGTCTACTTAGCTCTAGTGTTTGAATCTATTAACATGGACTCGCACATTAGTAAAAACTACCCCCCCCCCCCAAGAAACTGGTTGTATACAGACTCCGAAAACTCGTCTTAACCAGTTAAATGACGTTACGTTAAGTGGAGTGGAGTAGATTGGAGTGGATTGAAGTGGAGTGGAGTGAAGTGGAGTGGATTGAAGTGAATGGGAGTAGAATGGATTGAAGTGAAGTGGAGTGGAGTTGAGTGGAGTCGAGCCGAGCCGAGCCATACCACGTCACGTTATGTTAAGTTAAGTAAGTGGAGTGTAGTGGAGTTAAGTGGGGTCGATTGGAGTCGAGCCGAGCCATGAAACTTCACGTTACGTTAATTTAAGTTAAGTGGAGTGGATTGAAGTGGAGTGGAGTCGAGTGGAGTCCATCCGAGACATGCCACGTCAGGTTAAGTTACGTTAAGTGGAGTGGAGTGGATTGAAGTGAAGTCGAGTGGAGTCGAGCCGAGCCATTCCACGTCACGTTACGTTACGTTTAGTTAAGTGGAGTGGAATGGAGTGTTTATAAACAGGTTTTGATCTTTACTATGTCCATTTACGGCTAAAAAAGATAAAAGAAGATACATAGGGGAAACGTGTAAGGACATAGAAAACCTACAGCAACAAGGCAGAGAGAGAGAGATGCATTTAAGGCAATAAGAACACTGGCAAGGGAGTTCCATCGGCTGCCACATGTCATCAATGACAAAGTGGATAACACATTAACAGAAACCAAAGACATACTGAAAAGATAGAGAGAGTACTGCAGAACCATGTATGGAGATAGCACAAAGCGCTCAGTTACAATCCTACCAAGGGATGAGAAAGAACCTGAACCAACATTGGAAGAAGTACGCTTGGCAATTAAAAACCTGAAAAAGGGAAAGTCCTCAGGATGCGATGATATCCAAGCAGAGCTAATACAAGCAGGAGGGGATGCAAGTGCTCGAGTCTATCACAAGCTGTGTAAACAAGAATGGCAGAGCGCAGAATGGCCAGAAGCATGGAAGAAAATTTATATTCCCCTCCCCAAAAAATGCAACATGAAGCTGTGCACGAACTACCGAACTATCGCGCTGATCAGCTACGCTAGCAAGATACTCGTGCGAATCCTATTAAGAAGGACAGAGAAAAGGTTTGAATCTGAAATTCATGCAGTCCAGACAGGTTTCAAGAAATACAGAGGGACCACGGACCACATATTCAATTTAAGAAATATCTATGAAAAATGTAGAGAGTTTAATGTAGACCTGTACATATGTTTCATTGATTACACCAAGGTCTTCGACACGGTAAAACATCAAAATCTGGAGAATCATGAAGGAAATGGGGTTTCCTTTGCACATAGTCCATCTCATTGAAACATTATACCGAGATCAAGAAGCCGTTGTCCGAGTATCTGGGTAAACATCAGATTGGTTTGCAGTACACAAGGAAGTACGACAGAGATGTATCCTCTAACCTTGACTGTACAACATATATGCGGAATGTATAATGAGAAATGTTCGAGATGACGTGAACATTGCAAGTTTCGACCCATTTACGATTGGGGGGTACGAGATTCCAGAGTTACGATACTCAGATGACACAGTGATACTATCAAGAAGTGCAGAAGGGCTAGAGCAGCTACTTTCAGCGTTTCCTAAATGATGTTGCAAACCGCTACTGAACGCCCTTTACGGTGCACAGAAGAGTGATCTTACATATGGCGGGCATTAGACAACAACAACAATAACAACAATAATAACAACAACATAATCAACAACAATAACAACAGCAACATAATCAACAACAGCATCATCAACAACTACAACAACATCAACAACTACAACAACATCAACATCAACATCATCATCAACAACAAGAACAACAACAACATGCTGTTGTGGCTTTTGAAGTCAGGATGTCAGCTCTTTCATTACTTTAAACTATACAAAAGGTTACAAGAATAACTATCTCGACATGGATCAAGTCACACACTTGACTCTAACCCTTTTCATGTAGCCATGGAAACTTATTCACTTTTCTAATCGTGTTTACTTACTCTTAACTCTATCAAATGATATCCTCATTAATAACTGTACCTGTACCTCCCTTAGTCTCAGTGAAGGAAATGTGGCGAGTACGGGAGTTGGCCACTCCACCTCATAAAAAGCTGAGGCCAAGAACAGTGAAGTCTATAACACTTCAACCTCGATAGCAGTGGGTCCTATATGATTACCTTTTCCCCTTCTCGCTGAAATCATTTACCTACCATCGTTTTTTAACACCTGCATCAACTAAGTCATTAAACAATATACACCTTTCTTCCTTTCCTTTTCAGTTCTTCCTCTTGCCTGTCTTTGGCTCTCTCTCTCTCTTTCCCTCTCTCTCTCACTCTCTCTCTATGTTCCCCCCTCTCTATTTCTCTCTCTCTCTCTACACCTTGGTCTTCTTGTTTCTGTGTACTCTCCACAATCAATGCTACCAACTAATGTGTGACAAACATGAACTGCATGATCATATAAGACACTCCAATGTATGCCGCCGACTACCAGTTAAGGACCAACACAAAATACACAAGGGAGTAAGGCTCACGAACAAAAACATGCCTTGAACACCTGCCAACCGTAGCGACAATCCGCTGACAAACTTGATCATGTCAAGGAAAGAATGTCAGAATATAAACACAGCCAAATCGCTGTTTACATTCATGGATACATCAAATAATACAAATATACTGCAGTCGGGGATGTTGTGGTAGAAACTTCACTATAAGAAGGCTCAGCTTTTATGAGATGGGGGTAGCCAGTTCCCTTCCTCGCTGTCTTGACTTACAATATCACGGATATGTAAATTTATTTCCATATCAGTCATTACCGCCAGAGATGAGGTACTGGAATCTTCATTGTTCTGATACACACACGACTCCATGAACTGGCCAATACGTCATGATACCGCCCAAAGGGCTACGGTCTGAGGTGGAAAATGGCAAGTCTTCTCCACAGAATCCAGAAAGGCAAACCTCTAATCAAACCAAAAACTTCAACTTTTGTGAGAAGCAATTCCTGTCCCTCTCTCATTTTTCCTAACAATAAATCGGGTACTCATTTACAGCTAGGTTGGCTGGAACAAGTTGCAACCGAAAAGAAGCAGCCCCTCCTTCCCAAACAACGTTGCACCCTACCCTCTACATATACATATACTGTGGTCTTATGTTTCCTTGAACATGTCTCTATGGGAATCACAATTTTTCTTCTGCTTATCTCATGGAATAATCATTCCTTCGTGGTAGTATGCTCAAAGATCTATTTAATTGTTTTCTTGTAAGTAAATGATCAATGTTTTCTTATTATTATTGTCATCTTCTATTAGTTTGTATCGGTAGAAGGCGTGGGGAGGAGATGCAGTTTAATGTAGTGTGCCATTTTCGTCGCTGGTGTTATTTACGTTATTTGTCTTTTTAAACGTGGTAGGGGACACAACCAATCAAATACAAAAAGATAAAAAAGTTAAGAGTTATCCCATCATAAAAAACTTGCGTGAGAGGTTCTGGCTTGGGCATCTCCCCTCTTTATCCAGGTACAACCTAGAACGAGTGAGCTATGGCCCTACACCAGAACCACATGGACGTGTACATTGGCATCTGTACACTGAAGGCGATAGGTGTTAATTATCCACCCGACCAAATTTCTCACGCTTGTTGTCGTCCTCGTGCACGACATATGGGGAGGAACAGCTCGCGACCCCAGGCGCTCGCCTCGCGGCGATTGTGACAGCAAAGCCGTGCTTATCACAAGAACTGAACCTTGAACCTTGACCGGCGTCGAAGTCATGGAGCGAACTAGACAAGTAACTGGCAGAAGACAACACTGGCTGCTCCTGTAGCTGTTAATAGTAATGTTACAGTTAACATATATGCTGATGCCTGTTTGAACTAGCTCTGTTGTGGTAACAACGACTTGCATATTGTTTTTAAAATGTATCTAATAATATACATAAAATGCAAATAAATGTTATAAATTACCCAAGAGTAGAGTTTGTCTAGAATGCTGCATTAAACACACACAAACTATTAGAATATTTTTGCTTATTTGCGTGTAATTATTAAATTATGTATAATATTGTGATGCATTTATTACTTCCCTTTCTTCTGAATACATAACCATTGTGACGAAGTAAACATTGTCCATGTAAATACAGTTCACTACTAGGCCGTGTAACTGTATCTAGCTATCGAAGATCTGTTCTGAGAGTTAAGTGTGCTTATAATGTGTGTGTGTGCTACTTTTAAATTGTAGGATTTAATGAGATATAAGCAAAGGTATGTAGACTTTTTTGTTATAAATTTCTCTAACTATAGAGTGTTAACCTTATTGTACATATTCACATTTTAAACTGTACATTTTTTTAAACAGGACACCAGTGACCATCATTATAATAACATTAGTCATATGGAGGAATTTTCCATTTTCCACTGACTGAATAAATGTAGAAGTAATATTCATACCATAACATCTGAAATACGTAAATATTAAATTGAACCTTATTCCAGTGTATGTTTGTTTCTTGTTTATTTCACCAGACGCACAAGATGCCATATTCACGAATGTAAACAAACAGATGTTAAAGTACACATTCCTAAAGTCCAGGTATTGATAAATCTGCTCTTTGCTGTCACTCTGTGTACATATGGTTTATTCGAGTAATGGTACTATTAATATACACCAAATGGAAAGCTTGGTAATGTCGTAATACATACCTTATTATTTTAAACATACCTTCTCGCACACATGCACATATTGCTTTGCGTTTGTGTGTACGTGTGTGTAAAGTCCTTCAGTATTGACAGATTTCCAAAACTTGGTAATATTTCTTAAGTACTGTTCATACTGGCTTTCATAAATGCAGCTCTAAAATTGCTTGCAGAACCCCTTTGTTTGGCTCTGATGTTGTTAATTCAACCAATAAGCAATTACATACTCAGTAGGAGTTTAGCTTGTTTTTTAATGTCAGTGTGTGCAAATCGATCAAGGGTTTGAGAGTCGGTAATACTATTGTGGTTAACTTGGGGATAGTAAGATAATATGTAGGAATTTAAATATTGTTGTGTATGTGTTAACATGTGGACAGTAAGATACTTATTAGAAGATTAAAGCTTGGTGTCAGTCTGCTAATATGTTGATAGTGAGATAATATGTAGAAGATTAAAACTTGATGTCAGCCTGATAATATGTTGATAGGGAGATACTTTGTAGAAGATTAAAACTGCATGTCAGTCTGCTAATATGTTAATAGTGAGTTACTATGTAGTACATTAAAGCTAGTGTTAGTCTACTAGTGACTACAGCGACACATCCTTAGCACTCGTTGGTACGATTTTGTCTGGAATGTAGATGTTTCCGCAAAGACACATCTCCCCCTGTCTCGGTTATTCAGGAATGTCATCGCATTTTCCTGTTCGGTAATGTTGTCCACCTGGACAAGGAGGTCCCAGCTCACCAGATTCTTCAAAAGACAAAATCAACAGTGCAAACGACCTCCACTCTGCTATCTGGAAGCGCTGTAGAGGTCGTCCCCGAAACACGTGGCTTCAACAGGTAGCGGCTTCCCCATATGCATTAGAGGAGGCCTGGCAGCATGCAGTTACAACTGGACATAGCGGTGTTCATCCGACGCAACAGGCCCCAGACGCCTAAGGGAACATTATTATGTTAGTCTACTAACATGTGGATAGTAAGATATTTTTCAAGACAGAAAATCTCCAAGTTGGTTATCATCTGTTGATTTATAAATAGTAAGATCTTATGTAGGAAATTAAAACTCAGTATCTGACTTCTAACATGTGGATAGTAAGATAATATGCAGACCATTAAATCCTGGTGTCCGTCCAGGTCAGAGTGGCTGCACCACAGCTTCTGTCTCAGCACTGAGTCCTCTGGTATCTGATTTCGCTAAAAAATGAAGTCTGTTAACATGGTGACAGTATAATGCTATGTAGGACATACGTTTTGGTGTTGGACTGTTAATTAATGGATTCTATTGCATTATTTAGGACTGTAAAGTTTGGTGGCCGTCTAAATCTGTTGCTATGTGGAAAGTAAGATATGTAATATATAAAATCTCAGAGGTGGTCTGTTAACACGTGGTTAGTAAGAAAATATGTTGGGTTTCAAATCTCAGTGGCGGTCTGTTATCATGTAGATAGGAAGATACTATGTAGGGTATCAAATCTTCATGTTGGTCTGTTATCATGGGGATAGTAAGATAGATGGAGGGTATCAAATCTCGGTGCTGGTCTGTTTACGTGGGGGTGGTAAGATAATATGTAGGGTATCAAATCTCAGTGCTGGTCTATTAACATGGGAATGGTAAGATAATATGTAGGGTATCAAATCTCAGTGCTGGTCTGTTAACTTGTAGATGATAAGTTAATATGTAGGGTATCAAATCTTGTTGTTGGTCTGTTAACGTGCGGATGGTAAGATAAAACGTAGGGTATCAAATCTCGGTGCTGGTCTGTTAACATGTGGATGGCAAGATAATATGTATGGCAGTAAATTTCAGTGTTGTTCTGGCATGTGGATTCAAAGATAAAATGTAGGACATTGAAGCTTGTGTGGATCTATTAACATGTAATTAGTAGGATAATATGCACGACATTAATGGACATAGTCAGTTTGTTAAGATGTGAAAAGTAAGATACTATATGGGGCAGTAAAGCTTGTTGTAGGTCTACATCTGTTGTCCTGTGAATATCAAGATAATATATAGGACATTAAACCTCGGTGTCATTCTGTTTCTATAGTGACAGTCAGATAATAAGATAATTAAGCCAATTGCTATCTCTTTATTAGTGGAACGGAAGATCATTTTTGTTTGTTTGCGATAAGGCTCAGTGTGGGTCTATTAATATTTGGATAAGAAACATTTTTTTTAGAACATTACAGCTCTGTGTTTGTCTGTTGACATGGAGACAGTAGGAAGCCGTTATAACACTCATTCTTGGTGTCTGTCTGTTTACAAAAGGAAGGTAAGACACTGTAAAGGACATTAAAGCTTGGTATTTACCTGTTAACATCTGGGTATGAACAGGATATGTAGGACAATAAAGCTCAGTGTTGGTATGTTAATGTGTGGAAAGTAAAATACTATGTAGGGCATCACATCTCATTTTTGGTCTGTTTACCTGGAAATAATAATATACTATATAGGATACCTATTCATGATGTTGGTCTGTTTTCATGTGGATAGTGAGATAGTATTTACAGCATTATATCTCGGTTGCTGTGTATTAACATTTGGATATTAAGAAAATATGTAGGACATGAAAGCTCACTGTTGGTGTGTTAAGAAGGGGATAGTATGATGTTATGTAGCAAAGTACAACTTGCTGTTGTTCTGTTAACAAGTGGATAGTTATGATGCTATGTAACAAAGTAAAACGTGATGTCGTTCTCTTAAAAAGTGGATAGTATGATGCTATGTGGCAAAGTAAAACTTGCTGTCGTTCTGTTAACAAGTAGATAGTATGATGATATGTAGCAAAGTAAAGCTTGCTGTTTTTCTGTTAACATGTGAAAAGTAAAACAATATGTTTGACATTAAAGATTGCTATGAGACTGCTACCTTCTGGACAGTAAGATAACATGTAGGACATTAACAAATAAGAATGATTTGTTAGCATGCAAACAGTTTAATAGTACATGGGACAATAAAACTCAGTGTCTGTCTGCTAACAGTTGTAGAGTAAGATACTACATAGGTCATTTATGCTAAAAGCTTGGTATTTGTCTATTAACATCTGAACAGTAAGATATTATTTTTAACAGTTTAGCTCAGCATCTGCCTGTTAACATGTAGATTGCAATATATTATGTATTGCATTAGAGATGAATGAGCAACTCAGAACTGAATATGCAGGTTGGAATGGACCAGTTCTCTGCCGCATGCAAAAATTTTGGCCTGACCATAAATGCCAAAAAAACAGAGGTCATGTACCAACCAGCACCAGGCATGCCGTACACAAAACCAGAGACTACAGTCAGCGGGCAGACGTTGAATGCCGTAGACAAATTCACATATCTGGGCAGCACGCTGTTGAGATCTGTCAGCCTAGACGATGAGGTGGCAAGCAGAATAGCAAAGGCCAGCACAGCCTTTGGTAGAATGCGCTCGATGGTCTGGGCACGTCGTGGCATCAGCGTCAAGACCAAATTGAAAGTCTACCGTGCAACCATCATTCCAACCCTATTATACGCTTGCGAAAGCTGGACTGTATACTCTGGACATGCAAGGAAGTTAAACCACTTCCACACAGGTTGCCTGAGGCGAATATTCCACATCCGATGGCAAGATCGTGTCACTGACATCGAGGTTCTCTCGAGGGCTAACATGCTCAGCATACATGCACTGCTAGAAAAAGCACGACTAGGATGGGCCGGACACCTCGTCCGTATGTCAGACGAGCGGCTCCCAAAGAAGCTTCTCTACGGCGAGCTGAGAGACGGATGGCGCGAGAGAGGGCGCCCAAAGAAACGTTTTAAAGAAGGTCTGAAGGACTCACTAAAAAGTTGCCAGATAGACTTCGACACCTGGGAATGTCTTGCGAAAAACAGATCTGACTGGAGAAGTGCAGTCAAATCGGGTGTAGCTGCCGGTGAAGATGACCGTGTTGTGAAAGCCCAGAACAGACGCGAGACGCGGAAATCCCAAGAAGCGGGAACACCCTCCCCTTCTACAAACCTTGTGTGCCCGATATGTAGCAGATGTTTTCGTGCTCGCATTGGCCTGTTCAGCCACATGCGCACCCACACCCAACAGGGAAATCTGTGACAAGGATGATGTCGGCGGTCCTCATCGACAACGATGGACAGCTATTACATTATTACATGTATTGCACCAAAAAGGGGTGTTGGTCTGCTTCTGTCGACAGTAAGATACTCTATAGGACATTCAAGCTCTGTGTTGGTTTGTTAACATTGAGGCAGTAAGAAACTATGTAGGACATTCAAGCTCTGTGTTGGTTTGTTAACATTGTGGCAGTGAGAAACTATATAGGACATTCAAGCTCTGTGTTGGTTTGTAAGAAACTATGTAGGGCATCAATGTTTTGGATCAGTCTTTAACATCTAGATAGTAGATGGTGTATAGCACATTAAATCTAGAGTTGGTTTGTTAATATGTGGATTTTGACATTTTGTGTCGGAGATTAAAGCTTTCTGTCTGATAACATTCGAATTGTACAATATTTTGATGGACAATAAAGCTTGGTATTGGTCTGTTAATAAACAGATAGCAAATTACTATTGAGATGTGCAGATTGAGATGTGGTCCATCGGTGCGCGGCTTGGAGAAGGTGACGGATCTTGGCGAGTATACGTTTAGTATAGAGGTGACTGGGACAGGACAGTATACATTTAGTATAGAGGTGACCGTGACAGGCAAGTTTACGTTTAGTATAGAGGTGACCGGGACAGGCAAGTATACGTTTAATATAGAGGTGACCGGGACAGGCCAGTATACATTTAGTATAGAGGTGACCGGGACAGGCGAGTATACATTTAGTATAGAGGTGACCGGGGCATGCGAGTATACATTTAGTATAGAGGTGACCGGGACAGGTGAGTATACGTTTAGTATAGAGGTGACTGGGACAGGTGAGTATACGTTTAGTATGGAGGTGACCGGGACAGGCGAGTATACGTTTAGTATGGATTTGACCGGGACAGACGAGTATACATTTTGTATAGAGTTGACCGAGACAGGCGAGTATACGTTTAGTATAGAGTTGACCGGGACAGACGAGTATACATTTAGTATAGCGTTGACCGGGATAGGCGAGTATGCGTTTTGTATAGAGTTGACCTGGACAGAGAAGTATACTTTTTGTATAGTGTTGACCTGGACAGACGAGTATACATCTAGTATAGAGTTGACCGGGATAGGCGAGTATACATTTAGTATAGAGTTGACCTGGACAGGCGGAAGTTTCCAATGCGTTTATCGTCTCCTTTTCTATACAGACACGTATTGTGTTGGAGTTACGAGAGACTGGAGGTATCGTTCCTGAGTGTAGGTATGTTGTATAACGTTTATCTAGGGCTGGATGGAATGGTAGTCCGGGGACGGCGTGGCCTAGTGGTTAAGTGGCACGGCTCACAATCCGAAGGTGCTGGGTTCGATTCCCATCACAGCATCGGCCGTTACCCCGGGAAGCAAACCCTTAGAAAATGCAGGAGGAAGCAGACCCTTACATAAAATGTATGCTGAAGTCGGATGCACTTGGCCGACAGGCGCGAAATTAAAAAAACACAGTGCAACGCACACCCGCCTTGGGGAACAGAGAAATAAGGTGAATACCCAAAAAAAATATTTTTTTAAATGGTAGTCCACACGCTTTGGGGTCATCTGCAGTGATTTCTTAGGTGGTCACTTTCAAGGGTGTGGCTCATTTTTGAGGGTAGGAAGTTTGGAAAGGGGTGAAAGTGGGGTGTGATGGGTGGAAGGTCAGATTACCTGAATAATTCGGTGTAATACTCATTGATGATCTTCTCCATGTCTAGTCCAGATGTAGTTCGGGACCTATCAGGCGCTTTCTGGCAGGGACTGGCATGGTGGTGCTTGGAGATGTGCCGAGAAGATAGCTTTACGCTACATAGTGGATATACCGATGCAAAGAGGTGCTGGTGGGCAAACTCTTCTTTTTGTTTTTGACACAAGAAACGATAATCCGTATCTTCAACCTGTATGGCCCACCCAACAAAGACCTGTCGCTCTCGAGTATGGAAATCAAGGATTCCAGCTGCCTAGTGGTTGGAGACTTTAACAGTCACTCGGAGAGATGGGGATATTTTGACACAGACACCAGAGGGGATGAAGTGGAAGACTGGGAGATAGACACAAATCTCTATCTTATCAATAGGTCGGACGACAGTCCTAGCTTCTTTTCCAGAAGATGGCATACCACTTCCACTCCAGACTTGGCCTTCTCCACGGGTGATATCCATCACAAAATAGATCATCAGGTGCTCGACCAATTGGCAGGTAGCGACCACAGGCCAATTAGGCTAGATATTGAAGTAGGCTCTCAGGAAATAAAACCGCTGCCACGTTGGAACTACAGACGAGCCGACTGGGACAGATTTGCAATGCTGACAGATGGACTGTGTGAAACTATAAACACACGAAATAACAATATGAAAACTATGGTGGAAAGCCTAAGCAAAGCAATACTGCAAGCAGCCACCGAGACCATCCCAAGAGGGGCAAGGAAAATCTATAAGCCATATTGGAATCATGAACTGCAGAAAGCTGAGGATGAAGTCTCAAACGCTAGGAACACGACAGAAAGAGAGAGAGCAATCTATTGAAGCAAAAAATATCCCTCAAGGCCATCACTTCGAAATACAAAAGAACACTGAACGAAATTACAAGAGACAGTTGAAAATAAACAAAACAAACAGAAAGCCTCAATCTAGATAAAGAAGGTAACAAACTTTGGAAATTATTCAGAGCCATGAATGACGAAATACCATCAAATAAATAAATTACCATCAAGCAGGGTGACAACATGCTTGCTGGAAAAAAAGCAGCAAACGTTTGTATAGAACATTATGGCAGAGCAAACCACATTGATGTCCCTACAGACAGGCATACAGATAGAACAGATCCAAATGGTTACATGCCTATCAGTCTACTGAGCTGTGTAGGTAAACTGATGGAACGTATGATAAATACCAGACTGATGTAGCACCTGGAAGCAAAACACATTAATTTTACAGCAAGCAGGATTTAAACAACACAGATTCATTGAGGACCAGATCACTCTCATAGCACCAGGAAATAGAGGATGCTTACCAAGAGAAAATGCATACAGTAGCGGTTTGGGTGGAACTAGAGAAGGCATTTGACAAGGTGTGGAAAGAGGGACTTAAAGTCAAGCTACGAAGAAGTGAAGTATCTAGAAACATGTACAGATGGATCAGCCACTACCTCGAAAACAGAACAGCCAGAGTTCATGTACAAGGGCAGATGAGCAAAAAGGTGACACTAGAACAAGGAGTACCCCAAGGGGGAGTACTGTCACCCACACTTTTTCTGGTGTATATAAACAACATCACAGAGAATATACCAAGAAGAGTCCACAGCTCCAAGTTTGCAGACGGTCTGGCTATGTGGACCTCTGAAGAAAATCTCATCGTAGCAAACAATCAGGTGCAGCAGGCCCTAACATCGCTGGATGAGTGGGCGAACTCATGGCTGGTCAAAATAAATGAGGAAAAAACTACATGTACGATATTATCGCTTTCAAACAAACCCCAGAACACCAAAATAAATCTTAACGGCAAATATCTGCGGCCAAACGATAACCCAAACTACCTGGGAGTCACATTTGATCGGCGCATGACATGGAAAAGTCAGATCGACAGAAACGGAATGAGAGCCAGACAAAGAATGGCAATCATGAGGAAACTTGCTGGCACAAGCTGGGGAGAAGACGAAAGTAAACTAAAGAAACTATACACTGGAAAAGTGAGACCAGTTCTCGAGTATGGCATTGCGGCATGGATAACAGCAGCAAAGGCGAACTTTGACAAAATTCGCAAACTTCAAAACCAAGCCAAGAGAGTTATAACAGGAGGCATGAAGTCAACGCCAATTGTAGAACTTGAAAAGATTACAAATCTGCAATCCATGACAGACAGAAGAGACTGCAGAGCAAAGCAGCAAGCAGAGAAACTAAGAAGACGGACAGACCATCAAATGCATCAGAGACTAAATAAATTTGGAAATGGGAAACTAAAGCGGAGAAACTTTGCAGAAATAGCCAAAGCAAAGATGAGCGAAGACCGTATGAACACATTAACAACACCAAAGCCCATCCCTACTGTACGCAAACTTACCTGGAAGCAGCATACATTTCCGGAGCTGGTAGACAATATACCAGGTATTGCAAACAAGAACAGCCAGACTGAAAAAAGAAAGAAGAGACATAACCCTGAGGTACAATGCTGACAGGCAAAAGAAATGAAAGCCAGATAGCCCTGTTTACAGATGCCCTGGCCGTAGTCACAGCACTAAAAAGCCAGAAAAATACTGAACTTAATGATTTAAGAGCAGTACTCTGTCAACTATGCCAGCAATCCGCACCAACAAGAGTAGTGGTACAGTGGGTTCCATCCCACTGTAACATCCAAGGCAACGAGGAGGCAGACAGACTGGCAAAAAAAGGTGCAAGACTACCACAACCAGATTCAAGTGTGACCTACGAAGAGTCCAAAAGGCTTATTAGGGCCAGATACATGGCCAAATGGGAAACAGAACATACTGGCTACACAAAAAATGATGCCTATTACCAGTTGAACAGAAGAGAGCAGGTCGTGGTCTTCAGACTCCACACAGGCCACAACAGACTGAGGTACCACCTATTCAATAAACTGAAGATAGGTGGCACTACGAATGCACTTGTGGTACCGGGAAAATGACCTCTGAACATCTGCTGCAAAACTGCCCGACATACGAGGACCAGAGAAAGCACATGTGGCCATCAACAGTGGCAACACTCGACAAGCTCTATGGCAGTGTCGACAGCCTCAGGATGACCGCTGCTTTTTTCGAAAAAATACAGGTTGACATTTGACAGCGTACGAAAAAGAAGAAGACGACGGATGTTACAGTGGAATTGAACCCACTGTACCACTAATTTTTTTGGTATGGACTGCTGGCATAGTTGACAGAGTTCTGCTCTTAAGTCATTAAGTTCTGTATTTTTATGGCTTTTTAGTGCTGTAACCACGTACAGGACATCTGTAAACAGGTGAAATGCAGTGATGTCGGTTCTAAGTAACACATCATAACATGTAATTTAACAGTGCAGCTACTTAAAATAACATAAAATAACATTGTCTTCTGCTGCTTTGAGGCTTTTTGGTCATGCTAGATTTGTAGTTGTGTCGGATGAAGTCCACAGTCCTCCCCAGGTCCGGGTGGTAGCCCCACAGTTCTCTCAGGCTAGATTTAGTATCGTATGCTGGGCAGTACTGTAGGATATGTTCTGGGGTCTGGGCTCCAGTTCTACATTAGCATCCACTTGTATGGGACATCCTGGGCTGATGTAGGTCGCCAAATAGGTTGCAGTGGCCTGCTCGCAGGCGAAAGATGGTGTTTTGTTGGTTTCTGGTGAATTGGGTCAGGTCTATTTCTTACGTCCATGTCTTTCTTCCATTTGGAGTTGGACTGATTAGTTAATAACATAGCATAACAACAACATAAAATCAAGTCAGAAAATATAACATAATATATAACTAATATAACTTGTATTCTGGAAATTGACATCAGTGGCACGCTTGTTGGATGGTGACTTTGAACTCAATGATCTGATGTTGGCTAATTATAGCATAACATAAAATTACATTACATTAACGTAACATGTCATAACATTACACAGCAATAACATAACATGAACAAAAAATAGCGTGACATAACACGTCATGACATTGAAATACATAAAATAACACGAAATGGCATGGGATTACCGTAACATGACATAATAATATAACATATGAATACAATATTACATAATGAAGAGACGAATCCATGGCGATGAAACATATTTTAGAAGACTAAGAAAATGTTCATATAAAAGCTGTAAAGAGGACTGAGATGCTTGTCTGGTCAGGCACAACATACTGACCAGGACGTCGCATCAGTCAGGGTCAGGCACAACATACTGACCAAACAGACTATCTCTTTTCCATGTAGTGTTCCTGGAAACATATTGTTTTCAAAGCAATCTGGCTTACAATATGTGGATCGATGTGATCCCCGTAGTAGTGAGCATCATGCAGATAAAGTCAATCATAGCACAACTGCCTGGAGGACAATGGTCCACCTTCATCTACAACCCGCCACTTAACGCCATTTTCAGGGCGCACAATAGAGTCAACTTCCTCATTGTTGGGCATTCTTCTGCTTCTTCGTACTTCTTCTTCTTCGTACGCAGTCAGACAGTAACCATTATTTTTTCGAAAAAAGCGGCGGTCATCCTGAGGCTGTCGCCACTGCCATAGAGCTTGTCTTGCAGTTCCACTGGTGATGGCCACATCTGCTCTCTCTGATCCTCGTATGTCGGGCAGTTCTGCAGCAGATGTTCAGCGGTCATTTTGCCAGTACCGCACAGGCATTCGTCGGTACCACCTATCTTCAATTTGTTGAATAGGTCTATTGTAGCCAGTGCGAAGTCTGAAGACAACGACCTGCTCTTTTCGGTTCAACTGGTAATAGGCATCGTTTTTGGTGTAACCAGTATGTTCGGTTTCCCATTTGGTCATGTATCTGGCTTTGATAAGCCGTTTTGACTCTTCGTACGTCATACTAGTATCTGTTTGTGGTAGTCTTGCACCTTCTTTTGCCAGTCTGTCTGCCTCCTCGTTGCCTTGGATGTTGCAGTGCGATGGGACCCACTGTACCACCACCCTTTTTGGTGCGGACTGCTGGCACAGTTTGCAGAGTGCTGCTCTTAAGTCATTAAGCTCAGTGTTTTTCTGGCTTTTCAGCGCTGTGACTACGGCGAGAGCATCTGTAAGCAGGACTATATGGCTTTAATTTTCATTGTGTATCACCATTTCTTCCACTGCCGCCCTCAGTGCCTCCGCCTCCGCTCTGAAATTGCTTGTGTACTTACCAGTAGCGAATGACAGTGTTATTTGTTTGCCATTTGGTAGGTTCAGGAATGCTCCTGCCCCTCCGTTCTGTGTAGCGTTTGTTACAGAACCGTCGGTGTATGCATGGGTCCAGTCCATGCTTGGGTAGCTTTTCGATATGAAGCTTAGGGTAGTATCTCTCCTTTCTTTTTCAGTCTGGCAGTTTTTATTTCCAATACCTGGTATATTTTCTACCACCTCTGGAAATATATCCTGCCTCCAGGTAGGTTTTCGTACAGTAGTGATGGGTTTTGGTGTTGTTAGTGCGTTTATGGGATCTTCGTGTATCTTTGCTTTGGCTATTTCTGCAAAGTGTCTCCGCTTTAGTTTCCCATTTCCCAAATTGTTTAGTCTCTGGTGCATTAGATGGTCAGTCAGTCTTCGGAGTTTCTCTGACTGCAGCTGGGCTCTGCAGTCTCTTCTATCGGTCATGGATTGCAGTTTTGTAATCTTTTCAAGTTCTACAATTGGCGTTGACTTCATGCCTCCTGTTATAACTCTCATGGCTTGGTTTTGGAGTTTGCTAACTTTATCGAAGTTCGCCTTTGCTGCTGTTGTCCATGCCGCAATGCCATACTCGAGAACTGGTCTCACTCTTCCAGTGTACAATTTCTTTAGTATGCCTTCGTCTGCTCCCCAGCTTGTGCCAGCAAGTTTCCTCATGATTGCCATTCTTTCTCTGGCTCTCATTCGGTTTCTCTCGATCTTCTTCTTCTTCTTCTTCTGCGTACGCAGTCAGACAGTAACCATTATTTTTTCGAAAAAAGCGGCGGTCATCCTGAGGCTGTCGCCACTGCCATAGAGCTTGTCTTGCAGTTCCACTGGTGATGGCCACATCTGCTCTCTCTGATCCTCGTATGTCGGGCAGTTCTGCAGCAGATGTTCAGCGGTCATTTTACCAGTACCGCACGGGCATTCGTCGGTATACCCTATCTTCAATTTGTTGAATAGGTGTTACCTCAGTCTATTGTGGCCAGTGCGAAGTCTGAAGACAACGACCTGCTCTCTTCGGTTCAACTGGTAATAGGCATCGTTTTTGGTGTAACCAGTATGTTCGGTTTCCCATTTGGTCATGTATCTGGCTTTGATAAGCCGTTTTGACTCTTCGTACGTCATACTAGTATCTGTTTGTGGTAGTCTTGCACCTTCTTTTGCCAGTCTGTCTGCCTCCTCGTTGCCTTGGATGTTGCAGTGCGATGGGAACCACTGTACCACCACCCTTTTTGGTGCGGACTGCTGGCACAGTTTGCAGAGTGCTGCTCTTAAGTCATTAAGCTCAGTGTTTTTCTGGCTTTTCAGCGCTGTGACTACGGCGAGAGCATCTGTAAGCAGGACTATATGGCTTTAATTTTCATTGTGTGTCACCATTTCTTCCACTGCCGCCCTCAGTGCCTCTGCCTCCGCTCTGAAATTGCTTGTGTACTTACCAGTAGCGAATGACAGTGTTATTTTTCTGCCATTTGGTAGGTTCAGGAATGCTCCTGTCCCTCCGTTCTGTGTTGTGTTTGTTACAGAACCGTCGGTGTATGCATGGGTCCAGTCCATGCTTGGGTAGCTTTTCGTTATGAAGCTTAGGGTAGTATCTCTCCTTTCTTTTTCAGTCTGGCAGTTTTTGTTTGCAATACCTGGTATATTTTCTACCACCCCTGGAAGTATATCCTGCCTCCAGGTAGGTTTTCGTACAGTAGTGATGGGTTTTGGTGTTGTTAGTGCGTTTATGGGATCTTCGTGCATCTTTGCTTTGGCTATTTCTGCAAAGTTTCTCCGCTTTAGTTTCCCATTTCCCAAATTGTTTAGTCTCTGGTGCATTGGATGGTCGGTCAGTCTTCGGAGCTTCTCTGACTGCAGCTGGGCTCTGCAGTCTCTTCTATCGGTCATGGATTGCAGTTTTGTAATCTTTTCAAGTTCTACAATTGGCGTTGACTTCATGCCACCTGTTATAATTCTCATGGCTTGGTTTTGAAGTTTGCTAACTTTATCGAAGTTCGCCTTCGCTGCTGTTGTCCATGCCGCAATGCCATACTCGAGAACTGGTCTCACTCTTCCAGTGTACAGTTTCTTTAGTATGCCTTCGTCTGCTCCCCAGCTTGTGCCAGCAAGTTTCCTCACGATTGCCATTCTTTCTCTGGCTTTCATTCGGTTTCTCTTAATCTGACTTTTCCATGTCATGCGCCGATCAAATGTGACTCCCAGATAGGTTGGGTTGTCGTTTGGCTGCAGGAATTTGCCATTTAGACTTAATTTGGTACTTTGGGGTTTTAATGAAAGCGAGAATATTGTGCATGTGGTTTTCTCCTCGTTTATTTTGACCAGCCATGAGTTCGCCCACTCTTCCAGCGATGTTAGGGCCGTCTGCATCCGATTTCTTGCTATGGTGAGATTCTTTTCAGAGGTCCACATAGCCAGATCGTCTGCAAACATTGAGCTATGGACTCTTCTTGGTATATTCTCTGTAATATCGTTTATATATACCAGGAAGAGTGTGGGTGACAGTACTCCCCCTTGGGGTACTCCCTGCTCGAGTGTCACCTTTTTGCTCATCTGCCCTTGTACTTGGACTCTGGCCGTTCTTTGTTTGAGGTAGTGGTTGATCCACTTGTACATTTTCCCACAAACATCACTTCTTCTTAGCTTGACTCTAAGTCCATCTTTCCAGACTTTGTCAAATGCCTTTTCCAGATCCACCCAAACAGCTACTGTGTGTTTCTGTGCCTGGTAGGCATCTTCTATCTCCTGGGCTATGAGGATGACCTGGTCCTCAGTGGATCTGTGCTGTTTAAAGCCGGCTTGCTGTGGAATTAGTATTCGTTTTTCTTCCAGGTGCCACATCAGTCTGGTGTTTATCATACTTTCCATCAGCTTGCCGACACAGCTCAGTAGGCCGATGGGCCTGTATCCATTTGGATCTGTTTTGTCCTTTCTTGTTTTTGGTACTGGTACCAGTATTGCGTCTTTCCATGCCTGGGATACAATTCCCCTTTTCCAGCTTTGGTTCAGGACCGATAGCAGTTTCCTCTTCGCTGTTTTGCCCATCCCCATCAGCATTTCGTTTGTTATCCCTTCTTTTCCGGGAGATTTCCTTTTCTTTAATGTTCTCATAGCCTCTTCCTTTTCGCTCATTGTTAATTTGGCCATCATGTGCTCTTCAGGTGCCGTATTGATGTTGTCGTGCCCCTTTAGCTCTTCGCTTTTGTCTGTATGTTTATCTGCAGGGACCTCGATGTGGTTTGCTCTGGCATAGTGATCGACAAAAGCGTTTGCGGCTTTCTTACCTGTGAGCAAGTTTTCGCCTTGCTTGATGGTAATTTGTTTGTTTGACGGGGTTTCGTCGTTCATGGCTCTGACTAGCTTCCATAGCTTGTTCCCGTCTTTGTCCAGGTTTAGGCTTTCCGTTTTGTTTTTCCAGCTTTCTCTTGCTGTTTGCTTGAGAGTGTATTTGTATTTCCCGGTGGCGGCTTTGAGGGCGATGTTTGCCTCCATAGATTGTTCTCGCTCTGCCATGTTCCTAGCATTTGTTACTGCATCTTTCACTTTCTGCAACTCATCATTCCAGTAGGGCTTATAGTTTTTCCTAGCTCCTCTTGGGATGGTTTCAGTGGCGGCTTGCATTATTGCCTTGCTTAGGCTTTCCACCATGGGCTTCATTTTGTTGTTTCGTGTGTTGATGGTTTCACACAGCCCATCTGTCAGGATTGCAAATCTGTCCCAGTCGGCTCGTTTGTAATTCCAACGTGGGAGCGGTTTTGTTTCCTGTGGTCCTACTTCCATGTCGATGTCTAGCCTGATCGGCCTGTGGTTGCTACCTGCCAGTTGGTTTAGCACCTGGCGGTCTATTTTATGGTGTTGGGTATTCAACAACAACAGCAACAACAAACCTGTATCACACATGATCAAGTATGATGAACAATCGAGAAGGAAATGATGCATTCACTGTTGAGTGAATATCATACTGTTACAGTGCTACTGCTACAGTGCCACTGTTACAGTGCTACTGTTACAGTGCTACTGTTACAGTATTACTGTTACAGTGTTACTGTTACAGTGCTACTGTTACAATGCTACTGTTACAGTGCTACTGTTACAGTGCTACTGTTACAGTAAGACTGTTACAGTGGTATTGTTTTTTTTTCCTTGTCCTGTAGCAATATGCATTTCAAGACGGATGTGTCGGACCGAAAGCTGCAAATATCGCAGTCACGCATTCCGTTTTACAGACTACATCCTGCCATTTGCAAAACCGGCTTGGTAGCGGGAGATTGAGAACGATCACCAAAAATATTTATAATCTTTAGTTAATGTGTAGCTATGAACCTCAAGAACCTATTGTTCTTGTAGGTGGTTGTATTTTGAAAAAAAAACTTGTTTAACTCTAATTTATTAAGTCATAGAAGTGACATTTGAAATCAATCAATGACCGCCTGCTGGATGAGGACACCGCAATAGATGAAGCAGCAATCCACAGACTGCAAAGTTTCGACATTAAACGAGGTTCGAGCGGAGTGGGGCGCATGAGAGGACGGAGCAGGAGAGTGTACAACCAGCGAGCTACATGAACCATCAGCATCCATACCTTACTACGCCATTTGATGAGAGAGACTGAGCACCTATGGGTATGCCCGGAGTGCAGTGATTCTTGTAAACAGAAAGAACAGAATAATGTCACAACGATTTCTTCTCTTTTTTAAACAATGTAGGCCTGTTTTTCGGAGTCTTTGCTCATAACTGTAATTCTGGAATCCCACTATCAGTGTTGTTGCTAATTTTTGTTTCCTTTCCAGCATGTTTATATCCCCTCTACGATAATAACCCCACACCGGTACACAGTACTCCAATCTAGGTCTAACTAATGCTTTATACAGTTTAACTATCACTTCCTTGCTCCTTTGTTTAATATTTATTTTTAAATTGGCCTTTTTCACTGCTACCTGAACTTGCTCACTCACCTTACCTATTTCATCTATTTAAATCCTAGGTCACTTTCCTTTTCTATCATTCTAATATTGTTCATTCCCATCTGTAATTATATTCCATATTGGATCAACCCATGTCGATGACTGTACATTTATCCACATTTGTAACACAACTTAACACGGTGTAGTGAAACATAACACATAGTCTATATTTTGAAACCAACCAATGACCACAGGCAGTCAACTGCTGAGTGATGGGTGAACCATTGGCCAACTTTTGAGTGATGGGTAAACGATTGGTCAACTGCTGAGTGATGGGTAAACGATTGGTCAACTGCTGCGTGATGGCTGAACCATTGACTAACTGCCGAGTGATGGGTGAACCATTGATCAACTACTGGGTGATGGGAAAACGATTGGTCAACTGTTGAGTGATGGGTAAACGATTGGTCAACTGCTGAGTGATTGGTGACAACTGGTGAGTGGTTGAGTGATTGGTGACAGCTGTTGAGTGATTGAGTGATTGGTGACAACTGGTGAGTGATTGGTGACAGCTGGTGAATGATTGAGTGATTGGTGACAGCTGGTGAATGATTGAGTGATAACTGGTGAATGATTGAGTGATTGGTGACAGCTGGTGAGTGATTGGTTACAACTGGTGAGTGATTGGTGACAACTGGTGATTGATTGAGTGATTGGTGACAGCTGTTAAGTGATTGGTGACAGCTGGTGAATGATTGAGTGATTGGTGACAACTGGTGAATGATTGAGTGATTGGTAACAACTGGTGAGTGATTGGTGACAACTGGTGATTGATTGAGTGATTGGTGACAGCTGGTTAGTGATTGGTGACAGCTGGTGAGTGATTGAGTGATTGGTGACAGCTGGTGAATGATTGGTTACAACTGGTGAGTGATTGGTCACAATGGGTGAGTGATTGAGTGATTTGTGACTACTGGTGAGTGATTGAGTGATTGGTGACAACTGGTGAGTGATTGGTGACAGCTGGTGAGTGATTGAGTGATTGGTGACAACTGGTGAATGATTGAGTGATTGGTAACAACTGGTGAGTGATTGGTGACAACTGGTGATTGATTGAGTGATTGGTGACAGCTGGTTAGTGATTGGTGACAGCTGGTGAGTGATTGAGTGATTGGTTACAAATGGTTGGTGATTGGTGACAACTGGTGATTGATTGAGTGATTGGTGACAGCTGGTGAATGATTGGTTACAACTGGTGAGTGATTGGTCACAATGGGTGAGTGATTGAGTGATTTGTGACTACTGGTGAGTGATTGAGTGATTGGTGACAACTGGTGAGTGATTGATGGCAACTGGTCAGTGATTGAGTGATTGGTAACAACTGGTGAGTGATTGAGTGATTGGTTACAACTGGTGAGTGATTTAGTGATTGGTGACAACTGGTTAGTGATTGAGTGATTAGTGACAAATGGTGAGTAATTGAGTGATTGATTACAACTGGTGAGTGATTGGGGACAACTGGTGATTGATTGAGTTATTGGTGACAGCTGGTGAGTGATTGGTTACAACTGGTGAGTGATTGGTGACAAGGAGTGAGTGATTGAGTGATTTGTGACAACTGGTGAGTGATTGAGTGGTTGGTGACAACTGGTGAGTGATTGAGTGATTGATGACAACTGGTCAGTGATTGAGTGATTTGCAACAACTGGTGAGTGATTGAGTGATTGGTTACAACTGGTGAGTGATTTAGTGATTGGTGACAACTGGTGAGTGATTGAGTGATTTGTGACAACTGGTTAGTGATTGAGGGATTAGTGACAAATGGTGAGTAATTGAGTGATTGGTGACAACTGGTGAGTGATTGAGTGATTTGTAACAACTGGTGAGTGATAGATGAAGCATTGACCAACTGTAACAGTAACACTGCAGTTCACAATGGCAATTTCGGAAAGGTGACATTTTATGGATGCCAGGGTGTTAGTCTAAGATCCGTGGATGTACTCAGTGAACTCAGTGATTGAACACACGAATTGAACAAACCTGCAGTAGGAAACCATCAGCTGGAGGAGTTACGGTGTTACTGTTACAGTGCTACTGTTACAGTGTTTCTGTTACAGTGCTACTGTTTCAGTGTCACTGTTGCAGTGTTACCGTTACAGTGTTACTGTTACAGTGCTACTGCTACAGTGTTACTGTTACAGTGTTTCTGTTACAGTGCTACTGTTACAGTGTCACTGTTGCAGTGTTACCGTTACAGTGTTACTGTTCATAGAACCATGTCTAGCATACTCTGCCAACTCTGAAATGACTGGCAGGAAGACTGGGGCGTGAGTCTGGAAGTTTGCATGGTTGTTTGGTTATGAGCTTATGATGTCAATGTGTGTTGTATGGGTGTTCTGATTATGTGCAAGCGTACAGATTCGTGAACTGATTGTGTGTGAATGCACAAATCGACTGAGTACGTAATCCGATGGTGAGGGTGCAGAAGAAGACGTCTAGAATATTTCTTGAGGTTGTAAAGTGTTGTTGTTGCAGATATAGATATTGATGTAGAAACTGGGTTGACACGTATTATTGACTCTTTTCATCTTGTCAGGCGATAGTAATTGTGATATTAGCACAAAAGCCCGGGCAGAAATATAGAGACCATGTGTAGCCCATGCTGTATGGTCCCTCTTTCGGTCTGCCATGTTTACTCCAAGGAAAAGGTGATACTGCCCGATCAGCATAGCAATGCTCTATCTGTTCGCCTCTTGGGGCTTCACTCCTAGACCATCTGCCAACCACGGCTAAGTGCCTGGCCTGCCCTACCACAACAATCAGCTGAGGTTCTCTTTCTTCGCTCTAAAATAAGGCATTGTATCCTCTTGCGTGTGCTCCTTCGCACATCGTCTGTTGTCAGGATTGGTAGATGCTGACCAACTTTCAGAGTAATCAGAAAACAGGTTCCACGGCCATATCTGACAAAACCCGACAAGAAACGCCAGTATCGTATCTGCAAGGCCTAAGATGATTTGGAATGCAAAGTTTTCCCCTCTCCTAGATGATCTGCCTTCCCAGGCTTTCGAGTCCCATCTGCCCAAAACTATTGGTTTTAAGGCGCCAGTGACTCAACTTCCGCCCTTCTCCTGTTTGTCAAAACGCACACCTACACCAACTAAATGCTCCCATGGCGTGCGTCTTATTTAGCCTCTGACAACAAAGTCCAACTCCTGTTCTTTGCGCTGCAGAACTGTGTGTGTGTGTATGTATGTATGTATGTATGTATGTATATATATATATATATATATATATATATATATATATATATATATATAATGTGATTATTTAGTTTAGAAATTATTTGGTTTTTGTTGATATTGTGCAATGATTATTCTTGTAATAAATGATATTGTTTGTTTTATGGTCAGGATAGTGTTTACTGTGTCCGACTGTGTTGAAGTCGTGTCGTGGTGTAGATTTATGTTGTAACTCTTAAGATAAGCTAACTACTCAACTTACAAGCCTACGCTGTATTTTTAAACCAACCAATGACCACTTGCTGAGTTATGGGTGAACCATTGGCAAACCACTGAGTGATGGGTGAACCATTGGCAAACCACTGAGTGATGGGTGAACCATTGGCGAACCACTGAGTGATGGGCGAACCAATCAGTCATGAACTTAAAATGAATGAATTAATACATGTTTGTATGAATATAATGATGATATTGGCGGGTTCAGAAGCAGAACTCCAGGAATGGGTCAGAAGGCTCGAGGAAACAGCTCTTGACTAAGGTATGGAGATAAACGCTGTAAAGACAAAATTAATGACCAACAACTCTACGGGCTTCAACAGCAGGATAAAAGCTAACGGTCAGGAACTCGAAGTGGTTGACTGTTTTAAATATATTTGGTCGATTTTCAGTGATGAAGGATCAAAATGTGAAGTGTTGGCCAGAATAGCACAGACAGTAACGACGCTTGCACAGCTTAACAAAATCTGACAAGATAAAGGGTTAGCACTATGCACGAAAATCAGATTAATGCGTACACTGGTCCTGTCGATATTCCTCAATGCGTGTGAGACATGGACAGTTACAGGTGACCTTCAACGAAGGATACATGCCTTCGAGATGAGATGTTTCCGAAAACTTTTAAACGTCACGTACAAAGATCGAGTTACAAATGAGGAAATACGAGATAGAAGTACAACAGCAATAGGGCCTTTCGGAGACCTCTTGGCAACTGTCAGAAGAAGGAAACTCGCTTGGTACGGTCACATATCGTATCAAATGGTCTTGCTAACACAATCCCCCACGGAAAGGTGCATGGCAGACGACGAAGAGGTCGGCCCAAAAAGAGATGGGAGGACAACATAAACGAATGGACCAGTCTCCGACCAGACGAGTCACAAGCAGCGGCATCTGACAGAGAGGGGTGGCGTGGAGTTGTGAGGATGTCTTCATGTGTGCCCCAACGACCTCACCGGTTACGGGATGACCTGACCTGCTGAATATAACTATCACTCAAATCTATTCCTTTTTTACTTCTCACTGTCAATTCTTGATCAAACTACTGGTAATGGATTGATTTATTGCATTTATTTCTTTAATTCTGAAAACCAATTTAAAATTATCTATCTTTGTTTCCTTCCGCAGGTCTTGGAGTATCCTTTCATTTATGTCCATTTTGAACTAGATGGCCCATCTTCTGTAGGAGTGAGTCCTTCCAGCTGAAAGTAATGGATAAAGACTTGGTGAAATAGACTATTTTATAAATCGTTTTCACATTAAAAAAATGTAATCCATTTTATATTTGTTATAGGGAAGGAAGACTAACGTCTGGTCAGGCAAAAAATATTGATCAGACATGTTAGTCAGGGTTAGGCAAAACATACTGGCCAAGACCCTCACCTTGGCTTCCTTGCAGCCCTTCCTGGAAACGGTCTGTTTTCATGGCAGGCTGGCTAACAGCGTGATGGATCGACGTGATTTTTTTAGTAGTCAGCGACACGCAGGTGAAGATAAGCATAGCACAATCGTCTGGAGGACCCCGGTTCACCTTCATCAGCAAACTCGGGATGTGAGGAAAGCTACTACAAAACTTAACGTCCTTTTCAGGGCACAGAAAAGAGTAAAACTACTCACCAATCTTGGCATTCGAAATAACATATTTGTTATTGTTTTTGAAAGTATAATAAAGTACAGAAAATTGTAATTTGTTAAAATTTGATGTGGAAAATCTGGTACAAATAAAAAAAATCTACTGCAGCAGGAAAGTTACAAAATTTGTTTATGTGACTTACAGGTTCTTATATAAAACATATATTCTTAACTTAAACTTAACCTTAACTTACCCTTAACTTAACGTTATTACGCTGGTTTAGAAGACTCATCAGAGTCTGTATACAATCAGTCACATTTGCATTACTCTTTTCTAAAAGCTGTGCGCATCCAATCTATTCTTAAATGCATTAATTGTCCCTGTCTCCACTTCCTTCTAGGGCAATGCATTCCAAGTATTCACCACTATCTTACTAACAAAATATTTAATAATATCCAATCTGGACCTTTCCTTAGTTAATTTGTACCTGTACCCTCTTGTTCTCGTTGGTGGTTGTATTTTGAAAAACTTGTTATAGTCTAATGTAACCTTTCTTGTGATTATCTTATAAACCTGTATTGTCCCCTCGAATTTTTCTCTTTTCTCAGTGTAGGCCAGTTTTTCGGAGTCTTTCCTCATAACCGTAATTCAGGAATGCCACTATCAGTTTTGGCGTTTTTCTTTGTTTCCTTTCCATCATGTTTATATCTCCTCTACGATACGTATTCCACACCTGTACACAGTACTCAAATCTAGGTATAACTAATGCTTAATACAATTTGACAATCACTTCCTTACTCCTATGTTTAATATTTCTTTTTATCATTCCTAACATTGCGTTTCCCTTATTCACTGCTACCTGGACTTGCTCACTCACCTTACCTGTATGATCTATTATAACCCCTAGGTCCCTTTCCTTATCTATCTTTCTAATATTGTTCTCGTCCATTCTGTAATTATGTTCCATATTGGATCTACCCATGTGAATGACTGTGCATTTATCTATATTAAACTCCATTTGCCATCTCACAGACCAGTCTCGAATTTGTATCGAAATCTGATCTCAATATATATCGACTTCTGCTATAGATGAGACACTCCTACATAGTTTGTGTCGTCCGCAAATTTTTCAATCATGGATCCCATACCATTGTCCAAATCGTCTTAGTCTTAGTTGGCCTTTACTTCTACAGGGGTGGATGCCTCTATGCTGGTTCCAGCTCTGGGGTGAGATGGATGTAGTCGAGATCAGGATTTCCTGCTTAGCAGGCTAGGCTCGAGCAGCTCATTACTGCACATCATTGAGACAAGGGCCGTGGTGGGTTGTTAACCGATGTCCGAAGCCATCATTATATACTCATACTAGATAAAAGTAGACGACAGCCCGGACGCTGCTGGATCCTTAACAACAACAATAACAACAGCGTCTTTATACTGGATTAGAAGACTCTGCAGAGTCTGTATACAACCAGTATCTTGAAGGGTGGTTAACTGATGTGCGAGTCCATCTTAATGGACTCAACACTAGATCAAAGTAGACCCGCCATCTATGCTGCTGTTAACAAACCACCTAACCATGGCCGGCTGTTATGCCATGTCACACAGTTAGTCGCCTCTTACGACATGCTCTCTCTGGGGCTGTAGTGCTATTCTTGCTCTTCTCATTCACGGGATTCATACCAGGGATACGACACACAAAAGACGATGACGAGGGACAAGAAAAAAAAGCTAGCATGATCACCTGTTCACTTTTTATTCTTCGAATAAATTTGTAATTAGCTTGAGCACATTTCTGTCCCAGACTCAGCAGTTCTGAAGCCAAAGCCCTTTTCTGTGAGAAAATATTCATGAATACAAGAAAATGTGATGAGAGATTGCACGTTTCTTCTTCTTCTTCTGCGTACACAGTCAGACAGTAACCATTATTTTCTCGAAAAAAGCGGCGGTCATCCTGAGACTCTCGCCACTACCATAGAGCTTGTCTTGCAGTTCCCCTGGCAATGGCCACATCTGCTCTCTCTGATCCTCGTATGTCGGGCAGTTCTGCAGCAGATGTTCAGTGGTCATTTTACCAGTACCGCACGGGCATTCGTCGGTACACCCTATCTTCAATTTGTTGAATAGGTGGTACCTCAGTCTGTTGTGGCCAATGCGAAGTCTGAAGACAACGACCTGCTCTCTTCGGTTCAACTGGTAATAGGCATCGTTTTTGGTGTAACCAGTATGTTCGGTTTCCCATTTGGTCATGTATCTGGCTTTGATAAGCCGTTTTGACTCTTCGTACGCCATACTGGTATCTGTTTGTGGTAGCCTTGCACCTTCTTTTGCCAGTCTGTCTGCCTCCTCGTTGCCTTGGATGTTGCAGTGTGACGGAACCCACTGTACCACTACCCTTTTTGGTGCGGACTGCTGGCACAGTTTGCAGAGTGCTGCTCTTAAGTCATTAAGCTCAGTGTTTTTCTGGCTTTTTAGCGCTGTGACTACTTCGAGAGCATCTGTCAGCAGGACTATATGGCTCTCATTTTCACTGTGTGTTACCATTTCTTCCACTGCCGCCCTCAGTGCCTCTGCCTCTGCTCTGAAATTGCTTGTGTACTTACCAGTAGCGAATGACAGTGTTATTTTTCTGCCATTTGGTAGGTTCAGGAATGCTCCTGCCCCTCCGTTCTGTGTTGTGTTTGTTACAGAACCGTCGGTGTATGCATGGGTCCAGTCCATGCTTGGGTAGCTTTTCGTTATGAAGCTTAGGGTAGTGTCTCTCCTTTCTTTTTCACTCTGGCAGTTTTTGTTTGCAATACCTGGTATATTTTCTACCACCTCTGGAAATATATCCTGCCTCCAAGTAGGTTTTCGTACAGTAGTGATGGGTTTTGGTGTTGTTAGTGCGTTTATGGGATCTTCGTGCATCTTTGCTTTGGCTATTGCACGTTTAAACTTGTATATATCTATACTCACAACTGTAAGTCGGTGTGATATAGGATTGTTGTTGTTGTAATGTCGAATGCCCGCAATGAGTACGTTTACTTTTGTGTGCGCCCTGAAAAGGACGGTAAGTGGCCGGCTGCAGTAACTTTCCTCACATCCCGAGCGTGCTGATGAAGGTGAACCGCGGCCCTCCAGGCATATGTACTATGCTTGGCTTCATCTGCATGTCACTCACTACTACAGGGATCGTGTCAATCCCTCACCTTGTTAGCCAGGCTGCAATGAAAATAGCCCGTTTCCAGGAAGGCCTACAAGGAAGCCAAGGTGAGGGTCTTGACTAGTACATTTTGCTTGACCAGAAGTTAGTCTTCCGTCACATGCTATGGGTTAATAATAATAATGTTCGTCTAGGCATATAAGGTCTGTTGCGTCGATCGACCACTACCATGTCCAACTGCTGGGGCTTGTTCATGCGTAGCATGTCGACCGAAATCCCTACAGACTCCTCAGGTGGAGCCGAGTACTCTACTGCCTAGGGATCGGGGTAGCGAGAAGTGTGTGTTGGACCAATGTTTGTGTCTGGCTTTTTGTTTCCATGTTTGACTCCCTGTTTTTTTTCTGTTCCGCCCCTGATGCCTCTGGATTGTGTCAACCTTCGGGTCAGTGTGACTCCTACTGTGCTGATTCGAAATTTGGAGAGGTATCTTGTAACCTCCAGTGGAGAGGGGCAGAAGGAAGGCAATTTCAGTCCAAGCAGGAAGGCCCTTGAATAGCGATAACCTGGGCTGAATTTCAGGGTGCAGTTAAGCGGGATGTTGAATGCTATCAAGGACTGGTTTCCCACGGCTTAAGCCAGTCACAAATGCAGTAAGATAAAACAAAACAAACAGGATAACCAAATGAAAGCACATAAATTCCTCAGAATAAAGTCCTTGATACCACCTGGCAAAGGAGTTGTCAATTATAATACAAACATGAACTAGCAAACAGCAGAAAACGACACAAATACTGGAGCGAGTCGAAGGGCAGCCTGTCAGGCGCGGCCATCTTACTTATTGTTATATGCAATGGGACAACTGCAAAATGTAGTTGACTGTTTCTAAAGACAATACAGCAGCACCCAGGTTTGTCATTAATATAATAATAGCTGTCCATTGTTGTCGATGAAGAACGTCAACATCATCCTGCCACAGCTTTCCCTGATGGATGTCGGTGCGCATGTGGCTGAACAGGCATAACAGCCACACACGGTCTGTAGAAGGTGATGGTGTTCCCGCTTCTGGTGATTTCCTGGTCTCGCGCCTGCTTTGGATTTCACAACACGGTGGTCTTCGCTGGTAGATACTCATTTTGCGCTTCTCCAGTCGGATCTGTTTTGCGCACGACATTTCTAGGTGGTGACATCTATCTGGCAACTTTTCAGTGAGTCCCTCAGACTGTCTTTAAAACGTTTCTTTGTGTGTCCTCTCTCGTGCCATACCTCCCTCAGTTCGATGTAGAGGAGCTTCTTTGAGAGCTGTTCGTCTAACATTCTAACGAGGTGTCTGGACCATCTTAGTCGTGCTTTTTCTAGCAGTGCATGGATGCTGGGAATGTCAGCCGTTGATGTCAGTGACACGATCTTGCCAACGGATGTTGCGTATTCACCTCAGGCAACCTGTGCGGAAGTGGTTTAACCTCCTTGCATGTCCAGAGTACACAGTCCAGCTTTCGCAGGCGTAGAGTAGGGTTGGAATGATGGTTTAATTAATGTAGGTTATCAGATACAAACAGATACACCCATCCATACACTGGCATTTACATCCTGGTATTACCCAAAGGACTATGGTCTAGGGTTGATAAAGGCGTCCCTTCGTCAGTAGAATCTATAAAGATAAACCTGTAATCAAACCACTCAAAAAACACACACAAAAAAGACTCAATAGTTGGAGAACTTTCAATTCCAGTTCGCACTAAGACGTATGACCTCCCTGAAGTCTTTAGAACAACTCATGTGTGAAATCAGCGATGCAAATTTGTGTTTGTCTGTAGTGCTGCCAGTCAGTCAAGATATCTTGTTGGTTCAGATCAATGTATAAAGATAGGCAAAGAGCGACAAGAACACCAGACTCATAAATTGGTTTAGGGTTAAGACCAGGGTACAGCTTTGAGAGCAGCCTAAAGTGAGCTACTATTTTTGTGCGGGAAAAAGATGTGGTTACTTGATGACTAAAACGTGTGCCTTCGCCAGTTTAATCCAGAAAGGCAAATCTTTAATTCAATAACAAAAAGTTTTTTTTTAAATACCTAAAGTTTGAATATTTTTAGTTCCGTGATATCACTGGTCTTTTAACTTAACTTAACGTCTTTATATTGGTTTAGAAGACTCTGCATAGTCTGTATACAACCAGTTTCATTTACATTTCTTTGATGTAAAAGCTATGCGTATCCAGTCTATTCTTGAATGCATTAATTGTCCCTGTTTGTCAGTAGTGTTGCCAGTCAGTCAAGCTACCTTGTTGATTCAGATCAATGTTTAAAGATAGCTCAAGTACGTTGAGAACATTTAGCGGACTCCCACAAATTTGTTTGTGGTTAAGACCGGGGTAAAACGTCGAGAGACATCTGACATGAGCGTCTAATATAGTGAGGGAAATAGGTGTGGTTCAATCAATCAATCAAAGCCCGTCGCTGGGCTGCTCTTTCTGCCTCTGTCCATGTGTAATCAATCAATCAATCAATCAATCAATCAATCATTCAATCAATCAAAGCCCGTCGCTGGGCTGCTCTTTCTGCCTCTCTCCGCGTGTAATCATTTAATTTTAGTTCCTTCTCACATTCTCTTGTTCGTGTATTTTTTTTGGCTCAAACTCTCTCTCCCCTTGAGGATTCTATGTAAGAGCCTGTCTGATTATGTTGGATGGTGCCTTCTCCAGTGTATGTTCTAGCCATCCCCATTTTCTTCGCTTAATTTGTTGTTCCAATGGATGTTGTTGGCTTTTTTCCCACATGTCTTCGTCCCTCACCATGTCCTGCCACTTTATGGCCATTATCCTGTGTAGGCATCTCTTAACGAAGGGCTGGAGTCTTTGTTGTGTGTCCTTATGTGTTCTCCATATATCCACTCCATAAGCGCAATACCGACTGGTGAATATGTGGTAATTTCAGGGATAAACTGTATGGCATTGAGAGACGTCTGCTTCCTCTATTTTTGTGAGCGAAATAGGTCGGATTAATTGACGGATAAGCAAGAAGAAATAGGTAGGATTAATTGAAGGATAAACTAGAAAGAAATAGGTAGGATTAATTGAAGGATAAGGTAGAAAGTAATGGGTCGGATTAATTGACGGATAAGCTAGAAAGTAATAGGTAGGATTAATTGAAGGATAAACTCGAAAGAAATAGGTAGGATTAATTGACGGATAAGCTAGAAAGAAATATGTCGGATTAATAGACGGATAAGCTAGAAAGAAATAGGTCGGATTAATTGAAGGATAAACTAGAAAGAAATAGGTAGCATTAATTGACGGATAAGCTAGAAAGAAATAGGTCGGATTAATTGACGGATAAGCTAGAAAGAAATAGTTCGGATTAATTGAAGGATAAACTAGAAAGAAATAGGTAGGATTAATTAAAAGATAAACTAGAAAGAAGTCTTTGAAGCAACAAATTTGTTTTCACCGATTCATCCGGGTTAGTTGCAACTTCTTCATCCAATATTTTCTTGAGTTCCGTACCCATGATATTAATGGCTGAATGCAGTGCCTCCATCTATGGAGAAATATGTAAACAAAAAAATACCTTAGTTATATGATAAGCAAAGATTACGATGATCAGTGTACCAGCATCCAGTAAGTTCTGTTATAGGATAAGCAAAGATTACGACGATCAGTGTACCAGCATCCAGTCAGTTCTGTTATAGGATAAGCAAAGATTACGACGGTCAGTGTACCAGCATCCAGTCAGTTCTGTTATAGGATAAGCAAAGATTACGACGATCAGTGTACCAGCATCCAGTAAGTTCTGTTATAGGATAAGCAAAGATTACGACGATCAGTGTACCAGCATCCAGTCAGTTCTGTTATAGGATAAGCAAAGATTACGATGATCAGTGTACCAGCATCCAGTAAGTTCTGTTATAGGATAAGCAAAGATTACGACGATCAGTGTACCAGCATCCAGTCAGTTCTGTTATAGGATAAGCAAAGATTACGACGATCAGTGTACCAGCATCCAGTAAGTTCTGTTATAGGATAAGCAAAGATTACGACGATCAGTGTACCAGCATCCAGTCAGTTCTGTTATAGGATAAGCAAAGATTACGACGATCAGTGTACCAGCATCCAGTCAGTTCTGTTATAGGATAAGCAAAGATTACGACGATCAGTGTACCAGCATCCAGTAAGTTCTGTTATAGGATAAGCAAAGATTACGACGGTCAGTGTACCAGCATCCAGTAAGTTCTGTTATAGGATAAGCAAAGATTACGACGATCAGTGTACCAGCATCCAGTCAGTTCTGTTATAGGATAAGCAAAGATTACGACGATCAGTGTACCAGCATCCAGTAAGTTCTGTTATAGGATAAGCAAAGATTACGACGATCAGTGTACCAGCATCCAGTCAGTTCTGTTATAGGATAAGCAACAATTACAATGGAATCGATGGGATCCCCATAGTAGTGAGCGCTACGGAGATGAAGCCAAGCATAGCTCAACTGCCTGGAGGACCGCAGTTCATCTTCATCAGCATGCTCGAGTTATAAGGAAAGCTATTACAACTCGTCACTTAACGTCATTTTCAGGGCGCACAAAAGGGTAAACTAACCCATTGTGGACATTAAACAAGAACAAGCACAACCTTTCGGCTTGGCTTGGTTTGGCTTGGCTTGGTTTGGCTTGGCTTGGCTTGGCTTGGTTTTGTTTGGCTTGGTTTTGTTTGGCTTGGCTTGGTTTGGCTTGGCTTGGTTTGGCTTGGTTTTGTTTGGTTTGGCTTGGCTTGGCTTGGCTTGGTTTGGTTTGGCTTGGCTTGGTTTTGTTTGGCTTGGCTTGGCTGGGCTGGGCTGGGCTGGGGTTAGCTTGGCTTGGCTTCGTTCGCTCTCTATCTCCCGCTACCAAACCCTGAAAGGGATTAAGTAGCAGAATGTAGCCGAGAGAATGGAATGCGTTGTGTCGTAGTTTACAGCTTGACTGCGATATTTGCGTCTTTCGGTCCAACACATCCGACTTCAGCATTTTTTGAGTACCGGGTTAGCATTCCCTATTTGATCCCTACTCCTTAGCCAGTCTGCCCTACTGCAGACTGTTATCCAGGATCACCGCGTGGAGTTGTAGAAGTGTCTTGGCAGCTCTGTTTCGCTGGCCCTGACGCTAGCAGTCAGATATGGGTCGCTGACCACTGCAGCTCATGCGCTACTCAGCATCTTAATCCCAAAAAACCTTTTCACAACTAATTAAATTTTTGTGGGGTTTCAAGTTTATACAGGGTAGGGTAGCCAGCCCCATGCGAGTCCTCCTTAGTTACATGACATGAGGTTACAGTGTTACTGTTATTTGAAACCAGACACCGCTCCTTCCCCCCCCCCCCCCCCCCCCCCAATTGTATTCTCGTGGTACACCTATAGATGTTCAATACCTTCTAACTTTTATGTAGACGTTCCGAGAAACAAGGAAATTATATATAAGGTATGTGGAATGGGGGGTGTTGCTGTAGTCAAGAGGTTAAGGCACTCGACTCTCACAGCGATGAATGGAAATGGTGGGCGATCGAGTCCCACAGGTTTCAAGCAACCCGTGGTCTCACGGGAGGTAAGACCAGAGTGCCTGTATCTCAAGTTACCTCCAGTCGTCTTGACCAGTGGTCTCGCTACTGATCCAAGGTAGCTGAAGACAAGAGAGTGAGATTGATGACTAGCGCATTGGCTTCCCCACTGTAATCCAAATACAGCTTACATCACATTCTTCTTCTTCTTCTTTTGTTTTCTTTTTCTTCTTATTCACATTGCACATCACATTATTAAGACAAAACAATCTGATATTGTGGCCATAATTGCTTGCAATGGGCAATAATTATTATTATTAGACAGGCAAGTAGATAGGTAAGTTAACATGTAAGTAGCCATGCAAAATGGTAAGTAAGTGGTTAAGTTAGTAGACAGGAATGTAGACATACAGAATGGTTAGTAGGTGAATTACCTAGTTAGAAGGTAGATAGGCAAACGTACTGCATTGGTAGGTAGATATGTTGGTAAATTAGTAGAGAGATAGATGGACGAAGAGATAAACATGTAGACATAGATATGGCGCCCTACAGGCTGCGGGTCTACATTACTCTACTGTTTTAGTTCATTATAGATGCCGCCAGACTACGGAATTGCCTGGAATTCCCACTAGTCGACGACTTACACTTGTGTTTACGGAAACGTGTCGTTGTTTTCCATTTGGACTGGTTAATTCGTTTGTTTTTTGAGTTGTCTTCCCGCCGATTATCATGGCAAAGACGTCCGCTATATGAATTAGCACTACTCTTAAATTTATCTACATTAAACTCCAATACTGATTGAGTAGCTTTTACCCTGTGGTGATGGGGAACTAAGACGCTTGTCCGGTCAGGCACAAACATACTGACCAGGATGTCGCGTGAGGGTCAGATAAAATATATTGGATAAGACTCTCTCTTCCATGTAGCATTCCATAGAACATAATGTTTTCTGGGTGACGAGTTGTGGATCTACGTGATCCCCGTAGTAGTGAGCGTTATGCAGATGACACCTTGCATAACACCACTGCTTGGTGTACAATGGTCCACCTTCATCAGCATATCAGCATGCTGGAGATGTGAGGAAAGCTGCTACAACCTGCCAGATAACGTCCTTTTTATGGTGCACTAAAAGAGTAAACTTACTCATTGTGGACATTGAACAACAACAAAAAACAAAAAAAATAACAACAACAAAAACAACATCAACAAAAACAACAACAACAACCATGTGGTAATTTCTAATTCACAACACTTAAGAGACTTCTTCAAACTGTCTGTGAAATGCTTTTCTAGACTTCCTTGTGATCGTCTTCCGTTACTCAGTTTGCTATCCAGAAGCCCGTTTGGGAAACGTTCGCTTGACTTTTGAGTTAGCTGGCCAGCCCATCTCAATTGGGCTTTCTGCAAAAGGGCATGAGTACCTGGCATGTTGGCTCTGAATAGGTCTTCATAGTCTGTGATATGGTCCTGGCAGCGAATATGCAGTATGAGTCTCAGACAAGTCATGTAGAAGCTATTTAGCTTCCTGGCGTCTACAGCGTAGTCAGTCCAGCTTTCACACGTGTAGAACTTGCTGGGAAGAATGGCGGCGTTGTGGATATCAGCTTAGTTGTTATGATTAATTCCTCGACGTACCCACACTGTCGAGCGGTCTGACCAAAAGTTGTGCTGGATTTTGATGCTCTAGTAGCCAGCTTATTAGCAATGTCAGTGATCTCAACAGCGTGCTTCCGAGGTGGATACATTTTTCAACATCTTGTAATTTCCGCCTCCTCACTGTAACCACTGACTGTTTATACGATGTGCCTGGTGCTGGATGGTATATGACCTCCATTTTCTTTGTACTAATGGTCAAGCCAAATTTGGAACAAGCAGCAGAGAACTAGTCCATGCCATCCTGCATTTTCTATTCTATAGTCTGTCTTTTAATTCATGAACAAGATCCTAGGCAATTTTCTAAAAAACTGCATGTCATATCCAAATAATTTTTCGTATGCAGCTTTGTAATTACAATGTCGCTAAAACATTTATATTATTTAGTCAATAGATGTTAAGAATTTTGCACATCAGCGAATTTCTTTGATCTTTTAGGACCATTGCAAAGAAATGGCATAAAATGTAAGATTTTACAGTACACAGCGTAATTTCTCATTGTATTTTGTTTATAGGCGTATCTCCGTAATGTCTTAATAGATCAATAGATTGTTTGTGTTGCCCTTAGTGTACAATTGCAAAAATGGTACCAACATGCAACCGTTAGTACAGCCCTTAGGTCACCATTAGACCCCAATGTTGTATCAATTTATGTTTCCTAAAGCATTTGAATATTCAAATGTATTTGTTGTTATTGCATGTGCACTTAATTGTTTTGATAAACATATGCTAATTCACCCAAGTCTGATAATCAGTATACCCACAAAAGATGATATTAATCATTTCGAATCTGTCGATTCAAAGAGGTTGATAATTGATATTGGCTGGACAAATTGTAATCCATCTCGTTGCTAGTACTGTTCTTCTTTACAGAGCATTTGTTCAACACACTTCTTCTAGAACTAAATGTATATTCTTGAAAGGTACTCACGTGTCAGCACTTCAACATCACACATTTTTAATGTCCTGTTATGTTCGGCAACTTGTCCTTTGACTTTAGCCCACACAAACTCTGTAGGGTTTAAATGCGCATGATATGCAGGTAGTCTTAGAGAAGTGTGACCGTACTCTACAATGATTTTGTCAATATGATACACCTGTGTTTTATTTGTCTTCCTCACAAGCTGCAACAAATCGAGCTTCAAATACGTATTGACGAAATTCACTTTTTCCTTAGCTTCCTTGTCCTAATGTGAGCTTTTTTATCTGATGCAGTTGGTATTTTGTCTTCCTCTGATACTGCATTGTGATAAGATGATTTATCTATTACTAGGCATGACGGTCTATCCATAATTGGAAGCAGATTATTCGTCATCCATTGCCTGAAAATGTATCCATTCATTTCAGTGTGATAGTCTCTACCGTTGGTACTTTTTGATTGGAAAGTAAGTTTAGCGTCATGGACAACTCCATTGTCACTGCTTCCAGCATATATTAGTATAATTCGCTGTCCATTGCTGCTTGGAATTTGTCTTTTCTGCTCACCGTCAACTGATTGTCATTCTTTACCAAAGGTGTAGTGAGCATTGACCCAGGATTCGTCCGAGTATACAAAACTTTAGCCTTGTCTACGCTTTCACATAACTTTTTCAGGTATTTGCTTCTGGTAGCAATCAAATGTGGCTTTTTACATATAATATTCCTGCCGCGTAAAGCTTTCCTGAATGTAAAGCCGGCAGCTCTTGTAATTTTCCAAAGAGTACTTTTGGAAATTTCAATACTGCAGTCGGATTGCAATATTAATTTAAGTTTCCAGGGAGTAACAAGTTCATTTTTCGATTCAAAATCTCCCGCTTTATGACATCTCTGTCGAAATCGTCAAATGTCCTTTTCCTGCCTTGCTTGATATGAGTGCACTCTGAGTCCTGTACAATCAAACGTTAAAAGGATCATCTATCCAGACCAAGCGCGAATTGCGTTCGTTTCTCTGGGTCATGGATATTGCAATATAAATTACCCATCTTAGATTTCCCGTGGAAAAACTGGTATAGTAAAACGGTACCCTTCTGCATTGTTATAAATGAACACTTGAAACTCATTTTGAAATTGATATCAATTAAACTTTTGAATAAGCAACTATATATCACAAAAACAACACCACAAACTATAATATCGGGAATTAAGAACGACAGTTTCACATGAATGGCCTTGGTTGTTTTCAGCGCTCAACAAAGTGTCTAATTTGGGCACGGAAAAATCAGGAATTTGTTTTTATCTACCTATTTGAATGTAAAAAAAAAATATATTTTTGAAACAGCACGACTGTCTACCGCAGACATATTAAAATTATGTTCAATTCAGTGAGATTGCTTTTAATATAGCTTAAAAAATACATTTTTTTCAAAATACATTACATTTTTTAGAGAGAAAGTATTTACTTAACCTCATGGAAATTCAAATGATGCATGCGAAATATCATTTGGATCTGACATGCAGTCTATTAGAAAAAGGTTTTGGACCTTGTTTATGAATTAAAATAACGGACTATACGCTGCTGTCCAGAGGACAGTAATCTGTGAACAAGAGTTTGCGTATTGTTTCATGCATATAAACATATATATGAGGGACAGTCATTAAGAAACATCAATTTTATTAATAACACTTTTACAGGAGTGTGAACCAGACATTTTGTGTGTTTTATTTGTCTGCATAGTCCCAGTGCCTGGCAACAGACTTTGTCCACCAGCTTGTGGATGTCCAGCACACTTTGTCCACCTGTCCACTAGCTTGTGGATGTCCAGCACACATTGTCCATCTGTCCACTAGCTTGTGGATGTCCAGCACACTTTGTCCATCTGTCCACTAGCTTGTGGATGTCTAGCACATTTTGTCCATCTGTCCACTAGCTTGTGGATGTCCAGCACACATTTTCCACCTGTCCACTAGCTTGTGGATGTTCTCTACAAAAAGCCATTCGGTGTAACTTTTAACCAATTTTGCAGTGAACCCATTACCTCGCTGTCAGCTACTTTGGAACCTATCTGCTACACACTTTCATACAACCGAGATAATCATGGACAATTGTGTGCGGAACTTCGTGAATCATGTTGAAATGTAGGGTTTTTCCGTCAATACTGACCCGCCTATAGCCACGGGCTAGCTGGTCGATCTGCTGTTTCACGGTGTCAGTTGCCACACTTGCTGGTCTCTCACACCATGGTTCATCAATACATTTTGTCTTCCCTTTTGAAATCTTTTTTACTTATTCAAACACTCTCCTCTGACACAAACAACTGTCTCCATATTGAATCTTCATTCTCCTGTAGATTTCAAAATGTTTCACACCTTTAGACCACGAAAAATTTTTTTTTAAATTAATAACGCCTCGTTTTTCCACAATACAGATTGACAATGGGGCGGCCATGTTGTACACTATATTACGCATGCGCATACTGTTCGAACGTTACACAGAACCCATAACGAGCTATTTTGCGACCTGAAATAAGATTTTCTGTTGTACATACTCTTCCATGCACTTTATAATAAAATTGCTGTCACTCAATGACTGCTCCTCATGTATGTATATAAATACTACACTTTCAAGTGCCGTCCTTGGAAACAGACTGCAACCATGCAGTCTGACTAAGAGATTATGGATCAAAGAGGGAGGGCAAACCTGGTTCCAAAAATGTCGTGCTGACATAAATATATAAATGTACAGTCATTCACATGGGTAGATCTAATATGAAACAGAACGGGAGAGAACAATAGTAGAAAGATAGATAAGGAAAGGGACCTAGGGGTTTTAATAGATCATATAGGTAAGGTGAGTGAGTAAGTTCAGGTAGCAGTGAAAAAGGCAAAGGCAATATTTGGTATGATAAAAAGAAATATTAAACATATGATCAATGAAGTGATAGTCAAACTGTATAAAGCATTAGTTAGACCTAGATTGGAGTACTGTGTACAGGTGTGAAGTCCTTATCGTAGAGGGGATATAAACATGATGGAAAGAATACAGTAAAGAATAACAAAGATGATAGTGGGATTCCAGAATTAAAGTTTTGAGGAAAGACTCAGAAAAACCGGCCCAGGGTGTTTAGAAGAGAGATGAACTTGTGGTGACTTAATACAGGTTTATAAGATGATTAGAGGAATGGATAAAATAGACCATAACAATTTTTTTTTAAATACAGCCAACCACAAGAACAAGAGGGCAGAGCTACAAATTAACTAAAGAGAGGTCCAGATTAGATATTAGGAAACATTTCTTTAGTCAGAGAGTGGTGAATGCTTGGAATGCATTGCCGAAGTAGTGGAGGCAGGGACAGTTAATGCATTTAAGAATAAACTGGATGCGCATAGCTTTTAGAGCAAGGCAATATAAATGAAACTGGTTGCATACAGACTCTGCAGAGTCTTCTAAACCAGTATAAACACGTTAAGTTAACTTAGGTTAAGAAATCAAATGTGCTGGGCTGAAAGGTGCATATATCGCAGGTTCGCTGAAAACTATGACTCAACAGTTTCCCGACAAACACCAAAGAAGAAGAATATTGCCTCTCTCTCTTTCTGGCCACTCTCCATTCTTACCTGAACACACCTTGCCTTGTTGTACCTGCACCAGGTAACGAAGTGTTCACAATTAGTAAAGTACCCACGATCGTTTTGCTTATCCAATGCCTTATTCACAACCTCCGCTGGCGGCAAGGCTCTGTGTAGAAGTGACAATAATCAATATTAGTTCTGTTTGTTGTATTGAAAGCTGTGTTCTTGTCTGCCTTATTTGTTTATTATTGTGTGTGCATAATTGTCTGTCTCTGCTGTTGAAGTACACATCTATCTGTCTGTCTGTATTACCTGAATTGCCATACTAAGAGTTTGTGTCTGTCTGTTTGTCTGTATTAGTTTGTGTTCTGGTTTTCCTTCTTGTCATACTTCTTTTTTTCTTCTTATTTTTCTTATTTTTTTTCTTTTTCTTCTTTTCTTCTTCTGTTTATTTAATCATCATTAGGCTTTACCTTATCTTCCTAGCCCCCCCCCCCTCCTTTAGCAGACACTGACAGCAGGGATAAAGTGTTAGAGACTTCATTGAACTAGGCCACTTCTTGTCTATGACGTGAGCTGGTCTGTTCTCTTCCTCACTTCATTTCATCACAACAGTAAGTGACGGGTTGCAGTAACTTTCCTCACATCCCGAGTGCTGATGAAGGTGGACCGGGGTCCTCCACGTGGTTGTGCTATGATTAGCTTCATCTGCGTGTTGCTCACTACTACATGGATCACGACGATCCCTCACCTTGTTAGACAGGCTGTCATGAAAACATCCCATTTCCAGGGAGGGCTACTAGGAAGCCGAGGTGAAGGTCTTGACCAGTATATTTTGCCTGACCCTGACTAACATGTCTGATCAGTATATTTTGCCTGACCCTGACTAACATGTATGATCAATATGTTTTGCCTGACCCTAACTAACATGTCTGACCAGTATATTTTGCCTGACCCTAACTAACATGTCTGACCAGTATGTTTTGCCTGACCCTGACTGACATGTCTGATCAGTATATTTTGCCTGCCCATATTTTTTTTTTTTTTGCGTTCGACTTATTTCTCTAATCCCCAAGGCGGTGTGCGTTGCACTGTGGTTTTTATTTTGCGCCTGTCAACCCAGTGAATCTGACTTCAGCACGCATTTTATATAAGGGTCTTCATCCTCCATCATTTTCTAAGAGTTTGCTTCCCCGGAGTAATGGCCGGTGCTGTGATGAGGATCGAACCCAGCACCTTCTGGTTGTGAGCCGTGTCACTTAACCACTAGCCCACACCGTCTCCAGCCTGACCAGACGTTAACCTTTCTCCCCTAGTAGTAAGTAAATGTAAAACAGGTTAAAACACAAACGAAACAATCTATAATTAAATATCTACCTTTCCTCAGCGTCCAAGCTGTTGTTTATTATTGCTCGACTCTCACCAGCAACTGTCCAGAAGTCATCTAACCTAACAGCAACATCTGCGGAGAAGAGATCATCTCCAGGTTCTCCAGCCAGGTGAACCACCTGTTTATGTCCTGCAGATATATTTATTTAAGAAATTTCTTATTAGCCTTTTACAGTAGTTAAAATTTGTTTGATGTTGTGTGCTTAAGAGTTGTCCATCACAAGCGGTTATGACATCAACAGCATCAAACTTGTGCTGTGAAACATGATCTCATGTGATTAAAGTCAAATCCTGGCATGGCAGATTAAGATGCACTTAACTTCTTTATACTGGTTTAGAAAACTCTGCAAAGTCTGTATACAACCAGTTTCTTTTACTCCCCTTGATCTAAAAATAACTATGAGCATCCAAATTATTCCTGAATGCATTAATCGACCCCACCTCCACTATTTCCTGTGGTAATGCATTCCAAACATTCACCACTCTCTGACTAAAAAATTTTTTTTCTAGTATCTAATCTTCTTCTCTCTTCTTCTTCGTTCGTTCTCAATATCCCACTACTAAACCCTGAAAGGGTAAATAGCAGAATGTAGTCCAGAGAACGGATGCGTTTTGTCGTAGTTTACAGCTTGACTGCGATATTTGCACCTTTCGGTCCAACACATCCGACTTCAGCAAGCATTTTTTGAGTACTGGGTTAGCATTCCCTCTTCGATCCCTTCTCCTTAGCCAGTATGCCCTGCTGCAGCTTGTTATCTAGGATCATCGCGTGGAGGTGTAGAAGGGTCTTGGCAGCCCTGATTTTAGCAGTCAGCTATGGGTCGCTGACCACTGCAGCTCATGCGCTGCTCAGCATCTTCATCCCACAGGAGGAATGAAGACTACACCATTCCAGAAAATGGAAACATATACAAATATAAGACCCCTAAATACTAGACGAGAGGAAAGAGTGCTGACATAGTGAAAATATGCAACACATGCCTAATCATCCCATACATATCAAACTGAAACACCCAGTTAAAAATAGGCTCAAGAGAACTAGCTTCATCCATATATCCAACCACTTGCACCAAAAATATGGAGAACTAATTCCAAACCAACCTACAGAAATAGAAATGCTTATCAACTATGAAGAGCCAAGCTGCAACATAAACAACATCGAAATAAATACAGGGATCCCAGGATTCAGAAGAAAAGACCAACACAGTGTTCACAAGCTGAAAATTTGTGCACAAACAATGATTGAAGAGAAATATAATACTAAGGAATGGACACACGTGTACACAGATGGATCAGCAGAGGGGGCAGTCCGAAAAGGGGGCGGAGGCATATTCATAAGACACAAAAGTGTAAATATAATAGAAGAGGCCCTCCCAACAGGAAAGTTGTCCTCAAACCTTAGAGCAGAATCGATGGCCCTCATGCGAGCACTGAGAATACTTCAAACAGAAAGGCAACCTCCAACAAAAATAGCTGTATTCACGGACTGCAGAGTACTTTTATAAACAATACAAAAAACAATTAACGAACCACTGTTATCAAAGATCAGATCAGAACTAGGAAAACTCCAGAGATCCTCAACAATAGCGCTCCAGTGGCTACCCTCCCATTGCGGAATCATGGGAAACGAAAGAGCTGATGCTCTGGCAAACGATGGTAGAAAAAAGGCACAATGTAATCATCGAGTACCATACAGAGAAATCAAGAACATCATCAGAAATCAGTATATTGACCAATGGAGAGAAGACAGAAACATAAGCAGTACACCAGACCCAATTCACCAACTCAAAAGAAATCAACAAACTACCTTATTTCGCCTGAGAACTGGACACTGCAGACTACTAGAACCTCTATACCGACTGAAGATCTCACACACTGATGAGTGCCCCTGTGGAATAGGATGACAGAAACCTGAGCATGTTTTACAGGAATGCCAAATCTATAGGGAAATGAGGTGCCAGACCTGGCCAGAGGGTGCGGAGCTGAGACAAAAGCTGTGGGCAGCCATTCCGACCTGGTAAAGACTACAGACTTCATCATGGCGACTGGCCTACAGATATAGCATGACCAAAAGATCCTGAACGCAAAGAAGAAAAAAGAAGACTGAACTCAGGATCTGCATCGACTGACAACCATGAAGTTTGGAAGTGAAAAGGTACTTTAGATTACAGGTCAACACAGATCATGAGCTTAACATCTCTTCTATGTGTTCGTGTTTCTCCCTCTTTTGAATACATTTATCTCTACTGCCATGATGGGTTTGATATTCTTATTTGTATTGACTGCTGTACCTAATGAGGGCATTTTATGTCATTACAGAAGTTAGGTTCTTGATTTTGTTTTAAATCGGTATTTGAACCATTCCTATCTATGTTTTATACTCCGCAGGCTACAAGAGAGAGACTGGGGTATGAGCGTACTAGGTTTTGAACACTCCCAGTTTTACCACCAGAAGCAAGCATTCACATCACTGCACAATTGATAAAATATAGAGACATTAATGTCTGAAATATTATCTTATTATCCACATGTTAACAAACTGACCCTGGGCATTACAGTCCTAGCTAGTATATTACTATCCACATGTTAACAAACTGACCCTGGGCATTACAGTCCTAGCTAGTATCTACATGTTAACAATCCCACCTTGGGCATTACAGTCCTAGCTAGTATCTTACTATGCACATGTTAACATACCTACCCTGGGCATTATAGTCCTAGCTAGTATCTTACTATGCTACAACAAGTTTTAAAGTCCTATATATAGCATCTTACTATCCACAAGTTAACATGCAAAAATCAAGTTTTAATGTCCCACAAAGTATCTACCTAAACACATGGTAACAGTCATTTATATAATACCTTACTGTTAGAATATTAACATACAGAAAATAAACTGTATTGTCCTATACCGTATCGTACTATCCCATGTAAACAGATGTACACTTATACAAAAACTTACAGTCCTACATAGTAATTTGCTATCTGTTTATTAACAGACCAATACCAAGCTTTATTGTCCATCAAAATATTGTACAATTCAAATGTTATCAGACAGAAAGCTTTAATCTCCGACACAAAATGTCAAAATCCACATATTAACACACCAACTCTAGATTTAATGTGCTATACACCATCTACTATATAGATGTTAAAGACTGATCCAAAACATTGATGCACTACATAGTTTCTTACAAACCAACACAGAGCTTGAATGTCCTATATAGTTTCTCACTGCCACAATGTTAACAAACCAACACAGAGCTTGAATGTCCTACATAGTTTCTTACTGCCTCAATGTTAACAAACCAACACAGAGCTTGAATGTCCTATAGAGTATCTTACTGTCAACAAAAGCAGACCAACACCACATTTTAGTGCAATACATAATATATTGCAATCTACATGTTAACAGGCAGATGCTGAGCTTAAGTGTTAAAAATAATATCTTACTGTTCACATGTTAATAGACAAACACCAAGCTTTTAGCATAGATGACCTATGTAGTATCTTACTCTACAACTGTTAGCAGACAGACACTGATTTTTTTTGTTCCATGTACTATTAAACTGTTTGCATGTTAACAAATCATTATAATTTGTTAATGTCCTACATGTTATCTTACTGTCCAGAAGTTAGCAGTCTCATAGCAATCTTTAATGTCCAACATATTTTTTTACTTTTCGCATGTTAAAAGAAAAACAGCAAGCTTTACTTTGCTACATATCATCATACTATCTACTTGTTAACAGAACGACAGCAAGTTTTACTTTGCCACATAGCATCATACTATCCACTTATTAACAGAACAACAGCAAGTTGTACTTTGCTACATAACATCATACTATCCACTTGTTAAGAGAACGACATCATGTTTTACTTTGCTACATAGCATCATACTATCCACTTGTTAACAGAACAACAGCAAGTTGTACTTTGCTATATAACATCATACTATCCACTTCTTAACACACCAACAGTGAGCTTTCATGTCTTACATATTTTCTTAATATCCAAATGTTAATACACAGCAACCGAGATATAATGCTGTAAATACTATCTCACTATCCACATGAAAACAGACCAACATCATGAATATAGTCCTATATAGTATATTATTATTCCCAGGTAAACACACCAAAAATGAGATGTGATGCCCTACATAGTATTTTACTTTCCACACATTAACATACCAACACTGAGCTTTATTGTCCTACATATCCTGTTCATACCCAGATGTTAACAGGCAAATACCAAGCTTTAATGTCATTTACAGTGTCTTACCTTCCTTTTGTAAACAGACAGACACCAAGAATGAATGTTATAACGGCTTCCTGCTGTCTCCATGTCAACAGAAAAACACAGAGCTGTAATGTTCTAAAAAAAATGTTTCTTATCCAAATATTAATAGACCCACACTGAGCCTTATCGCAAACAAACAAAAATGATCTTCCGTTCCACTAATAAAGAGATAGCAATTGGCTTAATTATCTTATTATCTGACTGTCACTATAGAAACAGAATGACACCGAGGTTTAATGTCCTATATATTATCTTGATATTCACAGGACAAAAGATGTAGACCTACAACAAGCTTTACTGCCCCATATAGTATCTTACTTTTCACATCTTAACAAACTGACTATGTCCATTAATGTTGTGCATATTATCCTACTAATTGCATGTAAATAGATCCAGACAAGCTTCAATGTCCTACATTTTATCTTTGAATCAGAACAACACTGAGTTTTACTGCCATATATATTATCTTGCCATCCACATGTTAACAGACCAGCACTGAGATTTGATACCCTACGTATTATCTTACCACCCCCACGTTAACAGACCAGCACCGAGATTTGATACCCTCCATCTATCTTACTATCCCCATGATAACAGACCAACATGAAGATTTGATACCCTACATAGTATCTTACTATCTACATGATAACAGACCGGCACTGAGATTTGAAACCCTACATATGTTCTTACTTTCCACATGTTAACAGACCACCACAGAGATTTTATACATTACATATCTTACTTTCCACATAGCAACAGATTTAGACGGCCACCAAACTTTACAGTCCTACATAATGCAATAGAATCCATAAATTAACAGTCCAACACCAAAACGTATGTCCTACATAGCATTTTACTGTCACCATGTTAACAGACTTCATGTTTTAGTGAAATCAGATACCAGAGGATGCAGTGCTGAGACAGAAGCTGTGGAGCAGCCACTCCGACCTGGAGGGACACCAGGATTTAATGGTTTACATATTATCTTACTATCCACATGTTAGAAGTTAGATACTGAGTTTTAATTTCCTACATAAGATCTTACTATTTATAAATCAACAGATGATAACCAACTTGGAGATTTACTGTCTTGAAAAATATCTTACTATCCACATGTTAGTAGACTAACATAATAATGTTCCCTTAGGCGTCTGGGGCCTGTTGCGTCGGATGAACACCATCATGTCCAGTTGTAACTGCATGCTGCCAGGCCTCCTCTAATGCATATGGGGAAGCCGCTACCTGTTGAAGCCACGTGTTTCGGGGACGACCTCTACGCCGCTTCCAGATAGCAGAGTGGAGGTCGTTTGCACTGTTGACTGTCTTTTGAAGAATCTGGTGAGCTGGGAACTCCTTGTCCAGGTGGACAACATTACCGAACAGGAAAATGCGATGACATTCCTGAATAACCGAGACGGGGGGAGATGTGTCTTTGCGGAAACGTCTACATTCCAGACAAAATCGTACCAACGAGTGCCAAAGATGTGTCGATGTAGTCGCTAGTAGACTAACACTAGCTTTAATGTCCTACATAGTAACTCACTATTAAAAAATTAGCAGACTGACATCCAGTTTTAATGTTCTACATAGAATCTCACTATCAACATATTAGCAGACTGACACCAAGTTTTAATCTTCTACATATTATCTCACTATCAGCATATTAGCAGACTGACACCAAGCTTTAATCTTCTACATAGTATCTTACTATCCACATGTTAACACATACACAACAATATTTAAATTCCTACATATTATCTTACTATCCCCAAGTTAACCACAACAGTATTACCGACTCTCAAACCCTTGATCTGTTCACACACACTGACAAACAATCTAAACTCCTACTGAGTAAATAGTTGCTTAATGGCTGAATCAACAACAGAACCAAATAAAGGGATTCTGCAAGCAATTTTAGAGCTGCATTTATAAAAGCCAGTATGAACAGTACGTAAGAAGTATTACCAAGTTTTGGAACTCTGTCAATTCTGAAGGACTTTACACAGTTGTACACACACGTACACACACACGCAAAGCAATATGTGCATGTGTGCGTGAAGGTATGTTTAAAATAATAAGGTATGTATTACTACATTACCAAGCTTTCCATTTGGTGTATGTTAATAGTACCATTACTCGAATAAACCATATGTACACAGAGTGACAGCAAAGAGCAGATTTATCAATACCTGGACTTTAGGAATGTGTACTTTAACATCTGTTTGTTTACATTAGTGAATATGGCATCTTGTGCGTCTGGTGAAATAAACAAGAAACAAATATACACTAGAATAAGGTTCAATTTAATATTTACCTATTTCAGATGTTATGTTATAAATATTACTTCTACATTTATTCAGCCAGTAATGAACATGGAATATTCCTCCATATGACTAGTGTTATTATAATGATGGTCACTGGTGTCCTGTTTAAAAAAATGTACAGTTTAAAATGTGAATATGTACAATAAGATTAACACTCTACAGTTAGAGAAATGTATAACCAAATGGTCTACATACCTTTTCTTATATCTCATTAAATCCTACAATTTAAAAGCAGCACACACACACATTATAAGCACGCTTAACTCTCAGAACAGATCTTCGATAGCTAGATACAGTTACACGGCCTAGTAGTAAACTGTATTTACACGGACAATGATTACTTCGTCACAAGGGCAATGTATTCAAAAGAAAGGGATGTAATAAATGCATCACAATAATATACATCATTTAATAATTACATGAAAATAAAGCTAATATTTCTAATAGTTAAGGGTGTGTTTAATGCAGCATACTATACAAACTTTACTTTTGGGTAATTTCTAAAATTTATTTACATTTTATGGATATTATTAAATTACTTTTTGAAAACAATATGCGAGCCACTGTTACCACAACAGAGGTAGCTTAAACAGGCATCAGCATATAAGTTAACTATAACTTTACTATTAACAGCTACAGGAGCAGCCAGTGTTGTCTTCTGCCAGTTACTTGTCTAGTTCGCTCCATGACTTCGACGCCGGTCAAGGTTCAAGGTTCAGCTCTTGTGATAAGCACGGCTTTGCTGTCACAATCGTCTCCGACGAGCGCCCGGGGTCGCGAGCTGTTCCTCCCCATATGTCGTGCACGAGGACGACAACAAGCGTGAGAAATTTGGTCGGGTGGATAATTAACACCTATCGCCTTCAGTGTACAGATGCCAATGTACACGTCCATGTGGTTCTGGTGTAGGGCCATAGCTCACTCGTTCTAGGTTGTACCTGGATAAAGAGGGGAGACGCCCAAGCCAGAACCTCTCACGCATGTTTTTTATGATGGGATAACTCTTAAATTTTTTATTTTTTTTATTTGTTTGGTTGTGTCACCTACCACGTTTAAAAAAGACAAATAACGTAAATAACACCAGCGATGAAAATGGCACACTACATTAAACTGATCTCCTCACCACGCCTTCTACCGATACAAACTGATAGAAGATGATGATGATGATGATGATAAGCATGACAATAATAATAAGAAAACATTGATCATTTACTTACAAGAAAACAATTAAATAGATCTTTGAGCATTCTACCACGAAGGAATGATTATTCCATGAGATAAGCAGAAGAAAAAGTGTGATTCCCATAGAGACATGTTCAAGGAAACATAAGACCACAGTATATGTATATGTAGAGGGTAGGGTGCAACGTTGTGGGGAGGGAGGGGCTGCTTCTTTTCGGTTGCAACTTGTTCCAGCCAACCTAGCTGTAAATGAGTACCCGATTTATTGTTAGGAAAAATGAGCGAGGGACAGGAATTGCTTCTCACAAAAGTTGAAGTTTTTGGTTTGATTAGAGGTTTGCCTTTCTGGATTCTGTGGAGAAGACTTGCCTTTTTCAACCCCAGACCGTAGCCCTTTGGGCGGTATCATGACGTATTGGCCAGTTCATGGAGTCGTGTGTGTATCAGAACAATGAAGATTCCAGTACCTCATCCCTGGCGGTAATGACTGATATGGAAATAAATTTACATATCCGTGATATTGTAAGTCAAGACAGCGAGGAAGGGAACTGGCTACCCCCATCTCAAAAAAGCTGAGCCTTCTTATAGTGAAGTTTCTACCACAACATCCCCGACTGCAGTATATTTGTATTATTTGATGTATCCATGAATGTAAACAGCGAGTTGGCTGTGTTTATATTCTGACATTCTTTCCTTGACATGATCAAGTTTGTCAGCGGATTGTCGCTACGGTTGGCAGGTGTTCAAGACATGTTTTTGTTCGTGAGCCTTACTCCCTTGTGTATTTTGTGTTGGTCCTTAACTGGTAGTGGGCGGCATACATTGGAGTGTCTTATATGATCATGCAGTTCATGTTTGTCACACATTAGTTGGTAGCATTGATTGTGGAGAGTACACAGAAACAAGAAGACCAAGGTGTAGAGAGAGAGAGAGAGAGAGAGAGAGAGAGAAATAGAGAGGGGGGAACATAGAGAGAGAGTGAGAGGGAGAGAAAGAGCGAGAGAGGGAAAGAGAGAGAGAGAGAGGGAAAGAGAGAGAGAGAGAGAGGGAGAGAGAGCGAGAGAGGGAAAGAGAGAGAGAGAGAGAGAGAGGGAAAGAGAGAGAGAGAGGGAGAGAGAGCGAGAGAGCGAGAGAGGGAAAGAGAGAGAGAGAGAGAGAGAGAGAGAGCCAAAGACAGACAAGAGGAAGAACTGAAAAGGAAAGGAAGAAAGGTGTATATTGTTTAATGACTTAGTTGATGCAGGTGTTAAAAAACGATGGTAGGTAAATGATTTCAGCGAGTGGGGAACAGGTAATCATGTAGGACCCACTGCTATCGAGGTTGAAGTGTTATAGACTTCACTGTTCTTGGCCTCAGCTTTTTATGAGGTGGAGTGGCCAACTCCCGTACTCGCCACATTTCCTTCACTGACACTAAGTGAGGTACAGGTACAGTTATTAATGAGGATATCATTTGATAGAGTTAAGAGTAAGTAAACACGATTAGAAAAGTGAATAAGTTTCCATGGCTACATGAAAAGGGTTAGAGTCAAGTGTGTGACTTGATCCATGTCGAGATAGTTATTCTTGTAACCTTTTGTATAGTTTAAAGTAATGAAAGAGCTGACATCCTGACTTCAAAAGCCACAACAGCATGTTGTTGTTGTTCTTGTTGTTGATGATGATTATGGTATTGTTGTTATTGTTGTTGTTGATTATGTTGTTGATGTTATTATTGTTATTGTTGTTGCTTTTATTGTTGTTGTTGTTGTTGTCTAATGCCCGCCATATGTAAGATCACTCTTCTGTGCACCGTAAAGGGCGTTCAGTAGCGGTTTGCAACAGCATTTAGGAAAAGCTGAAAGTAGCTGCTCTAGCCCTTCTGCACTTCTTGATAGTATCACTGTGTCATCTGAGTATCGTAACTCTGGAATCTCGTAACCCCCCCCCCCCCCCCCCCCCCAGCATCTCGAACATTTCTCATTATACATTCCGCATATATGTTGTACAGTCAAGGTTAGAGGATACATCTCTGTCGTACTTCCTTGTGTACTGCAAACCAATCTGATGTTTGCCCAGATACTCGGACAACGGCTTCTTGATCTCGGTATAATGTTTCTTCTTCTTCTTCTTCTGCGTACACAGTCAGACAGTAACCATTATTTTCTCGAAAAAAGCGGCGGTCATCCTGAGACTCTCGCCACTACCATAGAGCTTGTCTTGCAGTTCCACTGGCAATGGCCACATCTGCTCTCTCTGATCCTCGTATGTCGGGCAGTTCTGCATCTGTCAGCAAGACTATATGGCTCTCATTTTCACTGTGTGTTGCCATTTCTTCCACTGCCGCCCTCAGTGCCTCTGCCTCCGCTCTGAAATTGCTTGTGTACTTACCAGTAGCGAATGACAGTGTTATTTTTCTGCCATTTGGTAGGTTCAGGAATGCTCCTGCCCCTCCGTTCTGTGTAGTGTTTGTTACAGAACCGTCGGTGTATGCATGGGTCCAGTCCATGCTTGGGTAGCTTTTCGTTATGAAGCTTAAGGTAGTGTCTCTCCTTTCTTTTTCGGTCTGGCAGTTTTTGTTTGCAATACCTGGTATATTTTCTACCACCTCTGGAAATATATCCTGCCTCCAAGTAGGTTTTCGTACAGTAGTGATGGGTTTTGGTGTTGTTAGTGCGTTTATGGGATCTTCGTGCATCTTTGCTTTGGCTATTTCTGCAAAGTTTCTCCGCTTTAGTTTCCCAGTTCCCAAATTGTTTAGCCTCTGGTACATTGGATGGTCCGTCAGTCTTCGGAGTTTCTCTGACTGCAGCTGGGCTCTGCAGTCTCTTCTGTCGGTCATGGATTGCAGTTTTGTAATCTTTTCAAGTTCTACAATTGGCGTTGACTTCATGCCACCAGTTATGATTCTCATGGCTTGGTTTTGAAGTTTGTTAACTTTATCGAAGTTCGCCTTCGCTGCTGTTGTCCATGCCGCGATGCCATACTCGAGAACTGGTCTCACTCTTCCAGTGTACAGTTTCTTTAGTATGCCTTCGTCTGCTCCCCAGCTTGTGCCAGCAAGTTTCCTCATGATCGCCATTCTTTCTCTGGCTTTCATTCGGTTTCTCTCAATCTGACTTTTCCATGTCATGCGCCGATCAAATGTGACTCCCAGATAGGTTGGGTTGTCGTTTGGCTGCAGGATTTTGCCATTTAGGCTTAATTTGGTACTTTGGGGTTTTAATGAGAGCGAGAATATTGTGCACGTGGTTTTCTCCTCGTTTATTTTGACCAGCCATGAGTTCGCCCACTCTTCCAGCGATGTTAGGGCCGTTTGCATCCGATTTCTTGCTATGGTGAGATTCTTTTCAGAGGTCCACATAGCCAGATCGTCTGCAAACATTGAGCTATGGACTCTTCTTGGTATATTCTCTGTAATATCGTTTATATATACCAGGAAGAGTGTGGGTGACAGTACTCCCCCTTGGGGTACTCCCTGCTCGAGTGTCACCTTTTTGCTCATCTGCCCTTGTACTTGGACTCTGGCCGTTCTTTGTTTGAGGTAGTGGTTGATCCACTTGTACATCTTCCCACAAACATCACTTCTTCTTAGCTTGACTCTAAGTCCATCCTTCCAGACTTTGTCAAATGCCTTTTCCAGATCCACCCAAACAGCTACTGTGTGTTTCTGTGCCTGGTAGGCATCTTCTATCTCCTGGGCTATGAGGATGACCTGGTCCTCAGTGGATCTGTGCTGTCTAAAGCCGGCTTGCTGTGGAATTAGTATTCGTTTTTCTTCCAGATGCCACATCAGTCTGGTGTTTATCATCCGTTCCATCAGCTTGCCGACACAGCTCAGTAGGCTTATGGGCCTGTATCCATTCGGATCTGTTTTGTCCTTTCCTGTTTTTGGTACTGGTACCAGTATTGCATCTTTCCATGCCTGGGGTACAATACCCCTTTTCCAGCTTTGGTTCAGGACTGATAGTAGTTTTTCCTTCGCTGTTTGGCCCAGCCCCATCAGCATTTCGTTTGTTATCCCGTCTTTTCCGGGAGATTTCCTTCTCTTTAGTGTTCTCATAGCCTCTTCCATTTCGCGCATTGTTAGTTTGGCCATCATGTGCTCTTCAGGGGCCGTATTTATGTTTTCGTGCCCCTTTAGCTCTTCGCTAATGTCTGTATGCTTATCTGCAGGGACCTCGATGTGGTTTGCTCTGGCATAGTGATCGACAAAGGCGTTTGCGGCTTTCTTACCTGTGATCAAGTTCTCGCCTTGCTTGATAGTAATTTGTTTATTTGACGGGGTTTCGTCGTTCATGGCTCTGACTAGCTTCCATAGCTTGTTCCCTTCTTTGTCCAGGTTTAAACTTTCCGTTTTATTTTTCCAACTTTCTCTTGCTGTTTGCTTGAGAGTGTGTTTGTACTTCGCCGCGGCGGCTTTGAGGGCGATGTTTGCCTCCACGGATTTTTCTCGTTCTGCCATGTTCCTCGCATTTGTTACTGCATCTTCCACTTTCTGTAACTCATCATTCCAGTAGGGCTTATAGTTTTTCCTAGCTTCTCTTGGGATGGTTTCAGTGGCGGCTTGCATTATTGTCTTGCTTAGGCTCTCTACCATGGGCTTCATTTTGGTGTTTCGTGTGTTGATGGTTTCACACAGCCCATCTGTCAGGATTGCAAATCTGTCCCAGTCGGCTCGTTTGTAATTCCAACGTGGGAGCGGTTTTGTTTCCTGTGGGCCTACTTCCATGTCAATGGTTAGCCTGATCGGCCTGTGGTCGCTACCTGCCAGTTGGTTTAGCACCTGGCGGTCTATTTTATAGTGTATGTCCTGTGTGGAGAAGGCAAAATCTGGAGTCGAGGTGGTATGCCATGTTCTTGAATAGAAGCTAGGGCTATCCTCCGGCCTATTGATTAGGGAGAGATTTGCATCTATCTCCCAATCTTCCACTTCGTCACCTCTACTGTCTGTGTCAGAGTATCCCCATCTCTCCGAGTGGCTGTTGAAATCTCCAACTACTATGCAGTTGGAGTCTCTGACCTCCATACTCGAGAGCGATAGGTCTCTGTTTGGTGGTCCGTACAGATTGAAAATGCGGAGTTTCGTCTCTAGAGCCATTATGTCAACTCCTACAATTTCTGCTTGTCCGGTGTGATTGACAGGTACCGCGCTACTCGGTATGCTGTTTCTGGTCAGTATCAGGACCCCTCCTTTGTGACCTTCTCTATCTAGACGGAAGGTCTGGTATCCTCTGATTGAGAATTTATGGTTATTGTTGAGGTGCGTTTCCTGGATACATGCCACGTCAATCTTACCTTCATGCAGGTGGTGTGTTAGGGAAAGTTTTTTGTTAATGACTCCCTCCGCATTCCACTGTCGTGCTTCCTTGTGTACTGCAAACCAATCTGATGTTTGCCCAGATACTCGGACAACGGCTTCTTGATCTCGGTATAATGTTTCAATGAGATGGACTATGTGCAAAGGAAACCCAACTTCCTTCATGATTCTCCAGATTTTGATGTTTTTACCGTGTCGAAGACCTTGGTGCAATCAATGAAACATGTGTACAGGTCTACATTAAACTTTCTACATTTTTCATAGATATTTCTTAAATTGAATATGTGGTCCTTGGTCCCTCTGTCTTTCTTGAAACCTGCCTGGACTGAATGAATTTCAGATTCAAACCTTTTCTCTGTCCTTCTTAATAGGATTCGCACGAGTATCTTGCTAGCGTAGCTGATCAGCGCGATAGTTCGGTAGTTCGTGCACAGCTTCATGTTGCATTTGTTGGGGAGAGGAAATATCAATTTTCTTCCATGCTTCTGGCCATTTTGCGCTCTGCCATATCTGTTTACACAGCTTGTGATAGACTCGAGCACTTGCATCGCCTCTTGCTTGTATTAGCTCTGCTTGGATATCATCGCATCCTGAGGACTTTCCCTTTTTCAGGTTTTTAGTTGCCAAGCGTACTTCTTCCAATGTTGGTTCAGGTTCTTTCTCATCCTTTGGTAGGATTTTAACTGAGCGCTTTGTGATATCTCCATACATGGTTCTGCAGTACTCTCTCCATCTTTTCAGTATGTCTTTGGTTTCTGTTAATGTGTTATCCACTTTGTCATTGATGACATGTGGCAGCGGATGGAACTGCCTTGCCAGTGTTCTTATTGCCTTAAATGCATCTCTCTCTCTCTCTGCCTTGTTGCTGTAGGTTTTCTATGTCCTTACACGTTTCCACTATGTATCTTCTTTTATCTTTTTTAGCCGTAAATGGACATAGTAAAGATCAAAACCTGTTTATAAATACTCCATTCCACTCCACTTAACTTAACGTAACGTAACGTAACGTGACGTGGAATGGCTCGGCTCGACTCCACTCGACTCGACTTCACTTCAATCCCCTCCACTCCAATCCACTTAACGTAACTTAACCTGACGTGGCATGTCTCGGATGGACTCCACTCGACTCCACTCCACTTCAATCCACTCCACTCCACTTAACTTAACTTAAATTAACGTAACGTGAAGTTTCATGGCTCGGCTCGACTCCAATCGACCCCACTTAACTCCATTACACTCCACTTACTTAACTTAACATAACGTGACGTGGAATGGCTCGGCTCGACTCCACTAAACTCCACTCCACTTCACTTCAATCCATTCTACTCCCCTTCACTTCAATCCACTCCACTTCAATCCACTCCACTTCAATCCACTCCACTCCACTTCACTTCAATCCACTCCACTCCAGTTAATGTAATGTCCTTAAACTGGTTAAGACGACTCTTCGGAGTCTGTATACAACCAGTTTCTTGGGGGGAGGCGGGGGCGGGGGGGGGGGTGGGGAGGGGGGGGTGGGGAGGGGGGGGGGGTGGGGGTAGTTTTTACTAATGTGCGAGTCCATGTTAATAGATTCAAACACTAGAGCTAAGTAGACCCACAGTCAGTTAGGCGCCATCTATAGTTGCTCTTAACAAACCCCATGAGGAAAGGTACAAATAACTTAGGTAGATTTTTAACTTGAATTGTATCCGGGCAACGGCCGTTAAGCCTACTCTTTCCGATTTCCAACTGCCAGGGAGTGTTTAACGTGCTCGACACTGAACACGAAAGTCCGACCTCACTACCCAGAGATCGGGCGAATTTTTACCAGAAGATCCATGTGAAAAAAATCTCGGTCTCCTCCACCCGATGCAGACACCTTACCTTGAGACCACAGAGTCGCTCTAACACTTCATCTCAGACTGCACTGTTTTTGATGTAACTGCCTATGTATACTTTGACAAATTCTTGGAAATCAACAGTAAGATGATAATGTCTATATATCCTGACAATTTATACCGCAACATAATTTCAATATAATCAATTGTTACCGACTCTGTGTTGTCAATGTCAAACATGGCCGTTATCCAAGGTACAGGAAAATTCAATTCTAACCTGTGAAATACGATGCCCGAGAGAGGTCATCTACGTCACAAGAAGAGACAGGTCATCGACATAATCAGAAGATACAGGTCATCAACGTCACCAGAAGAGACAGGTCATCAACGTCACCAGAAGAGACAGGTCATCAACGTCACCAGAAGAGACAGGTCATCAACTTTACCAAATGAGACAGGTCATCAACTTCACCAGAAGAGACAGGTCATCAACGTCACCAGAAGAGACAGGTCATCAACGTCACCAGAAGAGACAGGTCATCAACTTCACCAAAAGAGGTCCTCAACTTCACCAGAAGAGACAGGTCATCAATTTCACCAAAAGAGACAGGTCATCAACGTCACAAGAAGAGAGAGCATGAGAAATAGCCTAAGGTAAACTTATCATCTTTAAACTGGTTTAGAAGACACTGTTGAGTCTATATACAACTAGTTTCTTTTACTTTCACTTGATCTAAATGAGGTAAGAAACATTGTGGGGACAACATGCAACCAAGAATACACGCTTAGACAGAAACTAAATTGGTTTGGTGCCATCTCACGAGAATAAAACCAGATCGGCTGCCATTAAAAACATTCAGCAGTAAGGGATTGAGGTTCAGGGTTGGGTGGGTGGGTGGGTGGGTATTGGGTGGGTGGGTGGGTATTGGGTCTTGGATGGATGGATGGATGGATGGATATAAAGTATATCGAACCCTGATATCAAAACGGTGCAGTTGTAAATTGGTACCTGGCTTACTGCCAGCGTATAAAATGTGACCAGTAAGGGAGCTGTTCATCGCAGCTCATAAAAAGATGAGGCCTGGTACAGAGAAGTCTCTAACACTTCATCCTCGACAGCAGTGACTACCACGAGATTACTTTGGCCTTTTCTCATCATCACCGTACATCTTCTTAAACTGCTCTACCCATAAAACGCTAGAACAGTGTACATCTCTATCTCTCTATTCTCTATCTCCCTCTCTCTCTCTCCCTCTCTATCTCTTTTTCATTCTCTCTTTCTCTCTTTATACTGCTTTAGAAGACTATGAAACGTCTATACACAACATGGCCGTGCACAGCCAGTTTATGTTACATTCATTTGATCTAACAAGAAGTATGCGTATCAACTCTATTCTTGAATGCATTAATTGACACTGCCTCCACCATTTCCTGTGGCAATGCATTACAAGCATTCAACACTCTCTGACTAAAGTATTTTACTTACTTACTTAGTCGCTCCTCTTCTACCGTGAGGTGTAGAGGTACTAAAGTATTTTATGGTATCTAATCTGGGCCTTTCTTAAACCAATGTGTGGCTGTACCATCTTGTTTCTGCCGCAGGCTGAATTTTGAAATCTTAGTTTAATCTAATGTATCCAATCCTTTGATTATCTTATAAACCTGTATTAAGTCACCACGAATTCTTCTTTTTTCTAGACACTGTAGGTCAGTTTTTCTGAGTCTTTCCTCAAAACTGTAATCTCACTATACGTTTTGTCGCTCTTTTTTGTATTCTTTCCAGCATGTTTATATCCCGTCTATGATAAGGACTCCACGCCTGTACACAGTACTCCAATCATAGCACAACCGCCTGGAGGACCGCGATCCACATTCATCAGCATGCTCGGGATGTGAAGAAAACTACTACAACCCGCTACGTAACGTCCTTTTTAGAGCGCACAATAGAATGATCCTACTCCATGTAGGCATTCAACAACAACAACAGCAGCAACAACAACAACAACAACAATAACAACAACAACAACAATAACAACAACAACAACAGCAACAACATAAACAACAACAACTACAACAGCAGCAACAACAACAACAATAACAACAATAACAGCAGCAACAACAACAACAACAATAACAACATCAACAACAACAGCAACAACAACAACAACAGCAACAACAACAACAATAACAATAAAAAACACAAGCTAGAAACTTGAAATGAAGAAGAAAGTTGATACAAGCATAATCAAATGATTCAGTTCAGTTCATCCAGTAACCCATCAGGTCGTTGGGGCACACATGAAGACACTCCCAAAATCCCACGTCTACCCTCTCTGTCTGTCGCCGCCTGACGTATCTGACTGGGACGAAGGCCTGACCACTCAGTGATTTTTGTCCACCTATCTCTTCCTTGGACGTCCTCGCCCTCTCTGTCCCAGTACGGAACCAAAGAGTATCGAGTTGGTAATTCCGCTGGACCTCGCGACGTGCCCGCACCAGGCCAACTTTCGTCTGTTGATGGCTGTGAACAGATCTTCAAATAGACCAATGGCGTCTTCAACTCTCTGATGAATTTCGACGTTCTTTATATGTAACATTTAGGAGTTTTCTATAGCACCTCATGTCCATTGCATGTATTCTGCCATGGATATCTGCTGAAATGGTCCAGGTCTCGCAGGCATACAGAAATACTGACAGCACCAAAGAGCGCATTAGTCTAACTTTTATG